>CAJQZJ010004760.1:2132305-2160823 GCA_907164525.1 Lophiomys imhausi | reverse complement strand
AGAAAGAAAGAAAGAAAGAAAGAAAGAAAGAAAGAAAGAAAGAAAGAGAAAGAAAGAAAGAAAGAAAGAAAGAAAGAAAGAAAGAAAGAAAGAAAGGAGAGAGTAAAAACTAAAAACAGATCTGTTTTGCAGCAAAATGGCCATAGGTTGAGGACTTTATGTTAAGCAAAAGAAACCAGAAACTGAAAAAAAATTCAACATTTTTTATATGTATAAGTGAAAGCAGAGGATGACAAGCCATTAGAGACTAAAATACTAATTATTCAAGGCTAGGAAGAGACATGAGAGGAGGGACTGAGGCTAAGCACATACCAATACACAGACTGGAAGAAATGCTAATGCTTTACAGAACAATGGGATGACTGTGTCCCACAAGAAGTAATGACATATGTTGTGAATAACCAAAAGCTTGGGATTTGAAACTTTCAAACAAAGTAAATAAGGAAACAGAAACGCCAATTATTCCAACTTAATCAGTATACATTTTATGCAATGCTATGCTCCAGAAAGCTATACAACTGATTGTGTTAATAAATAAATAAATAAATAAATAAACAAACAAATATATAGATATAACTTAAAGAAAAATACAAAAACTGAAGAGCAATTACTTTGGAAAGGAAGATGTAAATTCATCTCAATTTTTATATAACACAATTGTGATGGATAAACTTTAACCAAGTCATCTTTAACTTGACTGTACTTAGAATTACTTATAAGATATACCTCTAGGAATATCTGAGAAAGTGTTTCTGGAGAGATTTAACTGATGAGGTAGTACTCACCCTTAAAGTGGATGGTACCTCTGGTGGTCTAGGCTTCCAAACTGGAAAGGAGAAGCCACCTGGGTACTGCTATTCCTTTCTCTGCGCTCTGCTTCTTGGCAGGATGAAATGGGACCACTTGCCTCACACTCCCATGGTCAGGGTTGCCTTGTCTTAGTGGACTATACCTCCAATCTTCAGCAAAAATGAAATCTTCCTGAAGTTGCTTTTGTTACAACAGGAAAACTAACTAATGTAATGAACATGATTGAGAAAACCTCAATGGCTCAAGAAAATATTATTAGAAATATTAAAATAATACAGTGGCAAGTCATAAAATCAACATTAAAAAATCAATGTGAAGTTTATGATGGAATATATGAAAGGATATTAATATATCATCTTTATAATAGTAAACAAAAATAAATAGTTAAAAGTAAACTTAAATAAACAAATAAAAGACTAAAACATTGAAAACTATAAAACAGATATACATGTTGGTACTTACCTGTAATCTCAGGACTTGGAAGGCAGAGGTAGGAGAATTATAAATTTGAGCCCCACCAGACCTACATAGTAAGGTCCAAGCCAGCCATGGTTAAGTAGAAAGATGCTCAAAAAATAAATGAGGAAACAAAAATAAAAAGAAAAATATATAATTTGGATAAGAGGACCTCGGCAAGATGGCGGCGAACTGCACGGACACATTTGATATGTGGGAGAGAAGAGCCATAGAAAACACAGAGTTGTTGGACACTGTGCAAAAACCGGAGGGTCTGCCCCCTCTCAGGAACACTCACAGCTCCCAAGGGACTGTTAAAAGTCCCAGGGCAAGGCTCTCCCCCCATCTCTTGCAGTCACGGAAGCCACTAAATTCCGAGATTCGGGAACTCCCATTTGGAGAGGCGCCTGGTAAGATCGATCCCAACACACAGCAGGCAGAATCAAAGGCCACATGGCGATTGCCCACTAGCCTACTGGGCTTCCCACACCTCAGGAGGTCCTTATAACTACTTAGGAAACTTTGCAGAATAGTTCAAGTCTTAACAAGGAAGAAACAGGGCGCTCAGCGGGTGATCCGCAGCCCCTCAAGCCGGAGAGGGAGGCCAGTGGGCGGGTGGGAAGCGGGCGCAGGCGGGCAGGGCTGGAGCCTGGCACACCCACAGCAAAGCAGCTAGAACGGGAGGCTGGCTCAGGCGGCGGGCGAGGCTGGTGCCTGGCGCACTCACGACAAAGCAGCTAGGGAAGGAGGCCAGGTCAGACGGCGGGAGGGGCCGAAGCCACAGGCACCCACGGCAAAGCAACTAGGAAGTGAGGCCGGCTCAGGCGGCGGGAGGGGAGGAAGCCCCATGCACCCACAGCAAAGCAGCTAGGGAGGGAGGCCGGCTCAGTAGGCGGGAGGGGCCGAAGCTCCGCCCACCCACGGCAGAGCAGATAGGGAGGGAAGCGGCCAGGACTGTGGCAGAGAAGCCTAGTGGGTAACCAGAAGCCAGGGGATCATAGCTGTATTCTGGTAAACCCAGACATATTAGGTGTGGAGCCGGGCCCTGTCAGCCTCCGTGAGGACAAACAAAGCCCACAAAATCTGTGCCTGGGCAAACCGGTCCATACCATCAGAACCATTACAGGCTAATCACTCAGTGTGCAACATAGAGAAGTCTGAACTGGGAGCAGTGAACCAATCCCGGACCATTACTCACTACCTGGGAATAGGCTGCACCAGTTCACAGCATTCAGGATATTAAAACCACAGTGACCCAGAGATCCCCCTGTAAGCAACTACAGATAGCCAAGCAATTCGACTCTTTCACCAAAGCATCCCCTGTGGATCCAAGCAAAGAAAACGACAAGAACAGACAGCTAAACACACCCACATGGCCAAAGGTCCAAGAAAAAATAGAAATCAAGGAAATATGACTCCAACAAAGCAGAATTATCCTAGTTCATCCAATTCAGATGACCTCACACCAACAGTAACACATGAAAACGATGACAATTCTTCATTATGGGAAGTGATAGAGTCCCTTCAAGAAGAACTTAAACCCATGAAGGAATTCAAAGAAGCCACAATTTTACAAGCCAAAACAATGAACAACACCATTAAAGAACTCCAAGCCAAGGTGACAGAGCTTTAACAGGAAAAGGACAGGGCAATGAAAGATTTTCAGACAAAAACAAGCAAGTTGGAGAAGGAAATGTACAAAACGAATAATACCATACAAGACATGAAAATAAAAATAGAAACAATAAAGAAAACACAGTCAGAGTTAAAAAAGGAAGTGGAGACCCAAGGGAAGAGAACAGGAACTACGGATGTGAGTATCAACAATAGAATGCAAGAGATGGAAGACAGGATCTCAGGCATGGAAGATTCGATGGAAGAAATCAGTACAATATCCAAAGAAAATGAGAAGGCTAAAAAATCTCTCACCCACAACATCCAACAAATCAAGGATTCAATGAAAAGACGGAACCTAAGAATCATAGGCATAGAGGAAAGAGAAGACTCCCGACTCCAAGGTCCAGGAAATATCTTCAACAGTGTCATAGAAGAAAACTTCCCAAACCTGAAAAAAGAGATGCCAATAAAAATCCTAGAGAATTACAGAACACCAAACAGATTAGATCAGAAAAGAAACTCCTCTCGCCACATAATAATTGAAAAACCAAATGTGCAGAACAAAGAAAGAATATTAAAAGCTGCAAGAGAAAAAGGCCAAGTCACATACAATGGCAGACCCATCAGAATTACACCTAACTTCTCCTCAGAAACTTTAAAAGCTAGAAGGGCCTGGACAGATATCCTACAAGTCCTGAGAGATCATAGGTGCCCAGCCAGACTACTATACCCAGCAAAACTCTCTATCAACATAGATGGAGAAAACAAGATATTCCATGACAAAATCAAATTTAAACAATATCTCCCCACAAACCCAGCCCTACAGAAAATCCTAGAAGGTAAATTCCATCCCAGAGAAGAAAACTTCACCCAAGAAAACAAAGGGAATAGAAAACCCCTCAGCAACTAAACCAAAAGAGGCACAGGACCATCACCTATACCAAACTAATGGGAAACAACAACCCCAAGTCACTAATATCCATCAACATCAATGGTCTCAACTCCCCAATAAAAAGACACAGGTTTACAGAGTGGATCCACAAGCAAGACCCGTCCTTTTGCTGCATACAAGAAACACATCTCACTACCAAAGAAAGACACTACCTCAGAGTAAAGGGCTGGGAAAAGGTTTTCCAAGCAAATGGACCCAGGAAGCAAGCTGGAGTAGCCATCCTAATATCAAACAAACCAGACTTCCAACTGAAGTTAATGAAAAAAGACAAAGAAGGGCATTATATACTCATTAAAGGGAATATTCATCAAGAGAAAATCTCAATACTGAACATCTATGCCCCAAATACAAAGGCACCTACTTTTGTAAAAGAAACACTTTTAAATCTTAAATCGCACGTCGATCACAACACATTAGTAGTGGGAGACTTCAACACCCCACTCACAACAATGGACAGATCATCAAGACTGAGGCCAAACAGAGAAATATTGAGTCTAACAGAGATCATGAAACAAATGGACCTAACAGATATCTACAGAACGTTTCACCGAAGACAAAGGAATACACCTTCTTCTCAGCACCCCACGGAACCTTCTCCAAAAACGGACACATAGTCGGACACAAAGATAGTCTCAATAGATACAAGAAAATTGAAATAACACCTTGTATCTTATCAGACCACCACGGAATAAAGCTGGTCTTCAACAGCAAAAGAATCAAAAGAAAGCATACACACACATGGAAATTGAACAGCTCCTAACTGGATGACCACTGGGTCAGGGAATGAATAAAGAAGGAAATCAAAGACTTCTTAAAATCCAACAACAATGAAGACACATCATACCCAAACCGATGGGACACAATGAAAGCTGTGCTGTGAGGAAAGTTCATAGCACTAAGTGCATTCAAAAAGAAAATTGTGACAGCTCATATTAGTGAATTAACAGCTAAGCTGGGTGAATTGGAAAAAAAAGAAGCAAACATGCCCAAGAGGAACAGAAGGCAGGAAATCATCAAACTTAGGGCTGAAATCAACAATTTAGAATCAAAAAGAATTATACAAAGAATCAATGAAACCAAGAGTTGGTTCTTTGAGAAAATCAACAAAATAGACAGACCACTAGCCAAATTAACTAAAAGGCAAAGAGAAAGAACCCAAATCAACAAAATCAGAAATGAAAAGGGAGAAATAACAACAGACATTGAGGAGATCCAGAAAATATTCCGGTCCTACTTTAAAAATCTATACTCCACCAAATTTGAAAACCTATGCGAAATGGACAACTTCCTCGATAAATTCCACCTACCAAACTAAATCAAAATCAGATTAACAGCTTAAACAGCCCAATAACCCCTAAGGAAATAGAAACAGTCATTAATAATCTCCCAACCAAAAAAAGCCCAGGGACAGATGGCTCTAGCACGGAATTCTACCGGACCTTCAAAGGAGGAACTAACACCATTACTCTTCAAACTCTTCCACCACATAGAAACAGAAAGAACACTGCCAAACTCATTCTATGAGGCCACTGTCATTCTGATTCCTAAACCACACAAAGACCCAACAAAGAAAGAGAACTTCAGACCAATCTCCCTCATGAACACAGATGCAAAGATACTTAATAAAATACCAGCAAACCAAATTCAAGAACACATCAAAAATATCATACATCATGATCAAGTAGGCTTCATCCCTGGAATGCAAGGATGGTTCAATACATGAAAGTCTATCAATGTAATTCACCATATAAACAAGATGAAAGAAAAAACCACATGATAATCTCGCTAGATGCAGAAAAAGCATTTGACAAAATCCAGCACCCCTTCATGCTAAAAGTTCTGGAGAAAATGGGCATACAAGGACCATACCTAGAAATAATAAAGGCAATATACAGCAAGCCAGTGGCCAACATCAAATTAAATGGAGAGAAGCTTGAAGCATTTCCTCTAAACTCAGGGACAAGACAAGGATGTCCACTTTCACCATATCTCTTCAATATAGTACTTGAAGTTCTTGTAAGAGCAATAAGACAACTAAAGGAAATCAAAGGGATAAACATTGGAAATGAAGAAGTCAAATTATCCCTATTCGCAGATGATATGTTAGTATACATAAGCGACCCCAAAAACTCCACCAAAGAACTCTTACAGCTGATAAACAACTTCAGCAAGGTGGCTGGATACAAAATTAACTCAAAAAATATCAGAAGCCCTTCTTTATACAACAAACAAGCATACCGAGAAAGAAATAAGGGAAAAAAACCCCTTCACAATAGCCACAAACAATATAAAATACCTGGGGGTAACTCTAACCAAGCAAGTAAAGGACCTATACAACAAGAACTTCAAGCCCCAGAAGAAAGAAATGGAAGAGGCATTTAGAAGATGGAAAGATCTCCCATGCTCATGGATAAGTAGGATCAACATAATAAAAATGGCTATTCTACCAAAAGCAATATATAGATTCAATGCAATTCCTATCAAAATACCAACACAATTCTTTATAGACCTGCAAAAAGCTATTCTCAAGTTCATATGGAACAACAAAAAGCCCAGAATAGCTAAATCAATCCTGTACAATAAAAAAGCATCTGGAGATATCACCACCCCAGACTTCTAGCTGTACTACAGAGCAATTATAATAAAAACAGCATGGTACTGGTATAGAAACAGACCAGTGGATCAATGGAATCAAATTGAAGACCCAAACATGGACCCACACACCTATGGCCAACTAATCTTTGACAAAGAAGCCAAAACAGCACAATGGAAGAAGGACAGCATCTTCAACAAATGGTGCTGGTCCAACTGGATGTCCACTTGCAAAAGAATGAAATTAGACTCATACCTATCACCTTGTACAAAACTTAATTCCAAGTGGATCTAGACCTTAACATAAGGCCAGCCACACTAAAGATACTAGAAGAAAAAGTCGGAGAAACCCTCGAACTCATTGGCACAGGTGACAAATTCCTGAACAGAACACCAACAGCTCAGGACCTGAGATCAACAATCAATAAATGGGACCTCATGAAACTGAAAAGCTTCTTTAAGGCAAAAGACACAGTCATTAGAACAAAACGGCAAACAACAGACTGGGAGAAAATCTTCACCAACCCCACATCTGATAGAGGGCTATTATCTAAAATCTACAAAGAACTCAAGAAACTAAATGCCAAGAAACCAAATAATATATCAAAAAATGGGAGACGGAGCTAAATAGAGAATTCACAACGGAGGAATCCCTAATGGCTGAGAGTCACCTGAAGAAATGCTCAACATCCTTAATCATCAGAGAAATGCAACTCAAGACGACCCTGAGATTCCACCTAATACCTGTCAGAATGGCTAAGATAAAGAGCACAAATGACAGCACATGCTGGCAAGGGTGTGGAGAAAGGGGAACCCTACTCCATTGCTGGTGGGAGTGCAGGCTTGTGCAATCACTATGGAGGTCTGTCTGGAGATATCTTAGAAACCTTGGAATAACTTTGCCTCAGGGCACAGCCATACCACTTCTGGGTATACACCCAAAGGACACCTCACTGAGACATAGGGAAGTCTCCTCATCTATATTCATAGCAGCCTTATTTGTAATAGCTAGAAACTGGAAACAACCCAGATGTCCCTCATCTGAAGAATGAATTAAAAAACTGTGGTACATCTATACAATGGAATATTACTCAGCTATAAGAAACAATGAAATCATGCAATTTGCAACCAAATGGATGGATCTAGAGAAGCTCATCCTGAGTGAGCTAACCCAGACTCAGAAGGATGCACATGGCATCTATTCACTTATAGTAGGATTTTAGCTATATCGTACAGGATACCTGTACTGCAAACAACACACCAAAAGGAACACGGACATAAACTTTTTTTTCAGTTCTTTTTCTTTTTCCTCTCTTTTTTTTTTTGTTGTTGTTTTTTGTTTTTGTGGGTTTGTGTGTCTGTGGGTCTTTTTTTTTAGTTTTCCCCCCATAGCGAGAAGACACCTTTCACGGGCAGTACTGCCTCGTAGGCCCCCGGTGTATGAACAGGCTCTTGGCCCTCATATGACCCCTGATCTGAGGTGAGAGACTGTTATACAGGGACACTCCACCCCAGAGGATCAAGACGGAAGGGTCAGGGGGTAGAGCATGGGAGGGTGGGGCTGGGAAGCGGGAAAAGAGGACAATATGTTAAGGATGTAACCTGTAGCAACAAACAAATAAATTTATTAATTAAAAAAAAGCAGGTAACGACGTTAAAACATTGTAAATAAAATAAAGGATACAGCCATTCAACCTGGTTTTATAAACCTCCAACTGTCGAAAAAACGTAGAGCTAAGGTAAAATACAGGAGAAATGTGGTGTTAACCCATGCCTTTAACTTCAGCAGAGACGGGAGGAGCACCATAGAGTTAGTGGACTTATAAATTCTAGAGTTACACGGAACAGGGTGGTGAGGGTACACACCCTTAATCCCATCATTCAAGAAGAGTACACCCTTAACCCCAACACACTAGAGACAGAAACAGGCAGATCTCAGAGCTCAAGGTCAGCCTCATACAAAACAAATTCTAACTAGAGAAAAACTTCCATCCAGGAGTGGTGGAACACATCTTTAATCCCCTCAGATGGGAACCACAGGTCTCTGATCCCAATAATTAGAATGCAGAGACACACACATAGGATTTGGAAGGACCTAAGTTTAAAAGCTACTTACAAAAGGCCCACTCAATACAAACAAATTGTCCTTCGAGATCTCAAAATATATACACTAAAGCTGGTTTAGCTCCAAAATAACAAAATAATTTCTTCTTTAAACCAGATTGAAAGATAACACTTTATATATTGTCAAAAAACCAAATTTGCTTCAGGAGAAATATTACCTACCCCCCCCCCCAAAAAAAAGAGGGTGATTGTCCCTGAGTGAGGATTAGGGCAGGGCTCTGTTTTTATCTTTCCAGGAGATTTAAAGCATCCATTCAAGGAACCCTGGGACAACTGGACAAGGGAAACCTCAGCAGAAAACAGAATCAGACACCAAAAGAAGACGAGTGACCCAGATGATTCTGCCTGACAGACTCCCTCAATAGCTGTCTCCATCAAAAGCCTACAACCACAACAACTCAATATCGCTAAGACCGTTCAGCTCTACACAATGCCCCAGACAGAATCTCAGTAAAGCCTGGAAGTTCAGCTTCTGCCTACAAACTCCTTAGGACATCTAAACAGCTGAGAACAGAAGGACTGAACATAAAAGGATTGTACTAATATTTTTAACCATTTTTCTATTTTGGTTCGGGCCCCAAACAGGTTTACTAGGACCCAAATCAGCAGGAAGTCATTTTAAGAGAGCGACGTCCCATACCCAGAGGGTGGGGAGGGTGTTTCTCCGCCCCCCCCCCCTTTTGGTTATTTGAAGGACAACTGAAAACTCTGTTATTTAGGGGAAGAGATTACAAGTTGTTAAATTGTCCTATTTGATGGGTTTTGGAGGTTAGACCCAGAGTATTCCTTCTTCCCTTTTCTGTATCCTTCTTTATCTCCTTTGTAGGACTTGAGAAAAATTGAGACAGACATAGCACAGGAAGAACCAAGAAGAAGGGTCAGATTATTGAATATGCCCTTATACCTTTGTAAATTGATACAAAATTAGTAGTATATTTGGCTAAAGTGGTATTGACCATTGTTTATTGTGCAAAAATAAGATTGTATTGGACTACGTCGGTATTGATATTTGTATATTGATACAAAATTAAGATTATAGTTGGCCACAATGGTATTGACCCTTGTATATGGACGCAATATTAAGATTGTATTGGGCCACATAGGCATTGATCTTTGTATATTGATACAAAATTAAGAGTATATTTAGCCACATTTGAATAGATCTTTGTATATTGATACAAAATTAAAGGTAACGCTTCCTAATGGTATCGTACCTAGAGATACTTAAAAATGAAATGTGAAGCTCTGGCCTCTTGATACCAACCGTCTTAAACTGTTTAGGATAGTTAAGAAAAACAAACTCCTAGTCATGCATGCATGTCACCTTGTTAGCTACTATGACAGTCTATCACAGATATTCTCTAAGCTACTCAGTAATCAAGTTGTTAAGAGACAAGCAACATTTGCTTATCTAAATACAAGAGATAGATAGGGCATCTTCAAAAACCCCAAGAGATCTGCAGAATATGGCATTCAAAGATGTTATCTTAAATTAAGATTTTCTTTTCTTTTTTTTTTGATATCGTGACATATCAGCTCCTGACAGCACCCCCTATTCTACTCCAAGTAGAAGATAAGCATCGAAGAATCTCCAGTGTAAGATGGTTGAATTAGTGGCAAGCCTATCTCTTGGCATGTAAAAACTCCTTGCTTCAACTGCAGACAGACTGCTGTCCAAAAAGGACAAAACTTGGTAGCAGGGAAGTCAACAGCCTAGCTCTGCCAAGACAGGGTAGATTAGTCCTTTACAATCCCTGCTCTACAATAAATGTCCGTCAGAGAAACAGGGCCAAAAGGCTGAAGACTGATGCTGGAATATATGCAGAGAAAATGGGAACTGTCCAGGCAGTCACTGGTATGTCATTTCTTAGTATTGGAAGCTGCAGGCCCTTCACTTCCTATATAATCAGATATATTTATCCTTCTCAGCTCTCTGAGGTGGTTGAAGAATAGACAGCTTGAGTCTCATAGCTAAATTGTGAGTTGTTTAGGAATCAAGAGGGCGTTCTAGATCTAAGAAGATGGTTATAATAGTGATGCAAGTTAGTATGAAAGCTAAGTCAGTTATAGAACTTTAAACTCATGGAGATGGTTAGAAGGTAGAAGGTTAAAGTCAGGGTCCAAATATGTATGAACTGGACATTGGGAAGGTATACTGGGCCATTTAACTCTCATAAATGTGGCATATTTAATTCTGCTCTTTTGTATAGTATTTACTGTTATAAGAGAAAGAACCATTTGTTGGATTGAAAAGGGAAGCTGTTGGGGGGGAAGAGGGTGGAAGGGTGGGACAGGAAGGGGGAATAGGAAAGGGTTTGTGACTGAGATGTAACTTGAAGAAAAAAAGTAAAGTACTTATATAAAAAAATAATAATTTAGATAAGAGAAAATTTTAAATATGGCTAAATTTAAAGGTATTCTGTGGTTGTATGTTAGAAGAATTCATATTGTTATGCCTGGTACTTGAATCCTAGCTAATTACTCAGTGCTAACTAAGTCATGGATAGTGAAGGAAAACCTACAACCACAACTTCTCTAAACCAGCTTAAACTAACAGCAATCTATAAGTTTGCCCTTATACCCACAGATATAAGCATTGTGCTCCCCTCATTAAAGAAACTAATCTTTTCAAGAGAGGAGCCATTACATCCTATCATATATTTGGGAAATATACTGAAAAAAAGTTTAGTAGTAAGAACTAGGACATGTATTTTAGCAATAAATAATCTAGAATATCAAATTATATTGAAATAATTGCCATCAAAATGTGAAAAATTTATCAAATCTCTTTGAAATAATAATGAAGTAAGAATAATTTGAGGAAGCAGACAAGGGGAGGACTTGTTCACTCAGGAGACATTTGTTGAACATCTCTACTGAGTACTAGTATGTAACCCCAAACACATCTGACACAGGGAGTCTACCTATGTGGAAAGGGGTAAAAATGATAGTCCTTCTGAAATGTGTTGCTTCTTCAAAGGGCTTGGAACCCTAAATATTTACTGAAAACATCTACATCTTGGTTTTCTATTGTAGAAGGTCTAACAGTTCTCATGGCGTTACTGTTTACTCATGACTGTGTGTTTCTTCATTGGGATCAAATTTCATTTGTATCATTGGGACCTCATATAGAGGACATGAAGGGCAGCAGCTATTCCTGCAGATGGCCGATATCTAAAGCCTGTCTAAGATCATTGCAACAAGAATGATGCTTCCTAGAAGGTACTTGAAGATATTTTCTGGTCCTTGGAGCATCACAAATGGTGCTTGAGCTGGAGAGATGGCTAAATGGTTAAGAACACATACTACTGTTGTAGAAAACACAAATTTGGTTTCCAGAACCCATGTTAGGTGGCTCAAAACCACCTATTATTCCATCTTCGTGGGACATGACACCCTTTTCCAGAGTCCACAAGTAGCTGCACTCACATGCCTGCACCCATATGCACATACTCACATGCATACATACATGCATACATACAATTAGAAATAAAATAAAACTTTAAAAAATCTATTTAGAAAAGCAACCCAAGTGAAGGTTTTAGGATTACTGAGTGGGTTCAGATTGATGATTTTCTAAAAATAACTTGCAGAGTAACAGGTTTCCTTAATGCATTGTGATACATAGTTAGGGGGTAGAAGCTCCCCCTTCTCCATCACCCTTCCATCTATCTACCCCTCACCACATGCACTCTTTTTATCCCAGTGTTTCCCCTCCATATTAACACAATATGTTCAATTACCTCCTACTCTTTTTTAAAATAATTTATTTTTTATTTCTTCAAGTTACATCTCAATCACAATTCCCTCCCTACTCCCCCCTCCAGTCCCACCCTTCCACCCTTCCCCTCAACCCCCCATCCTCTTCCCTCTTTTTTTTTTTCTGAGACATGTCAGCTCCTGACAGCACCCCCTATTCTACTCCGAGTAGAAGATGAGCATCGAAGAATCTCCAATGGGAGATGGTTGAATTGGTGGTAAACCTTTCTTTTGGCAAGAAAAATCCCTTGCTTCAACTGTAGACAGAATGCTGTCCAAAAAGGACAAAACTTGGAAGCAGGTAAGTCGACAGCCTAGCTCTGCCAAGGCAGGGTAGGTAAGTCCTTCATAATTCCTGCTCTACAATCAATGTCTGTCAGGTAAATGGGACCAAAAGGCTGAAGATTGATGCTGTAACGTATGGAGAGAAAATGGGAACTGTCCAGGCAGCCACTGATATGTCATTTCTTAGTTTTGGAAGCTGCGGGCCCTGCACTTCCTATATAATCAGATATATTTATCCCTCTCAGGTCTCTGAGGTTGTTGAAGAATAGATAGCTAGAGTCTCATAGTTAAATTTTGAGTTGTTTAGGAATTAAGAGGGTGTTCTGGATCTAAGAAGATGTTTTTAAAATTGTGAGGCAAGTTAGTATGAATGTTGAGTTAGATATAGAACTTTAAATTCATGGAGATAGTTAGATAGTAGAATGTTAAAGTCAGGTACCAAATACATATGGACTGGACATTGGGAATGTATGCTAAGCCATATAACCCTCATAACTGTGGCCTAATTACCTCTGTTGTTTTGTATTGTATCCATTATTATAAGAGAAAGAGCCATTTGTTGAACTGAAAGGGAGAGATGTTGGGAGGAAAAAGTTATACCTTAAACCTCCTACTCTTAAAGCTTCTTTTTCTCTCTCATGGGCCCCATTCTATCTTCATGTTCTCTAATCACACTCACTCTCATACACATTATATATATATATATGCACATTATATATATATATATATATATATATATATATATATACACATAAAAGAAAACATACCATATTAGTCCGTTTGAGTCTTGGCTTCCCATTTAATATAGTACGTTTTTAATATCATCTTAGCTGGTAAATTTACTAATCATTAGGTTGAATATAACAAATCTTAACATAAAGAAAATACTCTGGGAATACCTAACAAAAGTCATGAAACAAAATACAGGTGATTTAGAATTAGCTTGTTATAATGTTTATTTAATAGAACACTAAATATAAAATCCACTGTAGATAGAAATGGCTTTTAAATGAAACAATCAAAATCTTTGTTTCTTGGATTTCATTAATTTAGGCATATTTTTTCTCTCAGGGTGGATCTCTAATTCATATAACTCAAGTTACTAAAATATAGAAAAATAAATGTAATATATAAGATGTGTTTATTAAAATATGTTATGCGTTTGGCTATAAAATCATCTTTTCCAAGATGAAAAAAAATAACATCATTAAATCACATAAAGCTTGTCTATTTTGGCAGCCACATACAAAAATTATAAGAGCACTTCATTTTATTTACCACTTCTGGTGTTGTGTTCTTTTGCTTTTAATAACCAGTTTCTTGCTCAATAAATGTTACAGAGAGTTCTCATTAAATTTTCAGACAACCTTCTCAGAAACAAATAAACTAAACATCTTCACTGAGATATCAAAAGTCAGATTCATCTATAGTTCTGAATTGTTAAATTGTGCTAAATTCAATAACAGAATGCAGCTGTCCAACTCTGACACTTTCTCTAAGTGTGCTTGATACCTGTACAGTGTCCCCTCTGTTCACCCCATCCTCAGCCACAAATGGGTCATGGTTCATGGAGGAAAGCATAGGGCACAGTCACAGCTAATTCAACAGAGCAAAGAGTATTTATAAAAAAAAAAAAAAAAAGGAGAACTGACAAGTGTTGACAAAGCCCATGAGACATTCACTAGCAAGAAGAAGCATAAAGGGAATATTCCAAAGCATATATAGATGATAGATGATAGATAGATAGATAGATAGATAGATAGATAGATAGATAGATAGATGATAGATAGATAAATGATAGATAGGTAGATAGATAGTTGATAGATGATCGATAGATAGATAGATAGACAGATTGATAGATAGATAGATAAATGATAGATAGATAGATAGATAGATAGATAGATAGATAGATAGATAGTTGATAGATGATCGATAGATAGATAGACAGACAGACAGACAGACAGACAGACAGACAGACAGATAGATAGATAGATAGATAGATGATAGACAGACAGATGACAGATAAAACTAGACAGACACAGATAGTCAGAAAAAGAAAGACAGAGAGAAGGTGCATTCTCTTTGGATAGTGCCCTGGTGCTTCCTACCAACCACTTCCACTGACAACTGTGCGGCATAGAGAATCATTTCAACCTGATTCTCCTGCACCTGACTTGTTTGTCCCTGGACAAGTCTACTGGAGCCAGAAGTTAGTAGAACCCCTTGATACAATCAAAGAAGGACAGCTTCCAGGACAGTGTGCAAAGTGGACAGTGGAGAAGGACAAAAATGAGATCTAGAAGCACAACTTAGCAGAGAATACCCAGGACAACTCTGTAAAAGATCACTAGACTGAGACTCCTCCCCCAAACAAGTTTAAAAATGAGAAGAAAATATCCCAAATAAGCCACTCGGGACCACCATGAGAAGATGGTAACAAGGCACATTTTGTCTTTGCAGCTTAAATTTATGTGCTGGAGCTATTCTTCTAACTCTATGGGGGTGGGGGGAGAAAATAGTACTGTCCAAACAGTAAATAATGACAAAAATTCATAGAGCTTTGAAGTGACACTGAAATTAAATGTGTCTATTTTTATTTTAAATCACATCTTTTCCAGGGAGAACTCTTACTCTTGCCAGTGGTGGGATTGTGTGAGATCTTTCAACCAGAGCTATATCTGTGGCTAAAAACATCTCACCTAATGATCACTCTGTTTGCATCTAGATTAAAAACAGATGAAGGTCCTGGAGATATGGATATCCAAAAAAAAAACATTAAATGACATGAAAAATAAAACCATCCATCAGGACTTTATCTTGCCTTTGGATTTTAATCCACTGAAGATACACACTGGAGGAAAAATGCCATGTAGACATTTTTTTTTCTCATTGCCAAAGACATGTATACCACTTGAGAGGATAGATTGTCATTTATATAATACTGTAGTGGTTAATATTTATGTCCAGTTGCCTGCAACTTTATGTTCCAGGACAACTTGAGCTAATTTTAAGGAGATAACCAGAAATATACTTTGTTCCAATAAAAATGCAAGGTACAAAGCTGTTTTGGATAGTTCTTAATAAATACCCCTCCAATAATGAACCTGTTTCAATATCGCATAATTCTCAGAAGAAAAAAGAAAGTATGTATTACCTCATTTATGAGGGAAAATATTTATGCTATTAAATTGATTTACTGAGCACTTTGATGTCAGTCCCTCTTCACTAAGAAAGTATTTTGAGGGTTAATGAATTGAATTAATATCTGTAATAAATTTTAATGAAAATATTGTAAACTTTTCTTCTATTGTAGCATTGAAGAAAATTTCCTATTGTGACTCTAGTACAATATTTATTTATTTATTTGTTTGTTTGTTTATTTATTTATTTATTTATTGGCATGGATATGTTTGCTACCTAAATCATTCCTTGGTATTTTGTTCTATTTGCACTGTGCTCAGTATTAAAGGCATGACACATGATCCACATAGTGCTATCTATTTAAATAATGGACATATATGTAGATATTGTTGAGGGAATGGAGAGAGCAGATAGAAGAAATGAAATTATGAAATGCATGTATGTGAATTGGGTCTTGAGTAATCTTATCCATTTGACCAGCCATCAGACAGACACACTGAGCACACAGGTCAGTTTGCAATGTCTGAGATCTACCACAAGTGAATAGACAAGATAGGTAATCAAATAAATTATTAATTCACAGGAAACCATGTGCACTCTTATGTCACTTCTGGAAAACTAAAAACAAATACTGTTTGTTATAAGTATATGTATAAATAAGTTAAAATGATTGATTCAATATTCCTTACATAAATTTAATCCAAGGGCTATGGACAAGAAGTAAGTCTTTAGCTCCATCTGTAACTCTTCAGTTGTTTTGGTGCTACAGAAACCAACAACTTACACATGGTAGACAAACTTTACCATTGAGCTATGCCCCTAATGATCAGAAGTTTAAATTTAAAGTAGATTTTATTTTTAAAATTGTTTGTGTGCCTTTTAAAACTTTTAAAATAGCCCAAAACTCTAAATATAATATTTGAATATGTTTTTCAATTTTGTTACAAAATGTGTGATTCTCTACTGATTTCTACTTTATTTTTTGAGACAGAGTCTCCAAACCTGGAATTAGCCAATTTGGCATTTTTCTTTTCCTTTTTTTTTTAATAAATAAATTTATTTATTTGTTGCTTCAGGTTACATCTCAATCATATTGTCCTCTTTCCCCCCTTCCCAGCCCCGCCCTCCCACCCTCTACCCCTAACCCTTCCATCACACTCCTCTGGAGTGGAGTGTCCCTACATAACAGTCCCTCGCCCCAGTTCAGAACTCATATGAGGGTCAAGAGCCTCCTCATACACTGGGGCCCTACAAGGCACTACCACCAGTGAAAAGTGTCTCATTGCCAGGGAGAGAAAACTAAAAACAAACAAACAAACAAAAAAGTCTATGTCCATGTTCCCTTTGGTGTGTTGGTAGTAGTATAGATATCCTGTACTATATGGCTAAAATTCGACTATAAGTAAATAAATGCCATGTGCATCCTTCTGAGTCTGGGTTAGCTCACTCAGGATGAGCTTCTCTTGTTCCATCCATTTGGCTGCAAATTGCATGATTTCATTGTTTCTGATGGCTAAGTAGTATTCCATTGTGTAGATGTGCTACTTTTTTTTTTTTAATCCATTCCTCGGTTGAGGGACATCTAGGTGGTTTCCAGTTTCTAGCTATTACAAATAAGGCTGCTATGAACATAGACGAGGAAACTTCCTTATGATTTGGTGAGGAATCATTTGGATGTATACCCAGAAATGGTATGGCTGGGTCTTGAAGTAGAAGCATTCCAAGTTTTCTAAAATATCGCCAGACTAATTTCCATAGTGGTTGCACAAGCCTGCACTCCCACCAGCAGTGGAGGAGTGTTCCCCTTTCTCCACAACTTCGCCAGCATGTGCTGTCATTTGAGCTTTTGATCTTAGCCATTCTGACAGGTGTGAGATGGAATCTCAGAGTCATCTTGAGTTTCATTTCTCTGATGATTAAGGATGTTGAGCATTTCTTCAAGTGTCCCTCAGCCATTAGGAATTCCTCCTTTGTGAATTCTCTGTTTAGCTCTGTTCCCCATTTTTTGATTGCATTATTTGGTTTCTTGGCATTTAAATTCTTGAGCTCTTTGTAAATTTTGGATATTAGCCCTCTGTCAGAAGTGGGGTTGGTGAAGATTTTTTTCCCAGTCTGTAGGCTGCCATTTTGTTCGAATGACAGTGTCTTTTGCCTTACAGATTCATATCAACCTCTGGCCTCTACATACATATGCACACATGAGTGCATGCACCCCTACATATATACACACATGCACACCATATGCCACAATTTACTGTTATTTAATAGGGCTTAAACATCAGGGTAAACTGTATGGAAAAACATGGCATTTCTTACACAATATTTATAGTTAATTGTGATTGTATATTGTTAAAATTATGACATTAAAACCACCCAAAACATAAAAAAACAAAAAGTGTGGTTCTGAGTTCTTTCTGAAAATAAGAGAGAAGATGGGGAAGAGGTCCAATAGAGTTATGGCGCCATACGTCTACAATCCCAGCACTTGTTAGTCTGAAGTCTGAGCAGCCCAAGTTCAAAATTCCAGTCTAGGCTACATAGCCACTTGTCTCAAAAAAAAAAAAAGAGAGAGAGAGAAATGAAGGAAGGAACAAAGGAAAGAAGGAAGAGTGGGAAGGAGGGAGGGAGGAAGGAAGAGAGAAGAGGCTGAAAGGATGGAGAAGAAAAAGAATACAAAATGCAAGGGAGGGGAGGGGCCCTGGCTCTAGTGAGGGGTCATCTTCCAGTTGCAATGAAACATGGAAGTTGATATAACACTACTCAGACAGGTAAGCAGAAGAAATCCCACAATCCAGTAAAAGAATCAGGACCAACACTCTTTAATAGAAATTAACTCATTCATCCATGCACGAGGCAAAACTTCCTCTGTTCTAGCATCCCCCACTAGACCCCACAACTTAAAAGTTCCACCAGCTTTTAAAACTGCCACACCAGAAACCAAGCTTCCAGCATGTGACATGCTGCAGGTTATATACAAATTCGTGTCTAAGCCATCGAAAAGGCCATAATTGGTGTGGATGAAGAAGTATCAAATGTGTTTGTGCTGTCACAGATCCCATGTCAGAGGAGGTGCCCTTGAATATACTCTTGATGATGAACAGGGATTCTCTGTTGAGACTTGTAAAAGCAGTGAGAGTATCTGAAGGAAAGCCACAGACTGTGCAGAGGTAATGTGCTACAAATTCAAAGTGCTCATATTCCAGTAGGTACAAAGTCAAAAGCTGGCACGTGGGAGGGGTTTGAAGGAACGTTTACTATATTTGGAAGAAACAGAGAGACTAGAGTTCAAAAGCAGGATCATCGCTGGGTTTGGTAGCGCATGCACTTAATCCCAGAACGTGAGAGTCAGAGGCAGGCGGATCTCTGTGAGTTCAAGGCCAGCCTGGTCTACAGAGTGAGTTCCAGGACAGCCAGGGCGGCTACACAGAGAAACCCTGTCTCGAAAAAAAAAACAAAAACAAAAAACAACAACAATAGCAGGACTATCAACTTTGTTATTACATTCTCTGCATTAATAAAATTTATTATCTAACATTTTAATGATATGTATAAGGCACTTTAACCCCCAGCTTCCACCCTTTCACACATATCAGCCTTCCTTTTTGTCACAAGTACGTTTCACATGCTCATGCCTTTTCATTTTGTTTTGTGGTCCATTGAGATGTGAACCAGGGCTTTCTGAGTAACCGTGGATATGGAGTTACTAACCAATGGCCTTTTAAAGGATTTCTAAAGCTATGAGTAGATACAGGAGGTGGTGTGTGCACATGCGTGCCTTGTCATTAGAGTTCAGAAGATGGTGGCAGACCCCATGGAGCTGGAACTGTAAACAGTTGTGAGCTGCAAAGAATGGGCACTGGAAGCTGATGCAGGTCTTCTGCAAAATTTGCACTTGGTCATTGTGCACTCTCAGCCACTGACCTGTCCCTTCAATTAAAGACCACACAACCTTTAGATAAGCAGCAATAATCTCATGCTTCCCTTTAATGTCGACTGACTGATATTTTACAAATAGTTTGCATATTGGAACCTAAAATGATAAAAGGAGTTAGTAACTTGAGAATTCTGTGCATTATTTTATGCACACATTCATCATTTAGCTACATGACCTGCTTGCTGGCTACACCTTGTCCACTCTATGCATCACAAAAGAAGAGGAGAAAATAAAATCACATTCTGTACTGAGGCATTTATGTTACTAACGTCCATAGAGATAGTAGAGATAGATGCAGATAAAGCACCTACTCAATATTTTTTTTTACAAATAAAGCAAAACAAGAACAGAAAAACTGTTCTTGTTTTGCTTTATCTGTAAAAAAAGGAGAAAAAAAGAAAAAATGGTAATATCCAAAGCCAGTAGTATGACACCATTTTACCTCACAAACAAATCCTACAGGATTTTCTTTCCAGAATTTAGTTGTGCCAAATTTAGAAACCATTAACTTTTAATACTTAAAATTCTCTGGGACACTTAACAAAACCCACATTTCTTCAAGAACAGTTTTATACAATCTACCTTCTTGGCCACAGCACAGGAAATGACAGAATCCTTCCCCAGATGTGGGATGCTTTTTTTCCCTTCAATCACTGTCAAATACAGCATCCTTAGAGATCTTCATTAAAGGATGAGGCATTTGGTCCACAGATTTGGAATGCAGGGCTGTAGCTTATATACAGATGCTAGAGGGTTTTTTTTTTTCTGTCAGTTAGACGTTTAGTATGTTTGAAGTTCAAATGCATTTGCCAAGTATGCTAGGCTTTTTTTTTTTTTTTGTAAATTATCATTTTTGGAAGTTTGAAGCATTTGGTACTTTTCCATGATGTTCTGAAACCAGGGACACTTCAGGTCGTATATCTGGGCAAACACATTTCCTTCTGACAAGGTTGCAGCATGTTTTCTATGAGCTAATTTCAATAATTTATAAACAACTTATTCCAGGTCTCCTGAGCTAAGCTTCATGGTTCACAAAATTTCTGTTTTTCCTTTAACACTGAACATTTTCAGAATAAAAGAAGCCTCTACTGGCTGAGTGGGCAAAAGGGACAGATTTGGAATGATGTCTAGTCCCTGGTTTCCCCAATCCTGTTCCATGTAAGGAATCCTCGCCAGGAGCAAGTGTCAGTTCCAGGGGAAACAAATTTAACTGGTTTCCATAAAAAAAAAAATCAACAACAACAAAAAGGTTAAGCCACATCTGGAGAACACTAGAAATAGGGGAAATGGATGAATTTTTAAATCCATCACAATGCACTGTAAATATTTTTATTTCCTCAGAGGGGGCTGTCATTAAAGTCATACTCAAGCTTTATCAATACATAGCTGGTACACAGCCCAGAGTGTCTCTATCTAACTATCCCTTAGTCTAGGCCTGGAAGCTTCTATCCTCCATACAATCTAATCTGCAAGCTGAGACATTGAAGGTTTCAGCTTCAAGCCTCCATCGCTAACCTAGGCCTAGAATGTTTTCAGTCTCTGAGAATTACTGCTAAATAAACTCACCCTTTCCAGTTCTTTCTGCACTCTGGCTGGCTGGTTCAACTCATCTGTTCTGCTCAAAACCCCTCTTCAAGCTGACTGATTCAAAGTGGCTTCTCACTGAATTGCTCTACTTCAAAACACTGCCTTTGAATTCCACGAATTAAACTGTACTGAATTGCCTGAACCAAGCTCAAGGGAGCTGCACTGAATTGTACTGCATTGACTTCATGAACCCTATTGTGTCCTGTACTATACTTTCTTCCTCTCTACTCTCTCTGCACTTCTCTTAAGTATCTTCTCTCTCCTGTCTGTTCTCATGAGAGTTGGGCATATCCTATCTCAGACTTATTGTATCAAGTCTTCCTCTGATTTGTCACTTTGTCTGTCCCTCAATTAGACATCATTGTTTGGGATTAAAAGTGTATACTAAAGGCATGTCTGCAGTCCAGCCAGAGGGATTAAAGGTGTGTATTCCAGGCAGAGTGATGTAAAATATATACTAAGGGTGTATCTGTATTCCAGTAGGTGGATCACACAGAGCTAGTCTTTGGATGTGGTCCCTTGCCAGAACAGCCATGTTGACAGATTAAAATTCCTCTATAGTACACAGTAGTAAACCAATAGTGTCATCTTTGGCATTTCTCACAATTTCAGATACTCAGTCATTTGCTCATTTCTTCACTTCTGTGGTAAGGTATTTCCATGTCACTTGAAAAAGTCACAGTGCCATATAACAGGTCAGACATGCTTATACATGTTCTATGGAGATATTTTAGATGAGATTAACATTTAAATGATTAAGTCACAATTTTATTCAATGTAGTTGGCCCTTATCCACTCAGTTGAAACCTTTAATAGAATAAAAGATTTCCAGACATGAAGGAGATCTGACCTTATTAATCTATCACCTTATTAATCACCAGGATTGTTGAAGACGGTCTGGATGGCATTGCAGCTGTCTCCTTCTTTGCTGGCCATTCTATCTGCATCCCTTCCAGGGATGTTGGTTCAGTTGAAGAGAATGACCATCACCAACAGTGGAGGACCAATAAGAATGCAAGAATAGTTGTGTTCCTGTTTAAGAACCTTCCGATGGTTCTTAAAATCATGGAAAAGACTGACCTCCTGAAAGAGAAGGATATAGCCAGTAGATCCTTTTGGACTCTTTTTTGCAACACTTGCCTTTCTTTCACCATACTGCCCTGTCTGTTTTTCTCGTTCTGTCCTCCCATGCATCTGCTCCTTTGCTGAGTGCATCAAGGTGGGCATGGAGAACATGTAAAGAGGCTTCAACAGTTTGTCAGAGAAAGTCAACATGGAATGGATCTGCTCAGTAGCTCCAAGGTCTTGTTTTAATATTATTTAATAGTTTCTGTGGAGATGTTAATTCACTTTTAGCTTTGGGTTGGAATTTCTAACATTTGAGTCCTATCCCTACCTCATAATGTGTCACTTTAACTTTATCTTTAAAAGATGGAGTGAGATAAAATGGAAGCTAATAATGGCTGACTGCTTAGACTTAGAGGGCAAGTTATCTGGAGGGATAGGTTCAGGTTAAATGACTTGCTGAATGTTACACCAATGGTAACACATGTCCAGGATGTGACTGTTCCTTCTGCCACCATATTAATGACATTCACAACTATTCCTTTTTTAGAACACAAAATATCTTCCATGGAATTATAGTATAGGAAGCTATGTGTGAAACATGTTTTCATTATACTTGGGAAACTCTTAGAATTTTTCTCTAAGAAATGTGTTTACTTTAATAATATTTTTAAATTAAAGAATTGCTACTTCAAGAAATCAACTCCTAATTCCACAGTAATAGCTCAAGAATGTGCACAACACCAAGATAATGGAGGACAAGGAGTGTACTCGGACAACCAAGTCCTCAATGGGGAGGAACATGAGAATGGAAAGTGATGGACCTTTAGCAGAGTTTTAACTTTATACCCTTTTTCTGAGAATCTTGTAATTCTATGCCAGTAAGAATTCCCATTGCAATGACAAAATACCAAAGGAAATATCATATGGGAGATTGGGTTTATTTTGGCTCACAGTTTCTGAGGTTTAAATCCATCATGGTCAAGCAGGTGTGAGAGAGTAGAGATGCCAACATTATTTAGGCCAGGAAGAAGATAGAATGCATGATCTCAAAAGCTTTCCATTAATACCTATTATTTTAATTAATTCTATTAACTTATTTTATATCTTCCCAGTCCCAGCCTACAGAATGGTACTTCTCATATTCAGGGCACATCTTATCCTCTCAGTTATTTCTCTCTGACATACTGAGAGATATATTTTACTAAAGTCTGTAGGTTCTCAGTTCAACCAAATTAGCATTCAAGATTAACCACCATGGACAAGACAGATGACTAAGGAGATAAAGATGTTTGCCACCAATCCTAGTAAACTAAGTTCAATTGATGGAACCTACATAGTCAAGGGAAAGAAAATTGACTCTTGAAAGTTGTCTTCTGACTTTCATTCCCAAGGCATGGTATGTGTAACACACACACACACACACACACACACACACACACACACACACACTAAAATAAGAAAACAAACATTTAAAAAATATTAAAGTTTTAAAAAACTAAAAAAAGATCAACCCCCAAGACTGAGTTTAAATCCCTGCACATCTTAGGCAATATCTTCACCTGGGTGTGGGGAGGAGACCAGGGGGTTTACCAGAAGGCCCTGCTGCTCCACCTCTTGCACCCCCCCCCCACCACTGCAGTGTGTAACAGCTGCCTAAGTCACTTTCCAAATTGGTGATATAATATTTTACAAATTTATCTCTGTTTTCTTAGACTTCTCTCTAACTTTATCTGACATTGCAATGCTAAATAATAGATGTGAAATCCTTAATATCCACACTGAAAAAAGTTACAAAATAAAGTGTGATGATGCCTCCAGCTTTCATTATATGTGAAGAGCAGAGAATAGTTCATGATATTTTGGAAAAGGACTGTTATGAAATATCCTCCTTGCAATACTGCTTTTAATCTTAGAGTTGGGATATTTCTGAGCTCTACAAAACGTCTACAACCAGTATGTGGTTCTCTCAAGAATGGTCTATTCCTCTAATAGTCTTAATGACATGACATATTAATTTGGGATATGTTTTTAAATGACAACTAGCAATCCTACTAGTATGATGGTTCTGGTACTCTCATAAGTTTTGTGGACAAGTCTAATCTACATAGAAAACTATTATCATATCTCCTTTCTAATTTATTTACACCTGGGCACATATGAAGCTGTGCATGTTTAAGGTTCAGAGGCCCAAAAAAGTTATCAGATGATTTCCACTATCAGTCTTACCCTCTTCATTTGATGCTTATGTTTTCTTAGCTAGATTTGAAGATATAACCCACCCCCCCAAAATCCTCCTGTCTTGTTCCTTCTCATAACTAGAGTTAAAAGCAGGCCTTAGATGCCCATTTTGTCATATGGATGCTAGGACTCAAACTCCAGTTGCCATGATTATACAGACAGCATTTTTTAAAACCACTGAGCCATGTCCCAAGCTCATATGTCACTTTTGATGATAATAGTCTTAAACATAGGAATATCAACCACAAAATTTCTTCCTAGAAAGAAAATTTAAATAAGGATGCAATCCCGCATACAGTAAAATTCTAATTGCTATATTTTATAAGCTCTTGAAAGCTTCATAAATCTAAAATATATAATGTTAAAAAATATGGCTAATTAAATTATTTAACCAGAATTTAGATTATTATTAATTGGTTAGGCAGCCGTTAATCTTTAAGCAGACATTAAAAATGAGCACACAGAGACCGCATGGATTTTTAACAAGCCTGGGCCTGAATTGTGCAATCCTAGCCTATCTAAGCTAGCTCTTAAGTCTATTACCCAAATATGACCCCATATATACATACGTCCCCTTGGACTGCCATTATCCACGATATGCCGATGTTCCAGGCTATGTGGAATGAGGTTCTTTTTTCTTTTTTTTTCTTTTTTTTGGTTTTTTCGAGACAGGGTTTCTCTGTGTATCTCTGGCTGTCCTGGACTCGCTTTGTAGACCAGGCTGGCCTCAAACTCACAGAGATCCGCCTGCCTCTGCCTCCCGAGTGCTAGGATTAAAGGTGTGCGCCACCACGCCCGGCTGAGGTTCTTTTTTCTAACCCATGGCGTGTGTCTTTTTCTTCCTGCTCCTGGCTGGAATTCCTTCTTCTTCCTGCTGCTGGCTGGAATGCCTGAATCCTCTGTCTAAAATGCAGGCTTCCTGTTCTAATCCCAGGAAGTCCCACCTTTCTCAGTCTTTGCCCAATCTCAGGCCTCGGCATTTTCTTTAACCAATTAGAGTCAATGTAAGTAACAGACAGCAAGCAGGACCAATTAATTAACATTTAGAATGCTTAACACTACCCCAACAATATAAAGTTTATTAATGGTTAAAATATATCCATACTATAAATATAATGCAATCATAAAAATTAAGTGAATCAAGAGTCTTTAAATCTCTACCACAGAGATGTTTAAATATGTTCAATATATGGAGAATTGTATAATGAATTTCTAAATTCTTGTCATCTAACATCAGCTATTATCAATACTTTGCCAAGCTTGCATAGTAAATCACTCTCACAGATATATTTTGAAACAAAACCATAATACTCTTCAGTCTAGATACCTTCAAGAAAAGGACTTTCTAGAATACTACCACAATATTGACATTAAACCTAAAGCCTAGTTAGTTTTTCAAGAGTAATAAAATAATGTTGTCAATACTTTTATTACTTATAATAAAAGACTTTTAGCTCAATTCAAGATATGATAAATACCTATCATATTAAGAAAAAAATGCAAACTACTGGTCTGTATATAGGATACTGCTTAATTGCATTAAATCAAATGCAAAAAGAAAGTACTTGTGAACCTTTGAAAATTGAGTATCTGTGATGCGAGCTCTCTACAAGACCCCACCCCCCAACCTTCACTTCCAAAATATGACCATATTTTCACATTTTCTACATGGATTTAGATACCATGAAATATGTGTAAGCATGAATGGTTGCAGCTGGTCGGGGTATAAATGAAGCCAAACTCCAAACTTGTGCTTCACACAAATGATGGTTGACATTCTGTAAACCATCTTATTCACACTTTATGGGAAGACATGGAGATCTCCAAAAAAAAAAAAAAATCCTAAAAGTTCCTTCTCAAATATTCTGAGTCCAATGTAGTGGAAAGATTCACAAATTGTTTTCTGTTAATGGCAACATATCTTTGAAATGCATTCATCAAATGCATTTAATTTTCCATTTTAAAAATTAGGGAAAATTATACCTTCAGAGACCATTTCTATAGTTCCTGAAAAACAAGACACAACATATTACCTGTCACACTTTGCAGTGAGAATAGTTAGTACTTGCCAGCCATCTCAGAAAATCTGGAGTCCAGACAAATCTCTAGAAATGAAGGTAATTACAATGTGCATACTGTGTTTATCTCTGGGGATAAAGAAGAGAATAGACAGTAATGGCTTTCCATCTAGCAGAAATAGACTAAATTTTATTTATTATCTCTATTTTACCATGAGTCTAAACATTACTTTTTATGCTTGTTAAATTATATGGCTTAATTATAAGCTGGATATAAAGACCTAAGATTATTTTTTACCCAAGTCTGTGGGTTTTGTGTCCATATTGTCCCAAATTTATGCTCTTAAATACTTAGTGTTTCTCAGCTGCTTTAAACCTAGTTTGTTGTTTTACATAACATCCAAGCAAAGAACCTCTAGCAAAATTGTACTGTAAGGAAAGAATGACTAAAGAAATTTAATGATTGGTTAGTATCCTTTAATAGACAACTTTTCATGTTTCTCCAAAATTAACCAAAATGATAGATGTGTTGCTTGCTAATAACTGAGTTGGGGGAAGATAGTCTAGAGGTTTATATTGGTAGATTCCTGCCTGTCATTTTCTTGCTGTTTTTCTACAGTCTGTGTTGATCTTGTCCAGCACCCTCAGGCCAAACCACACAGCACATCTTGATTCTCTCCCTCAAGACTCCAATATCTATATGTATGTCATTCTTCCTCTGGAAACAGCTTCAACAAAATGTGTGTGTGTGTGTGTGTGTGTGTGTGTGTGTGTGTGTGTGTGTGTATCTGCTGTCCTGTCTGTCTGTCTCTGTCTCTGTCTCTCTCTGTATCTCTCTCTTTCTCTCTCTCCATTTTAATCTGCAATCTTCCTTCTTTTTTCACTCCTTATGTTCCCTTTGTTATCAGCACTCCCCATACTAGATTTCATGATTCCATACTATAAATTTTTTCTTTTCTTCAAGTAAGGTTGAGCATTTAAAGAAAACTCAGATCTGTGACAGAAATCATAAAATCATCGTGACAATCTGTAAAAGTGTGTGGATAGTCTATTCAGCTTACATTTGTTTTCCACAGCACTTAGTTCAATAACTCTGTACTGTCTACTCCTCAATTACTAAAAAACCTAACCATGAAGTGTTAAAAAGAAGAGAAAAAAACTAATCAAAAAGCTGCTGTCACCTGATACAAAAGAACTTGGTGGGTTCAAACTCCCCAATATTTGGTACCACTAAAATAATCTTAGTGAAATGTGCTGACTTGGGTGAAAATAATAATAAGCACAAATTATAAAATAAAACGGGGCCTGGTGAGATGAAAAGCACTTGCTGCCAAGCTTGACAATCTGAGTTAGACCCAGTCTCACATAGTAGAAGGAGAGAGCCTACCTGCTTCCTCAAGTTGTCATAGACCTGCACACACACACACACACACACACACACACACACAGCCATCCATATGCCCATACATATGCACAATAAGCAAATAATAAGTAAATAAATAAATGTAATCTTAAAATAAAACAACACTGATAACAAGAAGGATTTGTATTTGAGAATGGTTATAGATTCTTTTCCTCTTGTATTCCTGGACCAGATTGAACATCTGTCTAAATCCTATTGATGTCTTTTCTTCCCTTGAGACAAAGTACAATGACACAGTATGAGCAGCACACAGAAATCACTGCTTCTGAAGTTCTTTCAGGTGTATGAGGACAGACTGCACATGTAGTAAAATTCAGAAAATAACATAGTGGCATGTACCCTAATTAACCATCATATCTAGCAAAAATCAGAATTGGGAGCATATTGATTGTTTATTTCTGCACTAACTCTTACTTTATGGATGTGGTAAGGGCATGAACAAAATGTCTTTAAGCTTGCCCAATATTACACACACACACACACACACACACACACACACACACACACACACACA
>CAJQZJ010004760.1:2105181-2131905 GCA_907164525.1 Lophiomys imhausi | reverse complement strand
CATACACACACACATACACACACACACACATACACACACACACATACACACACCCATACACACACACACATACACACATACACATACACACACACACATACACACACACACACATACACACACACACACACACACACATACACACACATACACACAGAGAGAGAGAGAGAGAGAGTGTAAAAATTGCTATTTGACTGTATCTTAAAAAACAATACAAATGGGTGAAAAATAAACATGATCAAGGAAAATAAATGTGCTATTATACTTAAGTTGTAACTATTTTAACAATACTTAAGGAGATTCTCAATAAACCAGAAGTAGGTTGAATGCCAAGGTGAGACCCACTTTTCTCCCAATTAATGATGTGCAGGTTTGCTGCTGTAGGAGAGAGAAGTGTCTCACTGATGCAGCCAGGCACACAGGAGCTCCACATTATGCTCTGTACCCCATGTTCTTTGGTATCATTCTAGAAACTCGGAATTCCTAGTTTCTAGAAACTCAGCTCCCTTAGAAAAAAAAATTGCACAACCTCTTTTCAGAGAAAATATGAGCCAGCTGTTAAAATTAGAAGACAACAAATTTCTATTCATCTCATTGCAATGTGAATATAAACCACAAAATTGTCTGATAGATTAAACCCTTCCCAACTTATCCTTAATATTATCATTACTGGCTTTAGTTGTATTATCTGTAGCCTGCACAATTTTGCCAGAACACATCATAAAAGTATATGATTAAATTTTAACCTCTTTTCAGATTAAGAAAAGAAAAACATTGCAAGAACAACTCATCAACAAAAATTCAGCTTCACGTAAGTTTACAAGGTGAATTAAATGCTAAACTGTGTGTCTTTTTGCCTGTAGATGTATTAATACTAATCAATTTACAGTGTCAATTTTAACACATTTAGACTAGACAGTCCATCAATATGAAGGTTTTCCAATAAGGAGGAAGAAGAACCAAGGAAGGAGAGGGAGGCAGAAGCAGGAAGTATCTTGAACAAGAGAAGACAAAGAGCACCTAGAGTCACTATTCGGCATGTACTTGAAAGTGACATTGTTCGTCTTCTAGCTGCTCCTATTTCTCTAAGCATGAGGAATGTGCAGGGAAGTGTGGTGTATACCTAGAACCTAATTTCCTACACGTAATTTGCATATTTCACAAAGTATTTGAAAGGAGACACAATTTTTTTTTTAAATTCACACCAGTTAATCTTACAAAGAACTTCTTTGAGACAAAAACATGCAGAAATTACAATGTGTATGTGGAAAACAATGATTGAACAGTATGGTCAGAGTCTCCCAGAGAAGAATGCATTCCTGGTCAGTTGTTCAGAAATATAACAGGGAGAAAAGACCTTTGAGGACTGAAAATGACTTTAGGAAAATTGGAGGTTGGGGGAGGACAGGAAAAGAAAAAGATAAAGACTAAATATTCAAAAGATATAGGGAGAAGTAATGTGAGATGGTTAGTGTTAATTGCCAACTTGAGAGAATCTAGAGTTACCTGGGAGGTGGGCATTTGAATGTGCCTGTAGGAGACACGCTGAGTGAGTCAACTTTGGTAAGAAGCCACACTGTGAGCGCTATCGGTCTCTGACTGGGGTCCTGTGCTGCTAAGAGAGGTCTCAGTATGCACCCACTGCTTGTAGTTGCTCATGGTGAATATGATGTGGCCTGCTGCTTTGAGTTCCTGCTTTGAGTTCTGCACCTTGAGCTGTAGGACAGAGCAAACATTTTCTCCTCCAGTTGCTTTTGTAGGGGAATTTTAACACATCAGCAGGAAAAGAAACTAGGACAATGTAGGACAGAAATGCTTCCCTGTGGTCACCATTATTTTCATACTTTCCAACATCACCCCTATTATTACACTACTAACATCATGGCTGTGAGGAGTTGTACTAGAAAATGTTAAAGCAAGAGCTCAAAAAGTGAGTGTGGCTGCATCACATGGTTTGTGAAATGAAATGATTTTGTAAACCAAGGTTGCAAACAAAACTCTGGTCCAAACTGTGGAAGAATAGAAATCAAAAAGGGAAGTATGTTCAAAATGCAGTTGTCAAGGGTCACGAAGGGCTGTATACTGGAGCCTAGGTAACTGAAGATCTATTTCAGAGCCATTAAATTAGCAGTGATATTTGGAGAAAACTTTGAGGAAAGTAGGAACCTCAGTCACACAAAGGAGGTTAGCTCATTGCTATGGGTGACAATTTAAACTTTGATGCTATCCTTGACTTAAGGTTTGAAAAACCACAAAGAGATGTTGACAATCCAAAGTTCCAAAGAGACAATAGAGCATTAGCGCAAAACTGCAGGTGTGGAATTTGTTTTAATCAAGTAATTCACACAATGGACCCGGTTTGATACTTAAATGGCTATCCGTAGCATGTGCTACCCCAACCATCTTGAACAAACAGCAAGTTTACAAAAATAAGTAAGAATCACAAGACATCAGTATGGAGAAATGTTTTTGATAAATGAAAAACCTACATAAGGATCTCCTCCTAAATGCAGTGGACTAGGTACAGCCAATACTGTGAGTACAGTGGAGGGTGGTGGGGTGAATGGTAAAGGCCCTATGGACAGGCAGTCAGGCAGGAGCCTGGAACTGCTTGCTCTATGGATAAAGATGCCAAATCCACATGCATTAGAAGACTCTAAGATTTTTTTTTTTTTCTGAGAGATCAATGCCAGCATTGCTGAAGTTCCTTTCACAGAACTCTAAAAAATGGTAAAAAAAAAAAAAACAAAAAACCAACCAGTGGCAGAGATGAGCTTTCTGCTTCAGTAAGACCATGTGTGCTGGCTAGTCGTATGTCAACTAGACTCACAAACTAGAGTAATCTGAGTAAATTAAACTCTGGCAGAGAAAAACGCCTCCATAAAAGGCAGCTGTAAGGGATTTTCATAATTAGTTATTGAAGGAAGAGGGCCCAGTGTAACGTGAGTGGTGCTGTCCCTGGGCTGGTGGTCCTGAGTTCTATAAGAAAGCATGTTGAGCAAGTCAGTAAGTGGTACTCCTCCATGGCCGCTGCATCAACTTCTGTCTCTTCCCTGTTTGAGTTCCTGTCCTGACTTCCTTTGATGATGAACAGTAATATGGAAGTACAAGACAAATACTTTTCTCCCCAGCTTGCTTTTTAGTCATGGTGTTTCATTGCAATAGAAACCCGAACTAAGGCACAGGTTACCCTTCATTTCTTTTTTATTTAAGATTTATTTTTACTTTCTTTTTTTTTGTTTGTTTGTTTTGCTTTTTTTTTTACTGTTTATTTATTACTTCAATTTACATCTCCACCACAGCCCACTCCCTCCACCCCTCCCGGCCCCACCCTCTCATCCCCCTACCCTCTCCCCTTCTCCCACTTATCCTGCTCCTCTGGTGTGTGTGCATGATGTGTGTGTATGTCACATATGTTCAGATGCCCATGAAGGCCAGGAAAGAACATTGAATCCACTAAAGCTAGAGTTATAGACAATTGTGAGCTGACTTAGGTGCTAGGAGCAAATCCTTGGTCTTCTGTGAGAGCAGTAAGTGCTCTTAACAGCTGAGCTATCTGTACCCCATCATTTCATGATGCCCCAACGATCCCCTCCCAATGGGAAGCCACCCCACTTCTGACTTTACTCCTGTCTGTAGTAGCAAGAGACTGATATACTTGAAATTACAAACACAATCAATTTCTTTATTATTCTGTCATCTCACTAAAAAATGAACTCAGGCTACATTACAACGCATGCACAAGAAAGCAACATAATGATAAACACTGGGGTTTTGAAGAAAAGAGGAGAGGGGAAATAGGTTATAGGAATAAAAGTGATAAGACACACAAACATGGCCAAGCCTGCCCTGAAGATAAAGTATGTGGAGCTCAGAAGCAAATTTTGTATAGTAAAGCAGTAGAAATAGAAGAAAACATAAGCTGAGTTGATAAATCTATAGACTTATCTTCACCACAAGTCTTTGAAAGAACTGTGTAAAACGTAAGTTAACAAGATGCCTAGAATGGAGAAAGATAAATACTTCAAATGAGTATAAAATTAGGGCAGAATCCACAGCCATAAAAGCTAAAAAGAGGAACCAAAAGTGGTACATGTGCGTAGGATCCTAGCATCAGTGGTTTGCTGCTATTCCCAGGCAAATGGGATGGAACGGAAGATGAACTTGCATTAACATATTTATGGCCATCAAGTGCAGGCCACATATGTACTTAAGTTAAAGTTTTAGCTTTTGTTTTGATCCTCTTTGCAACAAAACAAAGAAAAAGAGACAAGTGGAGGGACAATCATGCAATTCCATCCATCTCTTGTTCACTTAAAGCTGTTAACTCCTAACTGAACTGTCAAACACATGAACGTACATAGTGGGGAAAAAAAGAACAAATATTGGATTAAAGCAAAGTTAGTGTCTGTTTCTTCTTTACTGTCTATTATATATACAGAGGACCTTATATAATGTAAGGCATAGATGTCCTGGGCCACTAATGCTCCTTGTTTTTAAAAAGTTTCTGAAAGGTACAGCTTAAGAGAGAATGACTCAAAAGCCTCAACAGTGTTAGTAAGCTTTTTATGAACAGTTTGATCTTGCTCAGGTGTGAGATATATACCATGTGAGTCTCCACCAAGGACAAGCTCTGTGTGTTGCATGACGTCTGTATCATTGGCCCCAGCTGTCCTGACAGTCTTGCTCTCATGGTATCTGTGACATGGCCATGTGCATACAACTGCAGAAAAATTGTAGTTTAGACACAAAAAGCCAAAGCTAATTTCTGATTATCTGTATGTGGCATTCTAGCAATCTGACTTTATCCAAGTATAGAATTTTTATAACATTAAGGATGAGTTATTGCATGCACTTAATAATCTTGGTTAACATTCTAAGCTGATATACACAGGTTGAGTTTCCACTGGTAAAATAAGGTTTGAAGATGCTTGAAAATAATTTATTAAGCACAGATTGATTCATTTTGAGCCTAAACAACAAATAGACCACAGTTTTGATCTTCTAATAAAAATGAAAGACTTACTCTTGAGTAGAAAACTCTGCAAGTTATATATGCAGGTTGGTAAAGGGAAGTTAGCAGAGTCATTTCTTCTCAGCAAATAGTCTCAGGTATACTCAAACAACGGCTAGTCTCAATATTCTTCAGTACAGAACAAACATCACCATTTTATACTGGAAAACTCTTAGATCAGGTCTTAAAAATTACGCTATTTGCAAACTTTACAATACTATACTCAAAAGACACCCCATTTTAATGAAAGAAAATTCTTTTTAAACCTCTAAAATAAATTTAATTTTAAAATAACTAAATAAATTAACATACTATATAAAAGTGTTAACTGTACAACAATTATATTTAGAGAATGCCAAAATGTAAAGACTAGGTTTTCAGAGAAATTGATCCTAGATCATTCTTTTTTTAATTTTTTATTATTATTTAAATTATTTCTACAATATATTTTATTGTATCTTTTTCCTTTCCCCAACTTCTCGAAACCCTGTTCGTATCCCTACTCACCCTGCTCATGCTCTAACCCCCTCTCAAAAAGAAAAATAAATATCAAAACTTATTATTGACACAGAATTAAGAAGAAGACCACTCATCTGCTGAAGCATGCCCAGTTTTAACAGTAGAGTCTTGTCCTTGTCATTGGAGGACACTCTGCTTGATTCTCATGTCAACAGACTCTTCAGCCTCAAGAGATGTGCTGTGCCTTTGAAAACTAAAGAAGGAAAGGAGGCAACATTGGTCCTCTTTGTGTTGACCACGGTAAGTTCTATTGTTTTTACTCAACAGAGATCTCAAAGTCAAGTGAATCCAACAGGCAGAATCATAACCCACCAGGATTTCTTGCCTACATTTTAGCCATTTAATGTCACATGAAGTAGAAATATCATTTGCTTTTTCTGAGTGGACAGGACCATTTCCTTGTTCTTCTACAGCTATCTCTTATTCAAGGTAGCTGTGTTGTTATATTGGGAATCAAAAATGGCAAGAAAATTAAGCCAACATGAATAAATATAAACTTCTGTGCCCAGATACAGAAGACTTTGATTGGTTGACACAAATATTGGGATAAGGGGATTAGTTATTTGTTTTTCCAGATGATCTACTGAAATAAGCCCAGAAACTTTTCTTGGATAGGCTCCACACACTGGTCTGGTCATTGTACTGTAAATCATTATGGAGGAAGGAGAGGTTTATATTTAAATCTTCTAACACCTCTCTACCAACATAAAAAGTCTATGCATAGCAATTTGCATTACTCTAGGCTTCTAAAAACATTGTTGTACTGAGACTCTCTAGGCTCTAGGAAGTGAATTTGTCACCTCTTCGATAATATCTTCCTTATTGCTTACCAGTGAATTCTGCAAAGAACAAGCCAACTACATAATGACTCCCAGTTACAACCAACATACTCCGCTCAAGAAGAGTAAGATCGTCCTACTGTCAGGCAGCCGAGTGCAAGAGGAGGAAGACATCCAGAGACCTGACCACCGCCAGGCCACATGAGTGGACTGTAGACACTTAATGGCCTGCTCTATGCCACCACATGTGTCACAGACAGAGGAGGTCACTCAGAGGCCCGCCAGCCTTGTGGCCTGTGTGTAACAGGAACCACTACAAGGCATGAGTATATGGTGGACAGATGTTAGAGAAAGAGTAGAATAGTTTGAGCATTATGAAGAGAGATGGAATTGGAGACTCAAGGGTGGAGAGGGATAACCTGTTGGAGTAGCCTGCCCCACCACCTGAGGCCATGGTGAGGTCCCAGCATGTGCTGCCACTGAGGGTCCTGTCTGGGTCCATGGCTACTCAGTGGCAGGAATCATTGTTAATGTGCATGTCTAAAATTACCACTAGAGAACATGGGGATGTCCCTGGTCTGGGCAACTGCCTGGGATCACATAGATGTTCAAGGGCTGTGCAGAACTGTCTCTCAAAGGCTGCGGCATTCTGGAGGTCTGGTCCCATTCCTCACCAGTTGCAGCACTTAGGAGAGCAGGCCCTACCTCACGTAGACAGCACAACAGAGCTGGCCCTGGTGGGGGTCACAGGTGAGTCAGCCCCAAAGGCAAGAGCTCGGTAGTCATGGTGCATCCACTCGTCTGTTGAGAGGTGACCTGGGCACGGGGTGATGCCCTGCGTCCCCTCACCCCTCACCACCTGAACCAGTTGGGAGAGCTGACCCCAGGGTCATGAGAACCTGGGCTGGCCCTGCCCCTCACCGACTGCAGCACTGGGGAGAGCAGGCCCTGCACCTTGCCTGGGTAGCACAGTAGAGTTGGCCCGAGTGAAGGGGGCACAGGTGAGCTGGCCAGTGGTCATGAGCATCGGAGAGCTGGCCCACCACTCATGTGCTGTGTCTGCTGTGTAGTGGGCATGAATTGGTGGGATGCCCTTACCCCAGCCCCTCACCACCAGCTGGGAGAGCTGGCCCTGAGGTCATTTGAGTTGGAGAGCTAGCTCTGCCCCTCACTGACTATAGCACTGAGGAGAGTGGGTTATGCAGCTTGCCTGGGCAACACAGTGGAGCTGGCCCTGATGGCAAAGGCTCAGGTGAGCCACCCCAAGGATATGAGATCAGGAGAATCTCCCCAGCCCCTTGCCAGCAGCCACACTTGAGACAGTGGGCTCTGTGCGTCAACTCGGCATCACAGTGGAATTGACTCTGGAGGCATGTTGTGGGTGAGTCAGCCTCAAGGGCACAAGAGCAGGAGAGCTGACCCTGCCTCCTGAGGATGGCAGCACTGTGTGGCCTAGCCAGAGCAGTGCAGGAGAGCTCGCCTTGGTGGTGTAGATAAGGGAGAGCCGATGGGCTGACCAGTTCAGCTGCCACCCAGGCCCTGATCCTTGGGTTGGCCCACCCTCAAATCTAGATCATCTGTGAACTTTTGGGACACATGAAAAGGCCAGTCCTGCTGATTCAAAGCTGCAGGATCTCTATAACACACACAGGGCAAAGACAGGAAAACCAGGAGGAGTCCCACTGAGGATTCAATACTGATGGTAAAGACGGAGGCCTCGAACCAGACTAATGACTCATTTCAATATACATTTGCAAGTGAAGATATGTGGACATGGGGGTATATTTTAAGACACACTGTGACATACTATAGCTTCCACGATGAGATGCTTTCTATGCTTTGTTTTGTTTATTTTTGCTTGTTTTTTTCTTTTTGGAAGGATCTTGAAAGGGAAGAAGGCAGATGTAAGGGGACTGGGGTGCATGATGTGAGATCACTAAGAATCTAAGAAGCTGGAAGGAAAAAAGAAGAGTACGATCATGAGAAAATTGTAGCAAACTCAAGGAGTTAAACACAGTGCTGTTTGGGATTGGGTTCCCATGTTGTTGGAATAGGATTCCACATTTTTACAACTTGGAACAGTGACCAAAGTACCCCACTGTGGATGCACCAGTATCAAATCCTTTGAAAGTCATTCAGCCCCAAGCTTTCTTTTCCTTCAGGTTTGCCTTGATGTCTCTGTTTTGGCTCTTTTGTGGTTTTTTTTTTTTGGTTTATTTTTTTATTTTTGCTTTAAATGAATTATCATTTTAACCATAAATTATCAAATGACCATAAATGGCCAATCATATGAATTGGGTTACTAAGAACTCAGCTACACTGGGCATTCAACATTGTTATGTAGAATAAAATGCTCTTTACATTTAACTCATTCATTGATCAACAAATATTTTTGTAGCTGAAATCATGGCATATTTCAAGAAAAAGTGAGTGAGAGGTGAAATCATTATGTTAGTGGAACCAAGCATGACTCACAAAGAAAAACATGCTATGTGTTCTTTCCTATGCAGTATTTGTGCATTAAAATTATGAAGAGGATCATGAAAGGGTGGGAAATAGATTTGAAGTAAGAGGTAAAAAGAGAAGGTGATGGAATTTATGATGTGAAACCTAAGGAGGGGACTATTTGAGGAAAGAAAGGAGACCAAGCAGAGGAGGGCTGGGAAGGACAGTGGGGGAGAAGAAGATTAGACTAAGTACAATGACACTATATATGGAAATGCCATTATGAAGCCCATTAATTTGTCTGCAAACTTAAAAATGAAACAAAAATTCTCATTATTGACTTTTTTCTATTGGTGGAATACTAAGGAAGCAAAGGGCAATCAAATGAAACTTTGCCTTAATGTTTCCAGTCTTCTACCTTCATGAGGCATTTAGATTTTAGAATAAAACTAAATTAATATGAGAAGCCTATTTTGACTTTAATAACACATCTCAGATACAACAAAGAAACCATCACTAGGACAGATATTTCCCATATCATATTTCTTATTTCCTCTACTTTATTAAAGCTTGGTTCTAAGCTAAAAGCCCTGTGAGCACTACATTGATTCTCAGAAAAACTTTCATATTTTTCCTGAAATATGAAGTGAAAGATCACAAACAGTGTACTGTCTGCCCAACTGTACATACTAAGTGGGGATCCTAGAAATAGGAGTAACACTCATTGAAGGAAAAGAGAGCTGTGTAGTAAAGCAGAGAGAGTGAACTTTAATTAGTGACTAATGTAGCCAGGAAAAAAAAAAAGATATTTCAGTGCAATCCAGAGCTCAGTTTTCAACACATACAGATAAGTGGAGATTTATAGCCAGGAATCAGGGTAGGTCACTGAGTGGGAAATAACTAGAAAGCAAATAACAAAAAAGAAGGTATGTTTTCTGGCCAAGCCAGCTTGACAGAATTCTTACTGAACATATGCCAAGATAGTCAGATCACAAAGTAAGAGAATGAGGAGTTCGGGCTAAAATCATGACTAGATCTTGAAAGTATAATTTCCAGTCACTGCATTTTTTTAAGTTTTATTTTGTTGTTGTTGTTGTTGTTGTTGTTTATTTATTGCTTCATTACATCTCCATCACAGTGCCCTCATTCCACCCCTCCTGGTTCCATCTTCCCACCCTCTCCTCACTCTCCCACCCTTCACACTCCTCCAATGTGGAGTGTCCCTACATATCAGTCCCTTTCAGCTCTACACTCATATATGGGTTAAGAGCCTCCTCTTGCACTGGGGGCTAACATGGTGGCACTCCCAAGGCAAATTGTCCCCTTAATAGGTAACAAAGTCTATAAAAATGGCCATCCTGCCAAAAGCAATATACAGATTCAATGCAATTCCTATCAAAATACCACCACAAATCTTTATAGACCTGGAAAAAACAATTCTCAACTTCATATGGAATAACAAAACAGCTAAATCAATCCTGTACAAAAAAAAAAAAAAAAAAAACATCTGGAGGTATCACCATCCCAGATTTCAAACTGTATTACAGAGCAATAGTAGTAAAAACAGCATGGTACTGGTATAGAAACAGACCAGTGGATCAATGGAATTGAATTGAAGACCCAGAAATGAATCCACACACCTATGGTCACTTAATTTTTGACTAAGGGGCTAAAACCATATAATGGAAAAGGGACAGCATCTTCAACAAATGGTGCTGGTCTAACTGGATGTTGACATGTAAAAGAATGAAATTAGACCCATACTTATCACCTTGTACAAAACTTAAGTCCAGGTGGATCAACCTTAACATAAGGCCTGACACACTAAATCTACTAGAATAGAAAGTGGGGAAAAGCCTCAAACTAATTGGCACATGCATCCAGATTTTTAACGTAGTAAGATATTGCAATGCAGCTGAGGAAAACTGAGTGTAAAGGCTTAGAAGACTAGGAAGAGGAGGAGTTCCCTCTTTGATTAAAATGGTTGACAATTCTTCAAAATATGATCCTCACTGTTTCCTGTTCTGAAAAGGAAATATGAATGTTGACTACACTCCACCCAGTGACCTGAAGATTAGTGTCCATGAGCAGAGGTCACAATTGACCAGGATCTAACAAAACAGTGTTCCTGAGTGTACAATAAAGGAAAAGTCACTAGGGAGAGAAAGGCACAGGTCAACCTAATAGAGTAAGATGGCATTAAATGGTTGGATAATGTCAGTCATTTTATTTTCACTAATGAGTCTCTATAGGCAAATTGTCTTATTATTGCCTGAAAAACTTGGGAGAGATTAAAAAAAAATACAATACACTAAGCAGTGGCGAGTGCCATTAGTAAGAGCAGGAAGGAGAAGCTGGTCCTAGTAGTCTCACTTCAACATTTCGACTTTGCTTCAAAGAGATTATCAAAATAAGGACATTACCACTTTAAATATGAAATACAATAATGTATCAATCATGTATATCTTTCTCCCTTGGAACTTCACAAAATTACATAAAATGCAGCTATCAACAGAATATTTTAATGTAGAGAGATGATTCCTCTATAGAGAAAGACCAGCATGCAGTTTTCAAGAGGGAGACTGTACATTAGCTTTTCTATTTGAGAAATAATAAAAGTTACATTGCACTGAAGAAAATGGGAGACAAGTAAGAGATGTTCGCCAGTGTTCCTTTCATCTGTCTAATTTTTCTCATTTTTACCTTTTAAAAAATACTTTCTTCTTTCTCTAAAATGGTCCACAGTCAATATTTTGCCTTATTAATCTCAAATTCACCAAACCTTTAATTTTCAAAAATTTTTCCATCAACTATATGAGGTTTCTTTTCTATTTGCTTCTGGCAAATTAACCATTTTCTACTGTAGTCGATGATCTTATTTATTAAACTCTCTTGTCATATGTTTTCAATGTTTTATTACAATGGGAGTGCAAAATGTATTGTTTTCCACAAGTTAACTTGGAGTTAGTTTAAGAAGTAAGTTATATGAACATGGGTCACTAAGTTATAAATTCTATATTTTCTAGACTCATATTTACTGTAGAGCAATAATAATCAGGGAAGTCTTCTTTGTTGTTGATTTCTTGGAAGAATATTCTCCTAGAGAAAAGACATTCTGGACAAAAATAAAAGGTAAATAAATGGAAGCTACGAGGGCCAGAAGCAGGAATGGCATCTGTGTTACATCATAGAAGACAGTGAACCAATCTAGTGAAAAGTTTCTCTTTTTTTAATTTATTTTTATTTCCTCAAGTTACATCTCAATCACAATTCCCACCCTACTCCCCCCTCCAGTCCCACCCTCCCCTCCCACCTTCTTCCCTCTCAACCCCCCATCCCCTTCCTTTTTTTTTAAGTTTAAGGTATATCTTTTCCTCCCAACAGCACCCCCTCTCAGTCCAACAAATGGCTCTTTCTCTTATAACTGCAAATACAATACAAAACAACAAAAATAATTGTTTCAAAACAATTATGAGAATTACAAGGCTTAGCATACATTCCCAATGTCCAGTCCATATGTATTTGGCAACTGACTTTAACATTCTACTATCTAACCATCTCCATGAGTTTAAAGTTCTATATCCAACTCAGCTTCCATCCTAACTTACATCACAATTTTAAAAACATCTTAGATCCAGAACACCCTCTTGATTCCTAAACAACTCAAAATTTACTATGAGACTCTAGCTATCAACCACATCAGAGACCTGGAAAAGTTTTTTAAACTTTCTTAGTCACTGAGTTGTACCAGCCTCATGTCCAGAATGTTTAGTACTGTGGGTAAATTCCCTTGAAAGGTTGAAATACACTTACTTAAAGAAATGTATGAGATGGACTGCATAAGATATGGTTGTCTTCGAATCATACTTCTGTGTTTAGAATCTTTACAATCCAGGAAAGACAAACAGTGAAGGACCTCATGATGAAACAAGTCTTCCCAAAGTACTGATGCGAGGAAGGGAAGGGTAGAGAGCCATCATTGCCACTTCTGTCCTCTGTGGCATCATGAACTACACATGTTGCCTCCTTATACAGTACCCTGCAGGGTTACAGAGCTGTTCCAGCAGATAGTTTCATGGTGTCAATGAACAAATTTAAATACCACATTTAGACTCATGTCTAACATCTCTCCTTTTCAAATGAGAACATCTGGACTTATACACTATCCTTGATCACTTTGCTATCGGTTTCTATGGCAAAAATTTGTGTGTGTGTGTGTGTGTAAGTGCACAGATGCCTGTGGTGCTAGAGATGGAACCGGATGCCTTGCACACGCTGTTTAAGCCCTCCACCACTGACCTGTCCCCTAGGCCTTTTACATTTTCATCTTGGACAGGATGGTCTGAACGTCAGGTTGTATCCCAGGTAGACCTTTAGCATATGGTCCTCCTGACTGGGACTGTGGTTAGCTGGGATAACAGTTCTCTACCATCAGCCTCATCCAAATTTCAAGCTTTGCCTTAGGATACCACATGTGCTTACCCACCAGTTCCAACACCACTGGTAGAACTCTGGGTTTCTATGGCCCTGTTGATGAGGTCACTATTGTTATTTCCTGTAGGTTCTTCTCTAACTTGCATCACTCTAATCCAAGGCTGGTTTAATCATCTGAATTTGCTGTACAACCAATAGTTTAAAATATTAGATATCTGTGGTTTACTGCCAGGTTCTCCATACTGTCACTATGCTCTTCCCCCTGGGCAAGAGCCACCATTCCTACCACTTCAGGGAAATGCAAGTTTCATTGGCATTTATTTCTTACATTTTAAAATAAATACATGAAGCTAAGCTGTAAGTACACTTCTGCCTGCTCAGTGATTATCTAAAACACATATAACAGGCTTTGTTTTGTTTTTTATTTCTTCTACTAACTGGTCAACATACTGCATTTCCCAGATGTTTTGGTTGAGCGGCACTCACATCATTACAACTTTGTCAAACAATAAAACAGCCTCTGGTTTTGGGAATATTCATCCTGTACATGTTAGATTTCCTTCTCTGTGGTCTATTAACAAGACCAACATTCTACATAAAATTAGACATGATCATATCTCATTCAACTCCATAGCCACCAGTGAGCTGTATGTACTGAATACTATTAGAACTCAATATCCAGGGTAAATTGGTATGCTTCTCCCCTTTGAAAAAAATCTAAATAATAATCACTTAAGAGTGAGGAAGAAACAGAAGTGTGGAGTTCTAATTAGGGTTTGAAGAGTTTTTTAACTTTCTTAAAGATTAATAGCGTGGCATAACCTGCTTTTAAAAAGTGATCATTAATTTTCCTTAATTTACAGCTAAATCTCAAAGTATATTTTATTCATATTCAGAAAAGGATAAATGGAAGATCAAAAAGCAATAATCCAGACCTCACCAGTGCCCAGCCCCTGAGGGAACCATTGCACTGCATTTTTTATGTGAGCCGACCTTTTTCTTTCAGTATTCATGAAAACTTAGCAAATAATCACATTGAATTGATTTCTGGGACAAATATCCTTTGCTCCCTGCCTGAACTGTGAAGCTCAAGTGTGGTTATCTGACACTGGAATGCTCTTCCATTCCATCTTTCTTAAAAGCAATTGTACTGAACAAGCCAGTGAGCAGCTGTTGGAATCCCCCACCCCAGAGCTCCACATGCCTTGTTATTCATCTTCCCTCATCCACAAGGCACGTTCTATTTCAAAGTAAGCTCTGGGGCTATGGAATAAACTTCAAATGCAATGAACAGAAACCACTTCACTTGTTAGACAAGCAGATATTTAAGGTGAGGGGGAAAACAGAAAGTTAATGGAAGGTATCATTCACTCTCAGTAAATCACCTTTAAGTTTAACATCTTAAAAAGGCCTATCAGGCATCTTGCCCTGTGTACCCTTGTATCATCCACGAGTTTCACTATGACTCAGTGACTGAGAAAGACAATGCAAGATTGAGTAGCAACTATTTATCTTCACTTTCTAAGACAGACAGTTAAGAGATAACTTGTTCAAAGGAAAGCAAAAGGCACTCAAATGTCATAGGCTCAAGATAAGCCAGCTGGCGCTATCAAGCGCATCCGGCTACAATTTATAATTCAAATGTTGGAATGTTTATCATTAGAATGTCCAACTTCCTGGAGCAAACATTTATTGTTTGCCAGTGACAGAAGCCAAAATGCTATTACATTCCACAGAGGGGTGGCAAAAGGATAAAAGGCTGAACAACTTACCTTCCCCAAACTTTCCATTTGTCAGCAGTGGCTACAGGAAGAAGCCCCTTGCCAGTGCCTGTGATATGCTGTGATTTGTAGTATAAGAATTAAATTTCTCCCATAGCCAGTAGGCCTAGGAATCTTGACAAGGTGTTCTTTTCCTTTTTTTTTCATTTAATTTTAATTTTTACCTACTTTTAAGTTTATTAATAATTTACCATTTCGTACTTTTGCAAAATGCATTATCATTTCACCTCTATTACTCTCTTACTTTTTTTTTTTTTACTTTTTTTCCTACAACTGCTGCTGACTCCCTTCTCTTTTCCAACTATTCCTCCCCTTGCTTCTTTGCTATTGCCTGTGTTCAGGTACCACAGCTACTGAGTGCTCATGCAATGGCCACGTCATATCCACATCCATCACAGTCATAACACTCTGGCTCTTACTGTGTTCTCACTGACCTTCAGGGATGATCCCTGGACCCAGGAGGGAGTGCTCTAGATGTCCTGTTCAGGGCTTAGCGCTCAACAGTGCTAACTTAACTATTCTCAGCAAAGGAATCATCATTTGAACACAAAGTATTAGTCTCTGTTAATGCCTTCTCTAAAAGAGGTCCATAGGCATGTGTAATTTTCTATGATCCATGTTAGCCCAGGTTAACAGAGTCTGTCTTGCCACTACTCAGCAAAGCATGAACTAGATAGACACCCATTGTCAGGGGACAGGATGTTCACAACTCAGAATGTTAAAATACAGAGCAGGGTAAACTTGAACAGCCAGTAAGGATTCAGAGGTTCTATGGTTGGAGCAAGGACCTTGTGCGTAGATGATAGAAAGTGTCTAACACTCCTGTCCTACTTTTGAATTTTTGCTCCACTCTCTAACAATCCTAAAATTGAAATTTCTACCAAACTGATTAACTGCAAGATTAAGAGCAAACTACCTTACCACTCGCAGTGAAAAGACTAACCCCAGGTGGAAAATAAGAGGACCAAAAGAAAACAGCATGCCACTCAGTTTGAAAGTAAGATTCAGGAAACTCAACATGCCCTGTTAAAATTTTAGCCTGAATCCCTTATTTATTTTTTCTTTTCTGTCTGTAACCAGCTGTGCTTTTTAATGGAACAATTATCTGCTATCCTCATTCATTCCAATTATTTCTTTAAAAATAAAACTTGTGATGAAGATGTAATCTGAAGTAATAAATAAATATTAAAAAAGAATAAAATAAAAACTTATATAGGTTGTCAAGTTTGTCTACTTGAGAAAATTTGTCTACACTCATGATTACCTCATGTGGTACCCACAATGAGGTTTAGATCATGTGGAATGACATCATTCATGATTATTAATAACTGTGCCCTTAGCAAGCAAAGATATGGATTCTTTATAGCTTTGTTTTGAATGGAAACAATGGGAGGGAAACACACATGATGTGAAGGCAAATTTGGTTGGGGTAGGCCACAACGGAAGCAGTTTCCAGATGTGGGACTAGAAGAGGCATACATGAAAGCCAAGGTCAGTGACAGTGTGGCTCTCAGCACACTCTGCAGAGGAAAGCAAGGAGCCGCTGCCTTCATTATTACTTTAAAAGAAACAGGATTTTCAATGTGATGAGTGTGATGAGCATTCACTTACTCAAAATAATTTTTTAATGTAAGCCACATATACTCTGGCATGTGAGGTGGAGGAGGTGTTTCACATGGGCTTTGTTGTTTGTTTCTTTGTTTTTAATGGAAGAGTTCTCTATTTGCTCACTTGGGCAAATACAGTCAATGGGTAAAGATAATCAGTACATTTTTCTCTGTCACCAAATGATAACATTATTGTTTATCTCTCACCATTTTCTTTTAAAATTTTATTTTTAGAATTAGTAGGCAAAATGTTAGATTTCCTTAAGTCATCTTTGACTATATTTGACTTCCTTGCTTCTCCTTCTCTGCTCTTCTTCCTCGTCCTCCTGCCCCTACGCTGTGTCCTTCCACGCCTTTTTCTTCTCCTGTCACATGTGCTTTAATATCCTCCAAACCTTCTTACCTCCTCATTGTCCTTCCTTGTTTCATGATTTATATTTGCACTTATCATGACAAAAATAGACTAAAAACTAGGATCCACAATCAGAAAGAACATGAGCTATTTGTCTTTGAGTCTTGTCACCTTAAACAACAGTAATTTCTAGATCCATCCATATGTCCCCACATTTCACAATTTTACTGTTCTTTAGCTGAGTAAAATCGCAGTGTGTGTATGTGTCACGTTTTTCCATCCCTTCATCTGCTGACAGACATCTACTTGATATTTTCTTTTAATGGATTATTCACATCTGTGTAAAAGTGACCGTCCTGGTTTGTCTCATCTTCCCATCTTTAAATGAAAAGAAAGTCAAAATAAAACACCAAGTTCCTATTGTAATAGCACCGTGACACTACTCTGGCGAGAGCATACTCATCTATTTCATTATTCATCACATTCTCTAGTTGAACCTACATTTCCTATTTTTAAAAGTGTCCTGGAAAAGTCAGCTTAAATCATAACTGGCCCTCAGTGCTCACCTGGAGAGAAGCAGAAAGCAGGTTCACCCTCAAAATGCCCTGGGAAATAAAGGAATGACCTACTTCTCACCAAATCTAATAGTGTATTATTCAATCCTCATTCTCCTTGATTTTTTATCATTTCAAACTGTTTAACACCCACTCTCTCCTGAAGTGCCTCCTTGGCTTGCTCACAATCCCCAAACTTCATCTTCTGTCCTCCAAGCACAGCTGCTCACCCACTTGATGCCGCAGGAGGACCTCATTCCCTTGCCCAGCCTCCACCTGGGCACTTCTCCCAAATCCAATCTTCTGTTTACCACCTTTCTTATACCTGTAAGAAAGCCCGTCCTTGATTTGATCTGTTATCACCTCTGTGTATTTGCAAATCAACTCATTCTTGACAGCTCATCCTTCATCTGATTCTAGGGCTGAGTCTTTCTCTTTACATCACATGGATTTTTCCAGAAAAAAAGAATGGGGCTGTCATTTTCACAGAACTACATACCCAAATGATTACCTTGCCATGCATTTTATTTTGCCTTCATCCTCCAAGATATAGTAATGACTGGAAATGTAGTCAAAAGAAAAGGGACAAGACCAGTTTTATAAGTTTCATGACTACATTTATGCTTTCAATCAGTATGTCTAGTTTTAAATCAAAATTGCTAAGGGTCCATGCATCCATAGATATTCTAGTTTCTGTGAATATTCTTCATGAGTCATGTACCTCAACATTCTGTATCTCCTCTTCTTGACCTTAAAATCAGAAGTCAGTCTATGAGATATTTTATTAGAATCAGTGAACATAGAGGTTTCCTGGAGGAAAACATTGTAATTCCATTATAAATTAGAGTTGATTTATGAGAGTACGCTATACACTTCTGCTATTGTGTTCTCAGAAAGGATCAAATGGTCCGTTGTAAATCTGCTTTTTTATTACTGAGGAGCAGAACCTCAGCAGACAGCCAATGTGTGAAAATCTCATGAGTCATTGCCCTGAAATCACAAATGCATGCTCGTTATCAGGGTTCTGCCTCTTCCATCCTAACCTAGGAAAGTGTCCAAGTATACAAAGTATCACAAATGTTCAGCCTTAATGTTCATTAAATATGAACCCACCAGCACTTACTGAGAAGGTTCTAAGTACTCAAAAATAACTATGGTATAACACCCATTTCTTGTTGATCTTAGTGCCTGTGTTATTGGTGTTCTGTTCAGAATATCATCTTCTGTACCAATGCATTCAAGGTTTTTCCCCAACATATATATAAAGAAATCAAGAAAATAGATATCAAAAAACCAAACAATATATTTTAAAATTGGGTATAGATCTGAACAAAGAATTACCAATAAAGCAAACTCAAATGCCTGGGAAACACTTAAAGAAGTGGTTAACATCCTTAGTCACCAGGTAAATGCAAATCAACACTGTTTAGAGATTCCATCTTATATGTGTCAGAATAACTAAGATCAATAATACAAATGGCAGCTCATGCTGGCAAGGATGTGAAGCAAGGGGAACACTCCTCCATTGCTGGTCAGAGTGCAAACTTGTACAACCACTATGGAAATCAATATGGCAGTTCCTCAGAAAAGTGGGACTCGATCTAATTCACGACCCAGCTATACCATTCTTGGATCCCAAAGACACTCCATCCTACCACAAGGACACTTGCTTAACGATGTTCATCGCAGGTTTATTAATAATAGCCAGAAACTGGAAACAAACTAAATGTTCCTCAACAAAAGAATGGATAATAGTTTGGGAAGCTGCAGGCCCTGTACTTCCTATAAAATCGGATATATTTATCCCTCTCAGGTCTCTGAGGTGGTTGAAGAACAGATAGCTAGAGTCTCATAATTAAATTTTGAGTTGTTTAGGAGTCAAGAGAGTGTTATAGATCTAAGAAGATACTTTTAAAATTGTGTTGCAAGTTAGTATGAATGTTGAGTCAGATATAGAACTTTAAACTCATGGAGATGGTTAGATAGTGGAATGTTAAAGTCAGGTACCAAATACATATGGACTGGTCATTGGGAATGTATGCTAAGCCATATAACCCTCATAACTGTGGCCTAATTAACTCTGTTGTTTTGTATTGTATTTATTATTATAAGAGAAAAAGCCATTTGCTGGACTGAAAGGGGAAACTGTAGGGGGAGATAAGATATACCTTAAATTTAAAAGAAAAAAAAAAGGGAAGAGGATGGGGGGTTGAGGGTGGGAGGGTGGGACTGGAGGGGGAATAGGGAGGGGACTGCGATTGAGATGTAACTTGAAGAAATAAAAAATAAAGGAAAAAAAGAAATCTTATACACATATACAATAGAGTAATATTCAGCTGTTAAAAAACTAACATCATGAAATTTGCAGGCAAATGGATAGAAGCAGTAGAAATCATCCTGAGTGAGGTAATCCAAACCAATAATGATAAATGTGGTATGTATTCACTTAGAAGTGAATAGTAGCATTTAAGTAAATGATAACAAAACTATACTCTGTAGATCCAGAGAGGTTAGGTAAAGAGGAGGGGTACAGGGGAGACACATGTATCTCTCTGTTAGGGGGAATTACAATAGATATTTATGGGTGTACTAGGGGCAGATGCAGAACAGGAACAGCAGGGGTGTACAACCTGGAAGGAGATAGATGGGTGAAGGGAAAGAGTGAAATAAAAGACAGCTGGAATTGGGGAAATTTGGGGGATTGTGTGGATACCTAGTGCAATGGAAACTTCCTGGAATGTATGAAGATGATCCTAATGAGGACTCCATTAAGAGGGATACAGTGTCAACTGCCATCTTTGATAGCCAGGCAGGGCTGGATTGCATTCAATAAGATGAATCAAGTCATATCAAAATGCCTGCTCTTAGGATTCTTCTTGTCCTTTTGGGTTGCCATGCTCAACTTCAATATGATGGTTTGTTTTTGTCATGTTTTGTGTTGTCTCCTGGAGGCCCGTTCTTTTCTGGTGAAAGACAAGAATGGATCTGGAATGAAGTTGAAGTGGGGAGGAATTGGGAGGAAAAGAAGGAGGGGAAACTGGGATCAGAGTGTGTTGTATGAGAAAAGACTCTATTTTCTTTTCTTTTTAATTTTTTAATAATTTATTTTACATTCCATTGCTATTACCCTATCTCCTCAGGTGCCACCTGCCAGTCCCACCCTCCCACCCACTCCCCTACAACCCCCCCCACCCAACCTCATACCAACCCACCCTGGGATATCAAATACCATCAGGACTAATTGCCTCCCTTTCCACTGAAGCAATACAAGGCAGCTCTGCTAGGAAAATAGGATCTAGAGGGAGGCAACATTGTCCAAGTCAAAGATAGTCCCTGTTCCAATTGTTAGGGGATCCACTTGAGTACCAAGTACCATGAACTTCATATGTGTAGTGTGCCTTGGAGAAGTCTATGCATGTTCTTTGGTTCAGTCTCTATGAGCCCCCTGTGTCCCAGTTAATTGGTTATGAGGATCTCCTTGTGGTGTCCTTGACCCCTCCAGCTCCTTCAAACCTTCCTCTGACTCTTTCTCAAGACTCCCTGGTTTTCACCTAATATTTGGCTGTGGGTCTGTGCATCTGTGTTCATTTTAAGCTTCTTGGATGGCAGTAATGTCGAGTTCCTGTCAGGATCCCTGTCTTCATCCACTTCCAATGTGCATTTTATTTCCCTTACTTGGAGGGATTCAAGGCTCTTCCCTTGTGCCCTCCTTGTTACTTAGTTTCTGAGGATTGTAAAATGGTTGTCCTGTTCTAAATGGGTAATATTCACTTACTAGTGAGTAAATACCAAATGTGTCTTTTTGGGTCTGTGTTAACTCACTTAGGATGATCTTTTCTGATTCCATCTATTTGCTGCAAATTCTGTGATATCCTTATTTCTGGTGGTGGCATAGTACTCCATTGTGTAGATGTACCACAATTTCTTTATCCATTCCTCAGTTGAGGGACATCTGGGTTGTTTCTGATATGAAGTTAGTGAAGATCCTTTCCCAATCTGTGGACTGCTGTCTAGTTGTATCGACAGTGTCTTTGGCCTTACAGAAGCTTTTCAGGTTCATAAGGTCCCATTTACTAATTGTTGATCTTAGAGCCTGAGCTGTTGGTGTTCTGTGAACAGAACAGGAAGTTGTCACCTGTACTGGAGGCTTTTCCCCCACTTTCTCTTCTATTAGATTTTGTGTATCCAGTTTTATGTTCAGGTCTTTGATCCACTTGGACTTGTTTTGCACAGTGTGATAAATATGGGTCTATTTGCATTCTTCTATATGTAGACATCCAATTAGACCAGCACCATTTGTTGAAGATGCTTTCTTTTTTCCACTGTATGGTTTTGGTGTCTTTGTGAAAAATCAAGTGTCTTAGATGTTTGGGTTTATTTCTGGGTCTTCGATTTGACTCCATTGATCAACCTGTCTGTTTTTATGACAATACCATCCAGGTTTTGTTACTATTAGTTTGAAGTCAGGGATGATAATACCTCCAGATGTTCTTTTATTGCACAGGACTGTTTTCACTATCATGGGTTTTTTTATTTTTCCATATAAAGTTGAGAATTATTCTTTCAAGATCTGTAAACAAGTGTGTCAGGATTTTGGTGGGAATTGCACTGAATCTGTAGATTGCTTTTGGTAAGGGCCATTTTTACTATGTTAATCTTACCATTCCATGAACATGGGAGATCTCTCCATCTTTTGATAACTTCTTCATTTCTTTCTTCAAAGATTTGAAGTTCTTCTCAGACAGGCCTTTCACATGCTTGGTTAGAGTTACCCCCAGGTATTTTATACTGTTTGAGGTTATTGTGAAAGGAGTTGTTTCCCTTATTTCTTTCTTGGCCCATTCATCATTTGTCTAAAGGAGGACTACTGATTTTTTTTTTTTAGTTAATTTTGTATCCAGCCACTTTCCTTAATGTGTTTATCAGTTGTAGGAGTTTTCTAGAACAGTTTTGGCAATCACTTATGTGTACTATCATATCATCCAAGAATGTTATCATGAATGGGTTTTGGATTTTTGTCAAATGCTTTTTCAGCATCTGGTGAGATGATCATGTGGTTTTTTTTTTTCTTTCAGTTTGTTTGTATGGTGGATTGCATGGGTGGATTTTAGTATGTTGACCATCCCTCTATCCCTGAGATAAAGCCGACTTGATCATAGAGGATGGTATTTTGATGTGTTCTTGGATTTAGTTTGCCAGTATTGAGTATTTTTGCATCAATATTCATGAGGGAGATTGGTCTGAAATTATCTTTCTTAGTTGAGTCTTTGTGTGTTTTAGGTATCAAAGTGATTACAGCTTCATAGAATGAGCTTGGCAAAGTTCCTTCTGTTTCTATTTTGTGGAATAGTTTAAGGAGTAATGGTATTAGCTCTTCTTTGAATGTCTGGTAGTATTCTGTGCAAAATCATCTATTCCATGGCTTTTTTTTTTTTTTAGTTGGAAGACTTTTGAAACTGTTTCTATTTCCTTAGAGTTTATGGGACTGTTTAATTTGTTTATCTGATTATGATTTAACTTTGGTAGGTGGAATCTATCAAGAAAATCATCCATTTCATTTAGATTTTCCAATTTTGTTCAGTACAGGCTTTTGAAGTAGGACCTTATAATTCTTTGGATTTCCTCAGTGTCTGTTGTTATGTCCCCTTTTTCATTTCTGATTTTATTGATTTTGATACCCTCTCTCTGCCTTTTAGTTAGTTTGGCTAAGAGTTTATCTATCTTGTTGATTTTCTCAAAGAATCAGCTCTTGGTTTCATTGATTCTTTCTATTGTTCTCTTTGTTTCTAATATATTGATTTCAGCCCAGAGTTTGATTATTTCTTGCCATGTACTCCTCTTGGATGTGTTTGCTTCTTTGTTTCTAGAGCTTTTAGATGTGATTTTAAGTTGCTAGTATGAGATCTCTCCACTTTCTTTATGAAAGCACTTAGTGCTATGAGCTTTCCTCACAGCTCTACTTTCATGGTGTACCATAAATTTTGGTATGTTGTGCCTTCATTTTCATTGAATTATAGAAAGTTTTTAATTTCTTCCCTGACCCAGTGGTCATTGAGTAGAGAAATGTTTAGTTTCCATGATTTTATAGGCTTTCTGCTGTTTCTGTTGTTGTTGAAGTCCAACTTTAATCCATGGTAATCCAATAAGATACAAGGGTTTATTTCAACTTTTTTGTTTCTGTTGAGGCTTGCTTTGTGATCAAGTATATGGTCGATTTTGGGGAAGGTTCTGGGAGCTGTTGAGAAGATTCTTTTGTGTTTGGATGAAAAGCTCTGTAGATATATGTTAGGTCCATTTGATTCATGATAGCTCTTAGTTTCATTATTTTTCTGTTTAGTTTTTGTCTTGATGATCTGTCCACTGGTGAGAGTGGCATGTTAACATCTTCCACTATTCATATGTGGGGATCAATGTGTGATTTAAACTTTAGTAGTGTTTCTTTTACGAATGAGAGTACTCTTGAATTTGGGACATAAATGTTAAGAATTGAGGTGTCATCATGGTGGATTTTTCCTTTAATAAGTATGAAGTATCTTTCTCCATCTCTTTTGATTAGTTTTAGTTGAAAATCTGTTTTATTGGGTACAAGAATGGCTAATCCTGCTTGCTTCTTGGGTCCATTTGCTTGGAAAATCTTTGAGAAAAGACTCTATTTTCAATAAAAGAAAAAATAAATAAAAACAGCTTAAAGGGATTTATGAATGCTAAGCCAGCTCCACAGATTCTAGAAGGAATACTGAATAGAAAAAAGGACATCCAAGAGAACATAGGGAATGATGATACAATGCAAGGACAGATAATCAAAGGTTATGTGAGGAAATATGACAAAATCAACAAAGTGATAGGAATTAATATACCTATTTTAATAACTCAATATTACTCAAATTGTATTAATACCTAAACAAGACACCAACTAGCAGATTTTGTTAAATGGCAGGATCCATGGTTTGCTGTTTCCAAGAAACACACACCTCACATTCAGAAACAGATGCCACCTTAGAAAAAAGAATTTTAAAAAACTCATTCTGAGCAAACGAACTAAGAAAAAAACTGGTGTAATTATTCTTATGCATCACAAAATAGACTTCAAACTGCAGTTAATGACAAGAGATAAAGAGGGCCATTTCATACTCATGAAATGAATAATCTACCAACAGTGTATTACATTTCTAAACATATATTTACCAAGCACAGGCACATCCAATTTCATAAGAGAAATTCTATTACATCTAAAATCAAAAATCATCCACAACAGAGTGATAGTAGGTGACTTAAAAACCCCATTCTCACCAGTAGATACATTATGTGGAAAAAATCTATATAGAGAAACTCTTAGTTAAATAACATCATAAGTCAAATGATAAATACAATCACACAAGAATACACATTATTCTCAGCAGCCCATGCAACTTTCTCCAAAATCAATCATACATTATGACACAAAATAATCTTCACAAATATAAGATAATTTAAATAACATCCTGATTTGTATCTGACACAACAGAATAAAGCTGAGTATCAGCAGCAATAGAAACAAACCATACACTAACTTGTGGAAACTAAAATGAATACCAGTGAATACTAATTGGATCAAGAATAAATCATGAAAAAAAATAATTTCTAGAACTGAATGTTTCAGACTCTTGATGGCAGCATCTTCTCCCTCTTTCATGTTGGCATCTGTAAGTGGGAGCAGGTTTTTCACATTGTCAAGTTGTAGGTTATCCTGTTCTTCCCACTTTCCTATTAAGCTCTGCCAATTTATTTACTTTTTTTTTTAGCTCTTCCTCTGATTAAGTACTGTCCTATAGAGTACCTTTGTATTTGTTTTCTTTAAAAACCCTGAATTATAAAGCACTTGAGTCAGCTGTTGTCACAGGAAGTATCCCTCAAAGTTGGCATTCCAATATTGATCTGCTGATCTCTGGGTGAAGAGTGATCTCTTTATTAGCAGTAGAAAACAGATATCTAGAAAGCTGTGGCTTTCAGTGGCATTAAAATAACTTAATTAACCTCTGGTAGCATGTGATAAAGATTCCATTGAGGAATAGGTTTTGGACACCAAGTGGCTACTTCGTTTGACTGCATGTGATTTTGAGCAATTGTTTTGAAGACCATGGACAGAGGTTGTGTGGGGTCCTGGTAGTGTGATGCGTTGTTCAGTATTTGTAAGTGGAGCTTGAAACCATTTGTATTCTGCAGTTGTTGAACTTTGAATGGCAACTTAGTTTGACTGAGAATCCCCTGGGTGATGACTAAGGCACACCTCTGGGAATGTATATGTGTGTGTGGAATTAACAAAGAGGAACTAATCCACAGTGAATGTGTGTGGGAGGTTCCATACCAGATAATAAAAACCTATATCAAATAAAGGGGGAAAACGGAGAGCTTGCTGACACGAACATCCTCTTCCATCTGTTTTGTCTGCCATGGTCTGAGCTGCTCAACCATGCCATGCCTTCCCTACTTGAACCTTGTGAGACAATGAACTGAAACTGTCCTTCATCCTTGTAGTTGTCCCTAAGGCACTCTGCTGCAGCAACAAAATTATGATTAATTGGCCTCTTACATAACTGGCTTTACTATACTACTGGAAAAGTTCTTGGAAAACTACATATCCCAAATTTACCTACTGGTTTGCCATGAATTTGACTATCTATATGATTAGTAAACTAGAGAATAGAAAGCAACAGGGCAGTACTACCCTGAGCTTCTGCCCTTTACCCAAACCCACTCTGGAGTGGTCCTGAGACAAGGATGTGCAGCATGAGCTTAGGCGTGAGGTTGGCTCCATCATCAGCCATCACTCATCTTCCAGCCCTGACCTATGATGTCAGCACTAAGGCTGCATCACTGGCTGCCCAGGGTACCTTATGCCTTCTGACACTGGCCACACACTTAGTGTCCCTTTCAAGGCTGGTAAAACCATTTTCTTTTCTTTTCTCTTCCCTGAACTGATCTCTAGGTTATAGCTCCTGCCCTTTTCTGATCTTTGATCTACTCAATACTTTTACTACTTCCCTACCTTATGTGTTTTCTGTTTGCAGTGTTCATGATGGATATTTGTCTTTTTGGAATCTTACCGAAAATGTCCTCAATTTAAATATGTCTTAATGAGGTATATGCACCCTTTCCTCATCGATCTCTGCTTCATACCACTCTCTGCTTCCCCATGTGGGGTTGTGTAATAGACCTTACTGAATCTCCCCCTTTATACCGTACTCTCAGCTTCCCCATGC
>CAJQZJ010004760.1:2090140-2105171 GCA_907164525.1 Lophiomys imhausi | reverse complement strand
CCATGCGGGGTTGTGTAATGGACCTTACTGAATCTCCCCCTTTATACTCTGTTTGCACTCTACACTTCAACTGGGAAGGAATTAAAGTGACACAAGATAGTGTGGCAGGAGAAATGTCCTAGACTCAGACTAAACTGTCTTCATGATTTACGACATCAAGGACACTCATCAGTTGTTACTACTTAGGAGCCCTTTCCTCTGTCACTGCTATGAAAGTGCCCTGCCTAAGACACAAAGGTTATTATTGTTTCCACATGGAATTCCTCACCTTCCCTTTTAAGACTCGGTTAATAGCATTCAGTGTGTGGAAGAATAAAATTTATTTTATATAAAATCAGTATTATCATGTGAAAATAAAGGAGGCTTTTTGTTTAACAACTTTTCATTCTTATCTAACATCCTGACAGTAGAGGCAAGAACTTCATGGGTCCTCCTTGAAGCAAAGTTCTTGGAAAGCGGAGGTTAAGGTGCAATTAGACTTAACACAAGGGACTTCTGCTAAAACTACGCATGCTACAGATAATTTTCACACATACTTTACATGTCAATTAACATTCCTGTGTTTTCAAAAGACAAGGCTTACACTATCAGAAAGGAAAAGAATGTAGAACCATACTAGTGCTATTTAAAAGATTTTTATCAGATTTATTCTTGAAGCATAACTGGTCTTTCACTTTGAGAATCGAATAAATGTTTTAGAATGACATTTCAATTGTTTTACAATGACATTCGGTATTAGAATGAAAGATCAAAAAAAAAGAAATATAAAAAGTTTCCCTTCACTACTCACAAGATTCCTTATATTTAAAGACCAAGTTGACGGATGATGCTCCTAAAGCATCACTTTAAATTATGAGCAACTGCAGTGGGATCCCAAACAGCAAATCATAGCAATGACCAGTCAGTTGACCTAAATCATAGGTTGTCCAGGACACCCAACTGGAGGTCATTCTCAGCAGAAGACAGTGGTCCCAGAGCAGGGCTAGAGGCGTTATCTATGTAGAATTCTAAGCCAGAGGTTCCCAAGTACATGATTTCATGGTGTGAAGACCCTGTTCATTTCAGCTACTTACGCTGTCATTATGTATCAGAGTGAATTCAGAACAATGAAAAACTCAAGCAGCCAAGCAGCCAGAAATAATTAATCATACTTCTTTCCTTTCCAATCAAACCTTCACAGCTATTGACTTACCACCTACAGTATGACTAGTTCTACTCTCTCTGCTGGGCTCTACACCCTGACATTGATTACCTACTTCCCAAAAGCTCTTTAGGAGCTTAAAAAAAAACAACCAAATCACAGGGCATTTGGGGAACACCAACCTATAAAGAAAAGTGTCACATAGGGAACAAATTCAAGTGGGCAGCAGCAGCACTGTAATAACTAAGTCAAGAACTTTAGATTAGTATGATATACAAAGTAATTGGATATGACAGTGTTTCCTGTATTTAAAAGGATAAAATGATAAAAGTGAATAAAGAAGAAGTATTATGTGTGAAATATAAAACAGTTAAAATAAAGGCGCAATGGTGGATGTCTTTGAGTTCTACATGAGACATGTTTTAGCCAGTGTTATTTGTTTGTGCATATGACACAAAACAAAAAAATTTCAGTTTTTTTGAAACCCTAGGACAGCAAGGGCTCTGTTACAGAGAGAGACCTTGTCTCAAAATACCAAAAAAAAAAAAAAGAAAGAAATAAGGAAGGAAGGAAGGAAAGAAAGAAAAGAAAAAGAAAAAATACACTGGACAAAAGACAGCATTTTCACCAAATGGTATTGGGAAAACTGTGTGTCCAATGCAGAAGAATGAAATTAGCTCCATGTTTATTGCCCTTAACAAAAAAGTAAATCTAAGTAGATCAAAGACCTCAATCTGAAACCTGAAACACTAAAACTGCTAGAAGAAAATATAGGCAGTATGGTATAAGATATAGGTGTAAGAAAGAACTTTCTGAACTGGAAAGATTTTTTAAACTGTGAAATTATTGAGAATAAAAGAAAATATTAATAAATTTAAGCATGTTAAAACTGTAAATTGTGTTGCATAAAGGACATGCTTAAAAGTAAAAGACATATGTCAAGATGAGAGATCATATTCACAACATAAACAGCTGAACAGTAATTATACATGAATAGGTAAGTCATTTATAACATCTAACTCTCATAAATGCATAAGAAAATTCCAATATAAAAGGAAAAATTTACCTGAATTGAATTTCAAAGAATATGAAACATTTATAATCACTAAGTATATAAAATGATCCCCATTAGACATTAAAGAAAAGACAAAAACCAAAATAAGTCATGAGGTAATCGGACAGAAAGTGAAAATAGTTGTATTTCTGAGGGACATCATCCCCAAGGATATCATATGTGGGGGGGGGGGGGAATGCATGTATATGTGCATGTATGAAACATATACAAGTTTGCGAGGCACTGCATATGGTGGAGGCCATACACCAAAGTCAGGGCCTCCCTCAATCATTTCCACCGTATTATTTTTGAGACAGGGTCTCTCACTGAGCTCCCAGTTAGCCTGACTGGCCAGTGAGCCCCGGTGATCCTCTGACCTCATCCTACAGCAGTGCACTGACTCTTCACAAATAGTTTCCACCTATTGACCTCAGGCGCTGAGGTTTGCGTTGTACACACTTTTTAAGTAAGCTACCTCCTCTGCTTCAGGAAGAATTTTCTTCCATGTAATGGAGTATATTCAGCTATGAAATACAAATTCTAATCTATATTACAATGTGAATAAACCCTGAAGACATTACACAAAATAACACACACACACACACACACACACACACAAAGGCACATTTTGTATGATTTCAGTGACCTGAAATATCCAGAAACAGAACATTCATGTATGTAAAAGGGATCTTACTAGTAGGAGAAAGCAGAAACAGGGAAATTCTTTTTTTAATTACTTTAAACATTTCCATATGATATATTTTTGTCATATTCTTTATATTTACCCAACTCCTTCCAGATCACCCTTTCCTACCAATTCAACTTCATAGTATTTCTCTCAAAAAAAAAATTTAAATCACAAGACAATACACAAAAAATCACAACAACAAAAAAAAAAACCAGAAAAGAAATAAAGCAGGAAAAAAAAACAGAAAACAAAATATAAACTCCATTTTCTGTTAGCCAATTGCTCCTGACCAAGTGCTCCTGGGGTATGGTTACTATACTATAGAATCATTTTTGTGAAGAAAACTAGCTTTTGACTCTCCTAGAAGTTATCAATTGGAAGTAGTTTCTTGGTTAGGGGTGGAGCTTTGTGCCCATTTTTTCTTCTCGTTGGTTGGGATTTTTGTCTAGTTTGAACAGCCTAGATGTCTGTCAACTAATGCGTGCACAATGAAAATGTAGTAAATTTACATAATGGAATATTATTCAGCTGTTAAGAAAAATGAAATGACCCAGGTAGTGGTGGCACACACATTTTATTCCAGAACTTGGGAAGCAGAGACAAGAGAATCTCTGAGTTTGAGGCCAGTATGGTCTACAGAATGAGTGTCAGCGTGGCCAGGGCTACAGAGAGAAACAATGTCTCAAAAAGAAATAAAAACAAACAAAAAAGAAAGAAAGAAAAGAAAAATGAAATTTACAGGTAAATGGATGGAGCTAGAAATAATCATCCTGAATGAAGTACCCAATTCCAGAAAGACAAATACTGCACTAGTTAGGGAGAGGCAGACAGTTCTGTGGTGCCCACCAGTCAGACAGCCTAGCCTACCTGGTGCATCCCAGGCCAGTGAGAAACATTATTCAAAAATGGTAGATAGAATCTGAGGTTGTCCTCTCATCCATATATACATGCATACATGTGTATAAATGCCCAGCACACATATACACACAAAATAAGAAGCTACATGCAACCCATAAACTCTGTTAAGCTAAAAAAAAACTAAAATTGTAAAAATAGCTATAAGATTCAGAATGATGGTGTCTTGTATAACCATGTAATTTGAAGGATAGACAGATATACAGATATATAGAAAGATAGACAGATAAATCTTTTTACATCTTCAGAATTACAGTATAGAAATAGGAGAAAGACATGCACAGACTACCAATTTATAGAGTATCATCAATATAGATTGATTCTTGTTGCTAATATCTAATTTTCAGGGCAAAATAATTATTCAAAATAGTCATAAAGTATGCAGTAGCAAATAAAGTCTAGGTCTCCAGGAAACAGAGTCTTGAATCGGGATTTCTTAGAACTCAGGTGAAGGAACAGAAGAGATAATTCTTCAGAGGTAACCCTGGGAGCAAAGACAATTAAGTCAATGAGGATGAGGTTAGGGAGAGATTCCCACAGATGATAACTGTTAAAATAAATTCTCCTGGAAGTGAGAATGTGAAGATACATTTAGATGGTGAGTCTTGAAACCCAACCAGAGTTCAAAGTTCTTTCATGGAAGTATTTTTGCTCTGGGGGAAGGCACTTTCATAATTTTAAAAAATACATTAGATGATTAACAAACAACAAGAAGGCTAAAAAAAAGATATGCATATTTTCAGAAAGTGCTAGGCATTAAGGAATCACTGTAGTCACTGAGGTAGGATTAATTTGCCTACAATACATATTTTTCATTTTCATACACACACACATATGCATACACACATATACATACACAAACATACACACTACACATGCACATATATATGCATACACACATACACATACACAAAATACACATTACACATACACACACACACACACACATATATATATGTATACATTTGAAGGCATTGAGTTTGGAACACATTTTTTAAACTACAAATACACTTTTTATTTACTGTTGCAAACATCATAGGATGTTAACAGAAAATGTTAACAAAAGCAAGCAAGCTGAAAATGAGAATCCATCTTGCAGTAGATAAAGGAAATAGTTTACTCACAGAGAAATTTTATGAGTAATTGGGATATTTTAGTCCCCTAAGTCAATACAAACAAGGCACTTAGTTTTGGTAACTGTTATTTTTCAACTAATTGCCAGTGTCTCTAAAGATCCCTAAAAGTCATCAAATAAACCCATTGAAATTTAGATGGAATGGGCACATCAGTTCAGCCCATTGGGCATTCAGGGTAGTGCATCATGATCCAACCCCATGACTTAGGTGAGACTTCTTAGTTCTGCTATACCTAGATGAGAACACACACCACACAGGCCAGGCCTGCTCTTCTTCGTTATTCACCTTTTCTCTTCAGGAGCTTTCTATGTAAACGAGCCTGATTCCTTACAAGTTACAGATGGTAGTCCAAAGTCATCACAGTTCTTTGCTGCTTTTGTTTTTACTACTGAGAATCCATCAGAGATATTTGAATGAGGTTTCCCCCCTTCCTTTTCACGTAGAAATTATGATTTAAAAGTAAAATGGTTCCCAAATAGACTGAAAAGTTTTAAATAAACTGACAGTTTCTCAGAAGATATGGAAATTAACAGAAAGTCATTACAAAGAAGGAAACTATTATCATCCAGTAGTGTTCCATATAATAGTAAAATAGTTTCTAAAATTTAAGTAGATGTGGAGTAATGGAAGTGCAGAACTTGTGGAAGTGGATAGCCAATGACTAGTCCAAATTGAAGTTCATGCCACAAGAGGGAGCCCATACCTGGCACTGCCTGGACAGTCAGGAGCCAGAGGCTGAACAGCCAAGAGACCCCGGAAAGAACCAAACACAACTGTGGAAAAGAATCAATAAAATGATTACTAATGGTACTCTGCTATATTCACTCATAGATTGATGTCTAGCCCAATTGTCATCAGAAAGACATCTTTCAGCAACTAATGGGAATAGATGCAGAAATCCACAGCCAAACACAAGGCAGAACCAGGAGAACTGCCACAGAAGAGGAGAGGAAGGATTTCAGGAAACAGAGGGGTCAAGAACACCATGAGAACCCAGCCCTCAGAATCAAATAACCAGGTTTATAAGAGCTCACAAAGACTGAACTGACAATCAGGGAGCCTATTTGGGTCTGAGCTAGGTCCTCTGGATATATATAATGGTTATGTAGCAAGGGATTCATGAGGGACTCCTAATAGTAGAAGAGGGGTTATCTCTGACTCTTTTGCCTGCTCTTGGGACCCTTTTTCTCCTAGTGGGCTGCCTCCTCCAGCCTTGATATGAGGGTTTGTACCTAGTTTTATTATAACTTACTATGTTGTGTTCTGTTGTCATCCCTGGGTAGACTTCTCTTTTTTGGAAAGGAAACAGAGGAGGGGTGAATCTGAGGGAGAGGGGAGATGGGGAGGAAGACTGGAAACAGTGGAAGGAGAGGTATATAATGTATGGGAGAAGAATAAAAGAAAAATATAAAAGTGGGGTTAGTAAAAAAAAAAAAGTGACGTACATTAAGTTATACCAAATTGTATGATCTATCATGCCTCCTCATCTCCACCTTAGCATCATTCTGAAACTGAATTAACATGATTCATGACCACTTAAGTAGTCAAAGAGTAAAGTCATTTGAAAGGTATGGATGCTCTTTGTCTTTGAGAAAATATTGCAGTAAGCTCTCTACAAGGCCTTAGGTAACACTCAGGTGACTTCAGATAAACGTTAATCAAAGCTGTTTCCTTTTCCATTAAATTTGTGAAATAGATGTAGGCCAGAAAAGGGAGGTGGAGATTTTCCATGACCTTCACAACAGCTGGGCTAGCTTTCATTCGATAGCGTATTACTGTCAGCACACTGACTGACAAGGTTACCCTAAACTGAGGAACAGGAGCCAAATACATCATTTGCATAGTATGTTAATGATGTGCAGAGTACCATTTGGTGCCACTAAGGGAACAGAAGAACAGCTGTAATTTTCACAATCATTAATTGCTTAAAGGAAACTGCAACTTTTTCCAACAGGGTAGTGAAGGAGTTTCAGTTTAACAGAAGAGGATAAAGCCTCCACTGAAGCACAGGAAACCTGTGTTTACTAGCTTTACTCAAGGTTAACTGCACAGTGCCTTTTTACCAAATTCCTTTAATATATTTTGAATTTTCTCATTCTAATGGGAATATTATTTTTGTATTTACTGTTCTTTATATAGTAACAAATCAATTTTTTACATTGAGCTTTTGTTCTAAATCTTGTTACACATGTTTTGTTTATGGTGTGTAAGTGCATGTGCAATTTCTTTGGATTTTATGGAGACAATTGTCTTTGTCTTTGGCAAATAAAATGATTTTGCTTCCTCTCTTACAAACTTTGTAATTTTATCACTTACTGATTTATTTTTTGAGATGAGATCTCACTAAATAGCCCAAGCAGTCCTGAAACTTGCGTTCCTGCCTCTTTGTGATAGGTTCCCAGAACTGAGGTTACATGCTTAGACAACCATATCCAACCTCCTAATTCTTTTTCTTCATTGACCGACTCCTGTGAAATTAAATGATTCATAAAAGAGGTAAAAGTAAATACACATGCCCTGAGGTGGTACCCATGTAGTTGAAAACACATATGCATACTGGACCTAGGCCCCCACACATATGGAACTGATTGGCGACTTGGTCTTCATGCAGATAACTTAGCAAGTGAAAGGGGGGTGCTGTTCTGTCACGGACTGTGTTGCCTGTTTGTGGAACATTTTATCCTAGCTGGGCTGCCTTGTCTGGCCTGGAAGAGGATGATGCTCTTAGCCCTGATGCGACTTGATGAATCCGGGTGCGTGCGGGGGAGCTCCCTCTTCTGAGGAGAAGTAGAGGAGGTGGGGGGAAGAGGGTGGGAAAGTGGGACTGGGTGGGGAGGAGGATGGGCGCCGCGATCAGGATTTAACTTGAATAAATATGTTAATGAATTTTTTAAAAAGGAAAAAGAAAACAACCACTGTTTGACTATTAATACTAATGTATACTCTTGTGGATTCCCAAGCCAAATGAGGGACAGTAGAGCTTTGCCCATACCCCCCAGGGACATCTGGCAGAGAGCATAAGAGTGGGTCTGCTCCCTACTCAAATCAGGCTTGGGCCTACTCAACTCCCAGCCTGGTCTAAAGAGTGAGTGCAGGAAAAAGAGAGCTGTTACACAGGCATCTTAGAGACAAAGACCTGGTCACCATAAAGTCATTTAAGCTTGTTTCCCCACCAGGGAGCTGGCTTCTCAGCAATCACGTGATTGGCAGTCTGCTAATCTGACTGATACACTTAGGAATGTCCCTGCCCACTGCAACACTTCCTGCCTTGACCTTTTTCCTTCACTCCAGGATGACTCAAGCTATATAAGTTAGCCCAGGCTTTTCAATGAATGAGCTGTTCTCTGAACGGGGCTCCTGGGTGGTTTCTACCAGTCTTACCTCTGCCTGGGACCCTGCTCCCAGATCCTCTGCATCCTGAGACAGCTGGTGTGCAATGGCTGATCTGGGTTTGGGGTGGGGGTTGGGGCACGGGGAGGGACCCACACACTCAAGTCTTAAATCACTGCTGTTTTATCCTAGTCTTTTCATTTTTATTTATGTGTCTGAAAAAGCAAATGCTGTGAGTGTGCAGTTGCAAACTGGTCCAGCCACTCAGGAGAATTCTCAAGGAGCTCCCCGCATTGCATTTGTTCTAACCAGAGACTTCAATAATACAGAATAGCCGCACACTGTGTTCACATGCCCTGCTGTGATGTTCAGAGAGAAAGGAACTTCCCTAGTGCCTTCTATATGTAAGTAATGTCAATTAACATAAAATATAAACCTTGTTTGAATTAACAAGAAACTAGAAGTTCCTATTCTCTCAGACCAGAGGGAAGAAATACTTGAACACTGGAATAATATTTTATGTTTTAAATAAGTAAGGGTTGAATACTTACTAGGATGACTCAGTTATAATATCTCATAAAATGCTATCAGAAATGAATTCAAGATTAAGAACTTAAAGAGCGGGAGAAATTGTCGTCGCCTTTGACCACTGACTGTACCCACCTGTACAGGGAGCTGGGGAATTGGAGAGACAAAGAATACAAAGAAGGACACCAAGTCAGGTCAGCTCTGATCAAGGTGACAAACTTTACTGAAGGTTCAACTGCTTATATAGGCTGAGAACAACAAGTAGGCGTGGAAAACAAGATCGTCAGAATCACACTTCCACCTCATTACAGAGTCAAACAACAAGCAGAAGTGGAAAACAAAAGCGTCAGAATCAGGAAGGCACAGCAAATACCAGCTGCATGGAAAGTCCCAGGTGAAAGACCAAACCGATACTCAGGTGCAGGTTAAGGGCTTGACAACAAACAAATCACTAAATGGCTGCTCTGTAAGGGGCTGCATCAAGAAATAAGAAAAAGAGACGTAAGTGGGAGAATTGCTTTCTGTTCCTTTATTGGGCTTGGTAGTATTTTATAGTCTCTTTCTTTGATTGATTTTTGTTTGTTTCTGTTTGTTTGTTTGTTTGTTTGCCTCCTTGCTTGCTTGCTTGTTTGTCTTTTGAGACAGACTTCTCTGTGTAACAGCCCTGGTTGTCCTGACTTTGTAGACCAGGTTGGCCTCGAACTCACAGAAATACCCCTGCCTCTGCCTCCCAAACACAAGGATTAAAGGCGTGTGCCACCATTCCTGGCTATGATTGATTTTTTTAATTGGGTTTCTTTTCATTGACTTCCTGAAAATTCAGTTTTGTATGTTCAGATTAGCTTTCAAGATTAGAGGAACACTGTACAATATGAAAACAAACTTGATACCTTACAAAGTGGGCTGCTGTTTCATTTATTTATTTCTTGGGCATGTTGAGGTCAGAAGACAACTTTCAAGGTTGTTAATCTCCTCCCACTCTGGGTTTCAGGGACCAAACTCCAGCAGTCAGGTAGGATGAGCAAGCCCCCTTTACCTGCTGAGCCATCTTGCCAGCCTCATTTATTCTTTTCAGTTGGCCACAAATTGGAGAAAGTCAGAAAATAAAATAATTTCAAAAGTCACTCAGAAGTTCTTCCACCACTCAAAATTCTATGACTAGACCCAGAGTACAAATATTTTAATTTAATTGATTAACAGTTGAAGGGAAAACTTTCAGGAGCTGAAATATTTTTTTAACTTTTAAATTCATTTTTAATTTTTATTTTTACGTATTCTTTCTGTATATTCAATGTACATGGTTTGGATACTTTCATATAAGCACATATTTTATGTTTTACATAAAATCTTTATTTGAGTCTTTGGATGAACAGAATTGTAACAGAATTGTAATGTTACTGTCTTCTGCTGAGAATGGAAGAGTCTCATTGACGCAGGTAGTTGGCAGAGATAGTTTATTCCACTTAGCTTGGCACACACCCCTTTTCATCACTAAATGCTTTAGCAACCCAGGATCCCCACTAGCATTAAGCTGTACACACATTGCTCTCCAAAGAAAGCAAGTGGTCATGCTGCTCTGATAGCTCCTTAGCAGCCCATATTTTATGTCCAAACACATTCTCAAATCATACTCAAACCAGAGGAACTTACTGTACTAATCCAGCCATAACTGATTTGGGGTGCATGAGCAGTAAGAAAAACTGTGTCCTCAGAGTAAATAATGAAATTCCATTTTTTTCATAATTAGGTATGCATATGACTAAAATCAGATGTATCTTAACAAGGTACATGTGCAGTGGACAAAGTTTTCCAGAACCCAAACCTAAAAATCAAAACAGAAAACCACCCACACCTGACCCCAGAACCAACTCCTCGTCCTCCTGGATCCACAGAAGCAAATTTCACCTTAGGGCTAACTGATCCTCTCTGTACTTTCATTTTGCTTTTGACAAAAATTTATTGCTTTGGTATTATGTGCAGCTTCTTTAACTATCTGAGTAAGATGCCAAGAACCTGAAGACATTCCAGACAGAGGTTACTGGAAAGAGCATGGGCTGGCACTAACGGAAATGCATGTTAAAATTATTAACTCCTGTTGGCCAGATTATACCTTACATGAGTAATCATTTTTTTATTCAAAGTGTCAACAATTTCTTTTTCAAAAGTCATTAAAATCAATCTTCAAAATGAGATATCAATGAATTTCAAAAGGAAATAAACCTTCATATATGTGTCAAATTATTTTGGGAAGGGTGCCAATACTGTGTAATGGAGAAAGAATTTCTTTAAAAACAAGAAGGAAAATCTGTGTGTCTACATTCACAGAAGGAATATGCTCTGATGTTTTTATTTCTTCCCATCCACTGCTTTGGTACTTGACTTGTTCTTTTTCTCCTAGGATCTGAGGTGCATCGTTAGATTATTGATTTCTCATGGATTTTTTTTTAAATGTTTGTATAACTGTCCATTAAAAGGTTTATTGAAGGAAGAAAGAACATAAAAGCTGGGGGTTGGGGGTGCTGTCAGATGCTGTCTTCAGAACATAAAATGACTGTTGCACTTGTGAGTTCATAACAACTGTAGTTACTTGTGCAAGGCCTGGCATAGATGAGTTGGATACTCCCCAGCCTCCTCCCTTACTGAAGCTATCATCACACAATACCTTCTGGGGGAAGACGAACCATCCTTTTTGATGATGTGGTCACTGGTGTGTTTCCCAAGTTCCAGTGCACAGTTCCACACTGGTACAGGTATGGACAGTATTAATTAGACTGGAAACTATACTTTATAGTTTTGGTGAAATTTATATTAATAATTAAACAGTAAAATAATAAAAAAAAAATGACTTCCGATCCAGAAGGTATCCACGAGAACCAGTCTCCCTCACACTAGCGGTGACAGTAGGACTGGGCCTAGCAGCTGGGGTGGGAACCGGTACTGCCGCCTTGGTGACGAGCCAAGATAATTTTAAGGAACTAAGGGCAGCTATGAATGAGGATTTGAGATCCATCCAACAGTCCATTGTCAGACTTGAAGAATCACTAACGTCTTTGTCAGAGGTTGTCCTACTGAACAGGAGAGGCCTAGATCTGTTATTTTTGCAGAATGGAGGGTTATGTGCAGCCTTGAAGGAAGAATGTTGCTTTTATATTGACCACTCTGGGGTTATCAGAGATTCTATGAATAAACTCAAAGAAAGACTAGACCAAAGACAGAGAGAGAGGAGCTTCCAACAGGTTTGGTTCGAAGGACGGTTCAATAGATCCTCATGGATGACTACCCTCATTTCAACTCTAATAGGACCCCTTCTGATCCTCTTATTAATCCTTACCTTGGGACCCTGTATCTTAAATAGACTAGTTACCTTTGTTAGAGAAAGAATAAGTGCTGTACAGATTTTAATGCTTAAACAACAATATCAAGGGCTGCGGGGATATGGTAATGAGGAGTTTGATGGAGCAGATGTATAGGTTCTAGGATTAGAACCACAGACTAGAAAAAGTGGGGAATGAAAGGAATGGAAATTTTTAAAGGACCCCTTAGCAGACCAGGCCAGCCAGGCTCCAGGAACTAAGCTGACCATAAAAGAATGGAATCAGGAATAAAGATCAGTCGAGTCATGAGCCCCAGGTCCCAGGAACTAGTTAATCATAAAACAGACGACTATCTTGGGCCCCGGGTTCCAGGAACTGGCTGACGACAGAGTAGATGGTGAAATAAGATTAGATTCTTCCTGAGAACAATGAGTATAGGGTATGTTTCCTGCTAACTACCTAAATAATGGATTGGTACTTTTCCACTTGTGAATTCCCCCACCCCCTTGAGTTGCGATGCTTCTCTATAAGACCCTCGCCCTCAGGTAGCTGGGCGCAAACTCCTCTACCCCTGCGTGGGATATGAGTTGCACCGTCAGTGCACTGACCCCCCGAAATAAACCTCTTGTGATTGCATCAAGAAGGTCTCTTGCGAGTTTTTGGGTGGCCGGGATATCCCGAGTGTTGGGAGAGGGACTTCCCTCGCCCGGGTCTTTCACTGTCAGATGCTGTCTTCAGAACATAAAATGACTGTTGCACTTGTGAGTTCATAACAACTGTGGTTACTTGTGCAAGGCCTGGCATAGATGAGTTGGATACTCCCCAGCCTCCTCCCTTACTGAAGCTATTGTCATACAATACCTTCTGGGGGAAGACGAACCATCCTTTTTGATGACGTGGTCACTGGTGTGTTTCCCAAGTTCCAGTGCACAGTTCCACACTGGTACAGGTATGGACAGTATTAATTAGACTGGAAACTATATTTTATAGTTTTGGTGAAATTTATATTAATAATTAAACAGTAAAATAATAAAAAAGATAAGCAGAGTGTAAAACACAAATAAGAGGGAAATAACATATATTAGATGCAGAAGAAATAACAGAGAATGTATTGAAGATGGTGCAGAGGAATAAAAGGCATTTGTGAAAAGCTATTTAGGGAGATGCAAACCAAAACTTAAATATCAAACAGTATCAAAGTTCTCAGGTGGAAAAGACAAATGATTCCTTTCTTTCTCTTGTAATCATTTTAACTATTTTAAAATGTATGATTCAATAAAAATATAAATAAAAAAGTGAAGTAATATAAAAGAAATAAAATGGAAGAGAAGATAGAATGGCCTCCTTTAGTATTTCTTCCTGATTGGAAAGATTGTGGCATCTTCCTCTCCCTACCTAGATTGTCTTTTGTAGATGTCTCTGCAGGTTGCCAGAGGTCTGAGAGCCTCAGTAATTCACTCAAGTTGGTGGGTCCTTCCTGATAAGAGGGATTTGTGTATGGAGATTCCACTCACTGCCAGAATTCTCCAGTCTCGAGTCATCACATGTCAGTCATGATTTAAAACTTGCATTTTAAGAATCATTCTTTCTGTGAGTAGAGATTTCTGTGGCTGAGTCTTTGAGATGAAATGGAAAACTTGTCCTATGTGTGTTTCCCTTTCTCACTGGGTCCTCTCTTCTAACCCAGGCCCAAGAATGAGCACGCACCAAGTTCAGCAGCATGATTCACCAATTTTCATATTGCTGGTTGCCTAGATAGCATCTGGAGAGATAACCACTTGAGGCATAGAATCCAGAGTTCTGGCGTAGAATCTCAGATTTACACTAGTTTTGTCTCTGTCTGTGTAATATCAGCTGTCTCTCTGTTCATATTGTATCCACCTGCTAGTTGCTTCTCTACAGCCCAGGCAATTTCTCTCCAGCTTTCTGGTCTCCTGACAGCTTCATGTCCAGGAAAGAAGAGAGCACCACCCTAACAGACACAACTGATTATATCCCAAAATGAAAGCTTACGGAATCTGGTCATGTGTTCACAGAAACTTGTGGCTGCTTCTTTGTGGAGATCTTACCTGGATTTCTTCTCTGTTGTCAGGACCCATACGCAGTACTCTTGGGGGCAGGGATGAGCTGGTGTGGAATCAACGACCCAGATTCTGAGAGTCCAATAAAAGGCAAAAGCAGACTCATTTATTTCAAAAAGAAGATGCCCCCTTTATAACCTCCACCCCGGGTGCCACTGGCTCCCAAACTGCAGGCTGCTGTTGCTCTTCCTCATTGGCTCCTGTCTCACTACCTGGTGTGGTGTCATCAATCTCCAGGCAGGTCTCAGGCCGGACATGTTTGGGCATGCCAGGGCAAGTGTCTCAGGTCAGCTGCACATGGAAGCCCGGCCATGCTCATTTAACAGCAGGTCTTGTTTCTGCTCAATGCAGACCTTGTTCCTCCTACATATTCACCCTTTTGTTTTTATTTTTAATTTTTTTTGCAACTCAGTGGGAACCAGAGTTCTCATTCTCTGATCTTGTTGACCCCACCTCAGGGACCTCCAGTATAATGAACTGTGCCTGTCTTAGGTTGATTCTTTCCGGTCATTGACTACCAGTCCTCAAAGGGTGGCATCCCTGGAGAGTGCATAGGGTATGTAGGTCATTAAACAGAGGCTCACTATCTCCGTGAGCCATGACCATATCACCTCTTTGGGTGGGTTGTAGTCTGGGCATTCCAGAGCCATGAACACCTGCAGGGTAGTCTTGTTGAGGTAGTGTTGCCAGGCGATGTGCTGTATAAGACACTTAAGCAGAATGATTAGTATAACCACAATCCCTCCCATAATGGCATAGGTGACTATCCAGGAGGGGTCATGTAGGAATTAGATAAATTAGATTTAGGAAATATATAGGAGTTTCTGATACTGTCTCTTAATTC
>CAJQZJ010004760.1:2053267-2085140 GCA_907164525.1 Lophiomys imhausi | reverse complement strand
ACTGGACCCTGTGGCTCAGCTTTTGCCTGGAGGGGTTTGATCTGTCCAAACAGTGGCCTAAAGGAAACGGTGCCTGGCTTTAAGGACTGAGGCAGAGCAGCTAAGTTCCTGATTCAAAAGAAGTAAGTTGGCCTGCAGACAGCTGGGGTCTCCCACAGAGAAGAAAGCATGAAGCCTTATTTAAGGTGAGACTGCAATAACCAACGACCCTGACGAACCTGCATCTGAGAGATCCAGAAAAAGGACTGCTAAGTGTGTTAAAGAATCTACAACAAAGACTGTGTTCCTGACGACTGAGGACCTGCCCCAGAGACTGTATCATTCTAAAAGGTTATGAAAGTTGTTGTTATAATTATCAATAGGTTTAGTGGATAGGTTAAAGGGGTTGTAGGAATTTATAGGATTAATAGTTAAGAAATTGTTGGTGTTTGTTATAAGTGAATTTAGTAATAAATAAGTGTTAAATAATAATTTAAAAGTTCGGTTACAGGGTCAAAGAATTTTTTTATGTTATTGCAAACCTGTTCTATGAATCCCATAGAGAGGGAAGGAAAGCACTGGGACCCTGGTCTCATTAAGTTTAGAATTCCTTTCCCTGAGTGAACAAAGTAATTGAGGAAATGGTTTGACCAAGTCCCTTTTATATCAGTCAGTAGGATGACTCCCATATCCTCAAAGATGTCTCCTCCCCAAAGGTTACAGGGGACATCAACAGCTATAGGGTAAAACAAGCCTTGGTTCCCATCTAGGTCCTTCCAATGCACAGGACATAGAGTTGCCCTGGTAGGCCATTGGCCTTCCACACCAGTAATGGTGGGGCCTGGTTTGAATTTCCAGTGTGGGAATCTCAGAGCCTCAGTTTCAGTAATGATAGTAACATCTGCCCCAGTATCGACCAGCCCCTTAACTGGGGTACCGTCCAAGGACACAGTCATCATGGGGGAATGAGGGAAGACAGGTGAGGTCCAAAAGGTGTTGGACTTGGGCAGTTCCCCTCTTACTGTCAGGGCTGAGGGGTGCGCCATTTCAAGTTTAAAGCATTGCAGGATTATTCAGTAGTTTGGATTCTGCAATCTCTTGCCCAATAAAATCCTTTATTACATTTTGGGCATTTAGTTTTAAGACTAGCATGAAGGCAGTCCCTGCGTAAGTGGCTGAGTTTGCCACATCCCCAACAAATTCGATCAGGGGGTCTAGCCTGCTGTGGTCAGGTGTCAGAGCGTACCCTGTCAGTGACTAAAGTCTCAATTGAGGCTGTTAGGGCAGCAATAGGGCCCACTCCAGGGTCAAGGTCTTTAGTAGCAAGTACCCATGTATGGATGTCATCATTTCCCACTGCCGACACAGCATTTCAAGTTGGGGCATTAAGCCCCTTCCAAGTCAACTGCTTGATCATCATGTCCCAAGTGGGGCCTGGATCCAACCTACATTCCACAGCCTCATTGACTCTGGTGAGGAAGTCAGTAAATAACTCTCCTGATTGTTGAACCAGATCACGGAAGTAGGCAGATGGGTCACGAGGGGTGCATGCTTTGAGGGCTCTAAAGGCCAGATGATAGTAAGCATATAGTGCAATAGTGGCTTGGGAGACGGGATCCATAAAGTTACCATGCCATCAGCATCTCCAAGTTAACATCACGGCCATATTGGAGACTGAGAGGAGTCTGTGCTTCTGCCTGATCATCATAAGCAGAACCCCATTTAAGAAGACACCAGGTTCTAGGACTGCTTTGAGGAGACTGTAACAGTCACAGTGGGTCTGTAATTGTATTGACCATTGATGAAGAACTTGCTCAAAATAGGGAGAGTCAGGTCCCTACTCATTGGCAGCTTTTCTGATAAGTGCTAGGTCAGCCAAGGGGGTGTGGGACCCATGGCCGATTAGCAGCATCTGGGCCAACATTAACTGGGAATGCCTCCCCTCGGGGCTATGGAAAAAATGGGTGACAGGAGGAAGCAATGGGTATAGTAGCAGGCAGGGCATGAGAAGGGGCAGGTGAAGTGGGGGTGGTAGGCCTTTGCAACACAGGGGCGGAGTTCATGCCACGGGTATTTCCGGCATGGACTGGCTGTTGGGGAGGGATGGGGGGAGGTCCCCTGTGATCAGGGTGGCTTGGTAGGGGTGGCAGCAGAAGTGCTACCCTCCTCCACATAATCTTTCCTGTCAGCTTCCTCCATAGCTTCAAGAGCCAGAGCCGGGGGAGGGGACGTTACGGACAAACTGATAGTGTCCTGGTCTTGGCGATGTTTATTATGGGCAGCAATCACTTCCTCAAGAGAAGAAGATTTAAGACTGCCAAAGATTGCCTAGAAGGATAGGGACAAAAGTGATGGGCAGAGTAATGCCTGATTGTACTTCCCTCTTTCTAGCCAAGAAAAGAATCTGCATCCATAGGTCAGCATTCGACATGTTCTCGGGCAAGACCCATGGGGTGAGGATGGCAGCCTCGTTCCAAAAGGCCTCAATAATCTCCTGATTTAACTTTAAGCCTTCGTGTCACCAAAGAGACTTCAGAGCCTGAATTTGAGATGGGAGATTAGCCATGATTAGAAAACGTGCACAAAGAAACTGACAAAAAGAATCCTGTGCTTAGTGGGGAACATCTATGGCTCTATACCATGTCCGTATGCCTAGACAGTGTCTCTGGCATACGAAAGGCCCTTGGTGGAGGGGAGTTGTTAATCATGGTTCCATCAGCCCTTGTGTGGAGATGCTGGGCGAACCAAAAGTAAAATTGAGCATGTCTTCCTAGGAAGACAAACAATAGCTCTAGTGTGATGGGATTAATGGAGTGTGCTACCACTGCCTTGCTCAAACATTTTACTTAAATCCTAGATAACAGTAACTCTGTAACTCAGAGAACACCTCAAAATTCAAACAAAGAAATAGGAACATTCCCTCCCAGGTGAGACAAAGCAACAGACCAACAAAAGAAAAAAGCAGAGAACTTGCTTACTGCTCACAGGGAAAAAGAACATATAACATAAACATAGACCACCTTGAGGGGCCAGCTCACCAAGAAACTGCTGAAGGGGTCACTCGGTGTGCCATACACTAGGAAGAGTTCCGGAGAATGGGTGATCGACAAGCAAGGAGACTACAGCTGATTAATGAAAAATTGAGGCCTCAAAAAAAAAAAAAAAAAGCAGCAGTTTCAATGAAAAAACAGACTCTGACCCAGGTGTAGTCAAAACCCAAGCCTGCATGGGTAAAGAGACTACGTTGGGGGCCAGATGTTGTCGGGGGTCCATGCCCAGGACTCTTGGGGGCAGGGATGAGATGACTCAGAATCAATGACCCAGATTCAGGGAGTCCGTTAAGAGGCAAAAGCAGACTCGTTTATTTCAAAAAGAGGGGGTTCCCTTTATAACCTCCACCCAGGGTCCCATTGGCTCCCAAACTGCTGGCTGCTGCTGCTTTTCCTCATTGTCTCCTGTCTCACTTCCCAGTGTGGCATCATCAATCTCCAGGCAGGTCTCAGGTCATGCATGTTTGGGCATGTTTGGGCAGGCCTCCCAGGTCAGCTGCACGTGGAAGCTCAGCCCACCATGTGCTATTTAACAGTAGGCCTTGTTTCTGTTCAATGGCAGAACTTATTCCTCCTACACTTCTCCCCTCTCTTTTTTTTCTCTTCAGATCTTTCTCCCATAAGAATAGAGTCTATTGCTATTATTTTTTAATCTTCTCACCAGGTCATGAAAAGTGGTTTCTAGTTTGCCATCTTGTTGGTAATCTTGTATATTTCCTATTGAATGACGTAGATCTAATAGCCAAATACAAAGAGACAGAAAGTTACCAGAAACTGGATATGGAAGAGAATGAGAAGTTATCTGTTTAATGGATTTAAAGTTTTATTTTTGAAAGTTGAAAAAGTTCAGGCCAAGGATAGTAATAATAGTGCCAAACAATGTACTTGTGTACTTAATGTGTGTATGCACTTAATGCCACTGAATTATACATTTTAAGTGATTAAAATGGATACAAGAAGAGGAAACTAATCATCAATATTATTCAGCTGTGAACCATGTTAGATACAATAATGACTGTTCTGGCAAGAGATGCCCACTAGTTCAGTAGTGACTCAGACATCATTAGAGTAACCAACTACTATCGGATTGGATTTAAGTCCTGCTCCAGAAGATGAAACCCATACTTGATATCATTTTTCGGCTAAGAAGCTATGGCTGAGCAGGTCATAGGCCCTAGGGAGAACCTCCTACTATTATTCTGCTAAATATATATAATATTAAGCTTACTCTTGAAGACATATCATTATAACTCTAAATTAATGCTTCTGTCAACCTTTATCAGAGAAGCTCCTATTTTCAGTAAACAGTGCTTAGCACAAAAACCCACGACTGGTGAACTGGAAAGAGTAAGAGACTGAAAAATGCTTATTCCAAAATGTACTACGCACCCCCCCTCCCAAGGCTCAGGATCTCTACTGAATAATGTACATAGACACTATAAGACCGAGAGGTGGTGAATTAATACAAGGAAACAATATCATCCAGACAACAGGACATTTGTACACAAACTCCCATCTGGTGTGTCAGCAAAGCCATACCAAATGCTAGCATGGAAATGGGAAATGAATCTAAGAGTAGCTGGCAACTGATAGCCGCTGGAACAAGAAAGTCAGTTTTCTTTAAGAGTGTTGTCCCTGGAAGGTTGGCCATGCTGCAGCAGAAAGCCACACACCCATTAATATATATGAATATATTATATTGATATATACATACATACATACATACCCAATACAACTTAAACTGGACTTGACAGGTGAAAAGAGACCAACAAAATAAGACCCAAAGTTCAGTGGATCTGGGAGAGAGTTGGATCTGGTAAGGCTAAATATGATCAAAATTCATTTCATGAAATTCCCAAACATGATCTTTGTAACCTATTAGTTGGACACTTCACTCTAGTGGAACTGCCATGTAAGCTCCCAGTGCAAGAGGAAGTTCTTAGCCCTCATGTGTATGTTGAACCAAGGGTTTGTTGATATGTAGAGCAACCCATACCACAGGAGTAGGATGGTTGGGAGAGGGGGTAGAAGGTGGGAGGGTGGGACCTGGAGGGGTGGAGGGCGGGGGCTGTGATTGAAATGTAACTTGAAGTAATAAATAGATGTTTAAATTTTAAAAAGAAAAGAAATTCCCAAAGAACTAATAAAAAATAAAGGAAAAGTAGTTAAAATGGTCAAATTTTTTCACTTATGTTAACATAATAAAAATATATCAATTTGAAAGTGAAAAGTTTTTATAAGATTTACCTTACTGAAATTGTAGTTAAAATGTAAGAATTTGAAGACCCATTAAAATTGGGCATTCAAGCATTTTCTTATCATCACTTAGGATAGTCTACCTCAAATGTGAAAGATAGAGTTATGTAATATCTGTTGTGTTAACTTTTCTAGGGAGATTACAACAAATGTCTATTTATGACAAATAAGGTCCCAACCACACATCAAAGTAATGATTCCACCAAAGACCAACGTGGTGAACCAATAATTTCATTGCCATTATTTACAGAAGTGTAGATGAGGGTTTCCCTAGAGGTGTGACTCAAAGGTAACGAAATCACCAAAATGACCACCCAAGTCCCAGGGATTGGCCTTCACTTTTCTAGATAGAAAGACACACAAATAGAATGACATATTACATGCCTCAAAAACACACAAGGACTTGGAAATTTTTCACTTGTACATAATTTATGGAAGTTTATCAATATCCTTATATAAATACATATTATCTACAAAGATTAGAAAATTACCAGTCACATTTATTATATAGTAACATGTAAGACTCTAACCAACTTAAGCTAAAACCATTCTCTAAGCACAAAATTTGATGACATTTCATGACTTAAGAATTGAGTGCTTGAAAGCACATAATATTTTTCTCAAGTTATAGAATATTCAGCTGAAGATATTTTCTTCTTGTCAGTGATAATAAAAACCTGCATCTATCAGGAAGTTATTAGTTTTTAGTAGATGATGCATACTTACAAAATCTCAAAAGTCTATTAAATTAGTATTCCTAAACTGTTGACATTTTATTTTTTAAGATTGTTTTTCTTTTGGAACTTATATGTTTAAATTCTCTTTTCCTTAGTACTAATAATTTCACTGAATATTTAAACTTTGTATATATTTCACATATTGTTTCTCCTTTAATAGCTAAAATTATCTCAACAAAACAAGGTATTGATAATTTGATTTACCAATATAATTATACATTGCAATGGAGGTATGTTAGACATCAATTGTGCAGAGAATGACAAAATGTGTTTTGTGTTGCCTAGAAATACTTACTTTATACAATCAATGAAATGTATAGGAAATTAATATGATGACACAACACCATATAAAAATTGAAATATGACAGCAATTGCAGGATCTTGTCAATTTCAACACTGTACCATTAAATATGGTTTGGTAGAAAGGTTCGCCTTAATTCCTTTATGTTTTTGTACTGACTACTCTCTGATAAGTTCACCAAAGATATGAAAAATAATCCAAACAATTAGCAGCCTTAAGTTGAGGAAGTAAATCAAATGAAAGAAAAGAAAGAAAGAAGGAAGGAAGGAACCTTGAAACTAAATTTTAAGTTTGCTGAGGAATATCCCTGAACTTGGACATTGAGATACGTTTATGATCCCTGAAACTCATTGCAATTTCTTTTTGATAATGTGGAACCTTTAAGGCATGAAATGTTCCTGATGGAACAGCATTGGACTTGAAAGTACAAAATCTCACTCATAAACAAAAACTGCTTCTCTTTCGCTGCTTCAGAAGCATGGGATTTTGTTAGCAATCAGATCATAGAACAATAATTGTTGCCTGCAATTCCAACTAATCTCCCAAAAAGTCTGCACAGTGCTTCTCAGAACCACAGTCCATAGTCCACTTTGGCTTCAGAGACCACAAGAGACAGGAAGGCTGCCATTAGTGGGCTCCTCAAACAGTGATGGAGTGTGGCCCTTAAGTAGTCTATTAACTCTTATCTCTGAAGTTTGATGCTCTTCTCATCTCAAAAAGATTATTATTCTAGACCTTCACAAATGTGTTATTATCAAATGAACGTAGTAGTGGTTTTCCATTAAATAGTGTTTTTCTCACAATACTACATCTCTCTAGTGAGACTAGTGAACGTTCCCTTTGTAGCTCCTTTGTCTCCACAGTACAAGTGCTTGCCTTATAACTCAATCTGATCATTCATCCCAAATTCTCATAGATAAGTAGAAGCAATCATTTTTCATAAATAAATGGCAATGAAAATTGGCAGGTGTTCTGGCAAGAATTGGAGGTTTCTAATACAGTAAGACGCATGCCTGGGGATAGGCATTAGTCCATCTTCTGTCAAATGCCAACTCTTAGACACAATGGTCATCTCTCATCTCCAGTTGTATCAAACAGGATGAGCTCATAAAGAAATCACTTTTATTATTTTATCATAAAGAGAAAAAACAACAATTTTTCTGTGAAGTTTTTATCACCATTTTCTGTTGTGATGACTTTGCCTCCTCACATTCATTTTTAGAAAGCTTGTTTTACCCTATTTCTATACAACAAGCTACTGCCATAACGTATTAGCTTAAGCCCACTGCCCCTATTACTGAATGGCACCTTTAGATGAGAATCTGCCATTGGGCTCAGTTCTCTTGCTCCACACACACTGATCACTGGGTTCACCGACAGAAAGTCTGGTTCCAGGTGGCCAAGATACCTTCCCTCACTGGGTAGGAAACATGTCTGAAGTCAGCCTGGAGAGTGTAGGAAAGCTCCAACCTTCTGCGGCTAGAGTCCACAGATAACATTCCAAGAAATGGGAGGCAAATCCTACAATTTCCTAAGAAATAGAGGATATAGGTCCAGTACATCATAACTTCTATCATAATACATTGGTCAATACACTCTTAGAGCCCATGTTGAGGAGAAAGAACATGAACTCTACCTTCCTAATTCTTTTTCCTATTTCTCGAGTGTGTGTGTGTGTTAGTGTGTGTGTGTGTGTGTGTGTGTGTGTGTGTGTGTGTGTGTTTGTGTGTGTGTGTGCTAAGCATGTGTTTGTGTGTGTATGTTTACATGTGTGGTTACACATGTGTGAGTATGGTTGCAAGTATGTGTGCATGCATTCAGAGGCCCAAGATTGATGTTGGGCATTATCCTCGATTTCCCTTCCACCTTATTCACTGAAAGCTAGAGCTCACAGCTATGACTGACTCTGGGCAAGCTTGCTTGGGGATGTCCCTGCATTCTATGTGGCTTCTGTAGATTCAATCTCTGGTCTCCATACATGTATGGCAGTCTCTGTAACCACTGAGCTCTCTCTGTAGCCATCCAGTTCTTTTATCTGTTACTAAATAATATGGTCACCACTTTTAATTAAAGGGTAATTTTGGTTCTCTATAGGAGAATTTTTCCCAATCAAAAAAGAAACAGAGAATACAAAATACAATTTTTAGTATATATTTGCTAATTTTAAAAATGTTTATTTTAATGATAAAATAGTCATTTGTTACCATGCCCCAATGCCATTATAATTAATGTAGCGATATCAAATGTAAAGATCATGTTATTATCTTTAAAATGTTGATGTGTTCTTAGATTTGGTGGGATACATCTGTGAGGCAACATTACCTCCATTTCATGAGTTAAGTAAGACTTGAGGACTATGAAAACTAAGTGCCTTTCTCCAGGTCATCGGGCTGGTGGCAGTCCAAGTTGGGACAATCTGTCTCCCTGGTAACTGATGATATGCATTGCATCTGGCAGTGGAATTGCATCAATATTTTAATATAAACCCTACAATGACATTCTGTGGCATTTGTTCCCATTCTCTGCAAAACTTTGACATTCAGTATTTAGAAGTTCTGATGATCAGCTATGCATAGTACCTTGTAGAAGTCTCAAGGCATTTATTTTCAACACCTGCCACCTGAGCTCTAAAGACATAATACTCTATATTTATGTACTCTATAACGTAGAGATAATTACATGGCAGCTGGACTATTTTTTATTACTACTATACATACATACATACACACTATTCAATGACTGCACTTTTGACAATCTGTTGATATGTAATTAGCAAACAAATAAACACCATACTCATTTGTTAGACCCAAGGTGAGCTATTTCAGATGAGAAAAAAATGAAACCCTTATATGCCAAGCATGTTTTAACGTGCCAGATGATAAGCCCAGTGATCTAAATTTCCTACACCTACAAAATACGTTTTTATTATTTAGTAAGTTTGACATACACAATAACTCCTTTTTAAAAAGCATATTTGAAGCATACTTCCAGTAACATCAATGTAATCACAATTTTTAGCATTGTTGAGTCAAGTAATTGCTATTTTAAAAAGGTCAGAGGACAGATCATGGATAGTATTTAATAAAAATTATTCATAATCATAAAATCTATAAATGATATGAAAGTTGTACTCATATATACATTTAAATAAGTATAGTTCATACAAATAAGCTTATTATTAACATTTCTCAAATTGGTCCTTAAACTGAGAAGAAACATAATGAATTGCCTTGTCTTTCTGCACTGAAATATTTATTGTTCCTTTGGTGGTGTTATATTTCCTTGGTTTTTCTTGTTCTTTGAAGTCTTACGCTGATGTTTTAAATAAGAAGAAACAGTATAATTTTCAGTTTTATCAATTTATCAGTTGGTTTTGGAAGGGAAATATTTTCCACTAACTCAATTAGACTTTCAAATAGTCTCTACAGGTGAACTTACCCTGCAACTCTTGTTTCTTCACAGAAGAGAGAGAGAGAGATTGCCTTCACCTAACTCCAAAAGCAAAGGCTGAGAACCTCCTGTTAGTTTTCTATAAAATGATGCTGGTTAATATTCATTCTGTACCTCCTCACAGTCCTGCAGAGAACAGCTGGTTATCTTTTTAAACTATGTTACTTCAGTCTTTGGGAGTCTTGGTCATGCTCTCTTTTCTACTCCCTGCCTTCAAACCATTCAGCTGTCACCTGTGTGAGAAAGAGCAGCTGATGAAAACAGAGGTAGAGACCCAAACCCATACAATAGGCTGAGCGTAGGGCATCTTGTGGAAGAGTCCAGGAAGGATTGAGGGAGCCAGAGGGGTCAAGGACACCCCAAGAAGACCTATCAAGTAAACTAACCTGGGCCCATTGTGGCTCACAGAGACTGAACCAACAACAAAAGAGTATGCATGGGCTGGACCTAAGCCCTTACACATATGTAGCAGATTTGTAGCTTGTTCTTCATGTGGTCCTCTAACAATTAGAGGGGGGACTATCTCTGATTCTTTTGTCTGCCTTTGGATCACTTTCCCATAGCTGGGCTGCCTTGTCTGGCCTCAGTGCGAGAAGATGCACTTAGTCCTGCTGTGACTTGATGTACCAGGTTGGGTTGGCACCCATGGGTACCTTCTCTGAGGAGAAGGGGAGCAGAAAATAGGGGAGAGACTGTGGGGTGGGACAGGGAGGAGAGAGGGGAGAGGGGCTGCGATCAGGCTGTAAACTGAATGAATGAATGAATGAATGAATGAATGAATAAATAAATAAATAAATAAATAAATAAATAAATAAATAAATAAATAAGGATTTAAAAAGGAGTGCTTAGGAAGTCTCTCAAAAATAGTATCAGACACACTCTCAACATGGTGTAATTTTTCTCTATTGGAGAAATCAGGGGTTTTATTTAGAATTCCTGTATGCCATGTTGGGTGAGGGATGGAAAGGGCTAAATGAAATTCTTCTTTCCATTTTCCTCCAGTGTTGTGCTGGAATATCCCTTTGTCTCCAAGATGTGCACAAAGATCTTCTTATCATACACTGCTGTCAAAGTAAATGCTTCTGCCTTTGGTGGGTATGCTGAGAGGAAGCTACTTTTTTGCCATATCCCTGGCACCACCCATTTTTCTGAAGATAAGTGAAAGGAGAGGATATCTGAGTGCTAGTCATAACGAAAGTCAGAAACTGATGATAGGGCTGGAGAGATGGCTCAGTGGTTAAGAGCCGAGGTTGCTCCACCAGAGGACCTGGGTTCAATTCCCAGCACCTAAATGGCAGATCACACCTGTCTGTGACTGCAGTTCCAGATGATTTGGGACCCTCACACAGACGTAAATTCAAGCAAAACACCAATGCACATGAAATAAAAATAAATCACTTTAAAAAACAAAACAAAATGACAGCACATGCTGATGAGGGTGTGGAGAAAGGAGAACCCTCCTCCATTGCTGGTGGGAGTGCAGGCTTGTGCAACCACTATGGAGGTCAGTCTGGCGATATCTTAGAAATCTTAGAATAGCTTTGCCTCAGGACCCAGCCATACCACTTCTGGGTATACATCCAAATGACTCCACACGGAATCATAAGGAAGTCTCCTCATCTATGTTCATAGCAGCCTTATTTGTAATAGCTAGAAACTGGAAACAACCCAGATGTCCCTCGACTGAAGAATGGATTAAAAAACTGTGGTACATCTACACAATGGAATATTACTCAGCTATCAGAAACAATAAAATTATGCAATTTGCAGCCAAATGGATGGAACTAAAGCTCATCCTGAGTGAGCTAACCCAGACTCAGAAGGATGCACATGGCATCTATTCACTTATAGTAGGATTTTAGCTATATGGTACAGGATATCTGTACTACAACCAACACACCAAAGGGAACATGGACATAGACTTTTTTATTTTTTTGTTGTTTGTTTTTGTTTGTTGGTCTGTTTTTTAGTTTTCCCTCCTAGAAATGAGACACTTTTCACTGGTGGTACTGCCTTGTAGGGCCCCAGTGTATGAAGAGGCTCTTGGCCCTCATATAACTTCTAAACTGGGGTGGGGGACTGTTATGTAGGGACACTCCACTCCAGAGGAGCAGGATGGAAGGGTTAGGGGGTAGAGGGTGGGAGGGTGGGGCTGGGAAGGGGGAAAAGAAGACAATATGATGGAGATGTAACCTGAAGCAACAAATAAATAAATTTATTAAAAAAACAAAACAACAACAACAAAAAACTAATGACCAAGAAAAAACAAAGCAATTTAAATATATATATATATATATATATATAAAACTTAAGAGAGTTAAAAGAGGTGAGCTCAAGGGCATTAGACAAGTACCGCCAAATCCCACCCACAGAGCTGAGGCAGTGACTTCAGACGTGTGGACAACTCGCAAGGAAATAGACCACCTGCTCATTTACTTGCTCTGTCCACTGCAATGATTCTAAATAAAGGGTTCATAAATGCTAAAAGTAATTGTCTTTTCCATGGCAGCTCCTTCTCCTCCAACTCCTAGCAGCCTGATTCAGGTTTCAAACATTTGACCCACCCTTTGTCTCTATAAGAGTAATTCCAAAAGTACAATCCTCAAAGAAAGAATGTTAATTCTCTGTTTTTACACAAACAGTATCTCATACACAACGAGAGGCTAAATGAATCAGAAACTACGGGGATGCAGCCCTGTAATTTGTACATTAGCACACCCTCCAGGTGTTCTGATCCACAGTTCAGTCTGAAATTCAGTATTGTAAAGGGGGAAAGTCAACTAGTTAGCATAATAAACTGGTTTTCCAGCAGATACTGTCCTCATATTTACTGATAGAAGATACTTTTGTGTGTTATTGCTTGCCAGCATCAGCCCACCTTCCCATGAGAGCCTTCAAGAGGAATACTAAAAGCCAAATAAATATCCTTCCAAATTCATGCTGTTTTCAGTGATCTTATATAACAAAAACAAATGTCTCAGTTTTATGAAAATCTAATATACATGTAATTGCATATATAAATATAAAAAAGTATCATTTTATATCCAAATAATTTTTCTGAGGAGACAAGGTTATACTAAAATATTAATTCTGGGTGAAGGTTCACCACGGAACAGCAATGAGCCTGTCTTTTTATGAGTTATGTCTTTTCATGGGGAAGAAGTATATATATATTGTTTTCCTGTAACTTCAGGACACAGATTCTAGATGCTACAACTTTATCTAAATAAGTAAGTATTTTACATATCTGAAATATGGTGATCTTATCTTATCAAGATGGTATTTAATTTTTCTTCTGGATATCACTCGGATTGATCAAAAATGGAAAGAACAGTCTTTTCCTTGTTTTAAGTGTTAAAACTCATCTCAGTTGGAAGTATCATAAACTCTATTTAATGTGTTTCTTTTATAGAATAAGCATAACCTTTGTCATATTAAAATCCTTCCCTTGTTAGATAAAACTAAAAAAGAACTCCAGCAGAATATAATTAAAAACTTGGACTATACATCCCCTAAGAACCGGAGTGATTCCTACATGGCAGGAGGTCCGATAAGTTTTTCCACTGTGGCTAAGTTCATAAGTGCATTTGAAAGGATCCATGCTGATTATAATTACATTGTAAATTAGAAAATATTAGCACTGTGCCAAATAATTCACATAGCATGGTTTCCATGTTATACAATCAATTACAGTTCAGATGAATCCATAGGAAAATCCATATTTTTTACTTAGGATCACAGTTTCTGTAATTTAGCATAGTATTAGAGCAGAGCCTTAAGAAAGGTTAAGCAGAACAATAGAGACCAATTTCTACTCCATAAATGTTCCTTTGTTGCCACAAACCACCAAGAAAATCAATCATAGACACATGCTTCATAGAACCAGCCTTTTCATTTACTTTGACATAAACCTTACAGTGTATTTTAAAATACAGAACAATTTTATCTAAAATTTAATAAAACATCATGAATACAGCAGGCTGACACTCCTCTCTTGTTGAAACTTTCCATATCGACCTCCAACCTCTTGGGTGTTTGCAGAGGTGGAGAAGAAATAGCACATGAAGAAGGTGGTGGGACTGCACACCTGTCTACGCTCTGAGAGAACTTACTGGCACCATGTTTCTGCTTAAGGAAATAGCACAATAAAGCCCTTCCATAAAAATCCCGTGGCTTATCCCTACCACTCACTGTATGAGGCCTGGGGAAATGCCATCCAGTAGGTTAAATTACCATCCAGTAGGTTAAAATAAGTTTCTAAATTCCTTCATGTACTGAAAATTTTAAGCATAAGATTAGAACCTTGCTATTCATTTCATTGAAAGGTAGCATTACAAGATTTAGTGCAGCTCCTGGATCTAGTGTGCAGCAAAGAACAAACACATCGCTCTAATTTCCTTCCTGCTCCTTCCATGTTTTTTGTGTGCAGCACCTAGCTTGGTTAACTCTCTACATACACTCTATTTTCTCAAAGAAAGAAGCAAGCCAGGTAGAGAAGTGGCTTAGGTTTAGTTTACCTGAATATGCTCAATAAGTGCATCTGCTCCCTATCTTTCCCTAGGAGCTTGCTCTAATCTGTCAGAGAGTCGCCAGGGAGTTGCATGGAGTTGTGCTCCTTCCTAGGCATAATGCCAGCAGCAGGGAGAAGTGAGGGACACACTGCTCACTAGTGGCTCACAATCACTCACAAGCCACTTGTGCCTCATCTCTTTGGTTAGTGTTGTATTTTCATTGTTACTGATTCTTTGGGAATTTGTAGTTCTCAAAAATTAAAAGATGCCCACAATCCTTAAAAAATACTTCAATAAGTTCTAGAAATCTACTACAAGGTGGTGCTCATAATTAACGATGCTGTATTGTGCACACTTAAAGGATATTTCTAGAAGATATACTTTATTGCGGAGTTGTTACCACAATAAGATAACAATAAAATTCCTGAAAAGAAATATTTCCATCAGAGGTAGACATTTTAGATTATAATGACTAAACAGTGAATACATAAGACAAAGTGTAATCGATGTAAAATTTTTATTTGCTATATTAAAGGCCTTATGATCCTGCCTTTTAGTAACAAATTCAAAAGGTATGAGTTATCCATAGACACAAGCAAGATATGTAATATACACTAAATTCACAATCACAAAAAGCAGTTTTTATAGCATCTGATTCAATGAATCACAACATTTCTATTTACTGTGAACATTTCCTGGGTGTCTTCTATGTGTCTGGCACTGTTCTTTAGGTGCTAGTGGCAGAATTCAAACAACAGAAGAGCATTGCTCACCAACTTCTATATTGAGGGTCTGCATGAGCATGGGAGGTGGAAGAATTGAGAGTATAATGCAAAAAAAAAAACAAACAAAAAAAAAACAAAATAACCAACATAATGAATGGTGACCATAACTACAGAGTAAATTTTAAAATGCAAGGAGAAAATAAAGAAGTTGGAGAAGCTGGAGCAGGAGGGTTGCAATTTTCACTAGAAAGAATTGTACTATGCCTCCGTGAAAAGATGGCATTTAAGAAAAGCTGAAAAGCGTAAGAGCATAAGCTAAAAGCTAGATTGAGGAGGGTAATCATTCAAGGAAGAGGATACTAAAGTATCCTCTGAAGTAGGCATACACCAGGGTCAAGGAAGACCAGTCACCCGGGCAAAGGAGGGTGTGAATACCATAGGAGGAGACCACAGAATATTGAGGTGGGTACATGATGTAGGAACTAAAATGCCATTCAAGCGATGTGCATTTACTGTGGAGATCAGACACCCTGGAAGAGATGTATGAGAATACAAGTTGAAGGACAGTACTTTGAGTGCAAAGTACATATGTATGTGTATGTACGTACGTACGTATGTATGTATGTATGTATGTATGTATGTATAAAAAGGCTATCAATTTCGGAGAGGTATGAGAGGGGCTGGAAAGAGGACAGGGAAGGGAGAAATGATATAATTCTATTTTAAATTAAATGTATTTTTGAAAAAAAAGGACAAAGCAAAGAACATTAAGATACAACAGTTAAGGGTGAAAGAAGAATGCCTGTCAATACCGCCTGCTGGTGAGCGGACGGAATATCACAAAAAAAATCAGTGAAATGGCGAAAGAGTGAACATTGCCACCCATAAAGTTCACGCTAAGGCATCTAAAATGCCTAATAGCTTATACAAATATTTAAAGTGTTCTGTCCTGGTTTGCTTCCTATTACTCTGATAAGACATTCTGACCAAAAACAACTTGGGAAGGAAAGGATTTACTTGGCTTCCACATCTAATTCCAGTCCTTGAGGGAAGACTAGGCAGGAAATAAGGGCTGGATCGTGGAGGCAGGAACTGAAAAGAACCATGGAGGAGCACTACCTACAGAACCACAGACGAGCACTACTTACAGAACCGCTTGCTGAATTACAGAAGAGAACGACTTACTGACCTGCTCCAGGGCTTGCTCAGGTTGCTTCCTACCTATCCATCCCAGATTACCACCCAGGGGTGGCACACAGTGAGCTGAGCTCTCTCAGATCAATCATTTGTCTTGATCAAGAACACACCCAACATACTTGAGTACAGGCTAGTCTGATGGGGGCATTTTCTCAGTGGAGGTTCTCTTTTTCCAGACTACTCATTTCTGTGAAGTTGACAAAAAGCTAACCAGTATGTACTCCTTATCTTGGAAAAAAATATGAAGTCAAAGTTCAACATCAGAACAATGTAATAAAGTTCATTTGGCCCATAATTCAGTAAGTGATTCCCCCAAAAGCCAACAGTAAGTCAGTACCTAGAGAGAGTAAGGGCCAGTGAACAGATGTTCTGGCAAATTGCAAATAGTGACAACCATACCTTATAAAAATGGCACACATTGAAGCCTCCTCTGATTGCGCTTCTGAATTGTATTTTGTTATCTTAATTCCATTCCTGAGGTCTAAAAATATTAAACAAAACACAGTGCTTTGCCTTTACCTACACAGGATTTAAAACAATAGAAACTGTATTCTGTAATGTTTACCAAACTAGACTATGACAGACTACACGATGCCTGGCTCTTGTTTACATGTTGTTGCCTCAGAAAAAAAATACTCAAAGGTCTTATTGAAAGCATGAGAAGTCCATTCTAGTCTCTTATTTCACACATGCACACACATGCACAGGCACACACTCACACACATACAGATACACAAACACACATACACACTCAGACACACACACACACACACACACACACACACACACACACACACACACGTACAATGTGAAATAATGTCCAGTCACCTTACTTTGGTTGCATTACACGCACTTAAGCTCAGATTTCTTATTCTCATTTCAGCTTAAAATGAAGTGAGGATGGTTTTCTTTGTTCTATCATCCATTTTCTTAATTTCTTGAAAACAAGATACAAAGAGAAAGTCTAATGTCTCTTCCCAAGGGCCCTGTGCATACATATTCAGAAAACAACTATAAAGTCATTTTTGTATTGCTGTATGGTTAAAATTTTCTATCCATTCCCCACATGTTCTAGAATGAAATGCCACAGCTCTGTCAACGGCTCACGTGGTGCTCTGGAGTATCTATGTTGACAACTGTTTGCATCTCCACATGTTCTTATGTTCACCAAAATCTCCAGATATAACCTCACTGGCCTATTGCTCCTATAAACACTGCAAAGCCCCTCTGTATAATCTTACACAACCTTTGAACATTTGTCTCCAAAAGTAGTCAGACCACTGAAAAAGGAAATATAGAGCATGGTGATTAAAATTAGCACTTATAATCCAGATGTCATATTTTTGTGATGGATATAGATCACAGAGTGGTGAATTTTTAAGCAGCTTTGTACCTCAGTCATATCTTATTAACTTCCCTCATCCTCATTACCATCATACAGATTTTCATCGAACTGCAAAATGTCTTTCTTGGTCATCATTGTTTCATTTATGGACCACCAAATTATCTTCAAAGGATAAGATGATCAAAGAATTTTGTGCTGGGACTCTAGAAAACAGAATTTGAAAATAGATAATTAGATAATGAAATGAATCATGGTGATTGTTTCTCTTTTTTTTTTTTGCCTTAACTCATTAATGAGACTAGAAATAATTACCTTCCTGGATTTATACAATTGATTAAAAATGTTTTCAGGTTAACAAAAAATTTCTTAGGCAAAATATTCAGATCTCATATGGACAGAATTTTGGCATTTTTAAGGTCAGTGTCAATGAACACATAAAGGCAAAGTTGAGTCAAAGCTTGTCTCAATAACTTCAGTCTGCCAGTTTTGAGGAGATGACAGATTTTTATAAACCAAACATACATTTGTGCCAGCAAAGATTTTTAATTATTTTCCATCTTAACAGAAATAACAGAAGGAGCAGGACTTGGGTCACCACTTAGTGTGTCGTGGGCTCTTTGAAAGCTAACTTGTGTTCTCTTCTGAGCCATGGGGTTGACTTTCCTGTGTCCCTCCATAGGGGTTTGCACTGAAAAAATTAGCTTGGGAGTAAATGGTTTCAGGTTAATAGAGACTGAATATTGCCAGGACAGTGTTAATGCCATGATTAGCATTACTTTCAGAACTGACTATTCTCTCAAAAATTTAACTTGATCATTACTTTTCTCCCACAAGCATTGGGGCAATTCCCCTTTTTAAAATTGTGGCCTTACCTCAGTTAGAAATGGATGAAAACATAATTGTTTTAATTGTTTTAGGAATGAATTGTCTCTTCTGGCCAAATCCTATAAAATACTGTAAATACTGAAGTGATAAGCAAGAAGACCACTTTTGAACCTACATTTCCCACTTAATTTAAAAATAGCATCATAAATTCTTCTTTGGGGGCATTTTATTATTATTATTATTACTATTATTCTTTCTCACCATCATTTAAAGTTTATGCTATTAAACCTAATGGCTGGTCCTTGTTGTCATGGTTATGTTGAGAGCACTGCTTTAGCCCTTTGCAGCCATTTTGTCTTCAGTCTCCATTTTAGTTATAAGGTAAAAATTACTCTTGTTACATTAACACTCTGAAGAGTCTACAACTACAGCTCTACTTAGGACCAATCAAATTAAAGGTCAGTTAGAAATACTTTGTCTAGCTAGTCAGAATGATCTCTGTGGGCACTGCACACACACCATACACATATACAATCAGGCACACACATATAGTTAAATTAAATAAATAAATGTTTTAATCAAGTTAAGGGAGTAAAGGTTTGTTCTAACTCACAGTGTGAAGGTGCAATCAATCATGATAGGGAAGCCTGGGATTGCAGCTGCAGAAGGCACGCAGACCTGCCTGTCCCAGTTAACCTAATCAAATCATCCCCTACATACACCCAGAAGCTATTCAGCCTAAACAACCCTTAGAGGTGTGCCTGGAGATTTGTCAGCTAGCAGATTCAAGACTGTGCCAAGGTGATGATCAGAAACCATCACACCCAAATATCTAGATTGATGCTACTCCAGAATGAAGGATTTCACAATACCAGCTATTTTATAAATACTAGAAATTGCATTAGTCTGGTCTGCCACGCCCTGTCTGATGATTACATCTGCAAACAAAATAGTTGATTCCTGTTCTTTAAAGATAATTTTTGTCAAGAGAATGAATGAGTGATATGTCATTCTCCAAGTTAGAACAATTTCCTCAAAAAGCAGAGCAAGAAAAAAAAAAACATTAAGGTTGAGCTGGAGGAGACAGCTTGCCTTGTGTACACAAAGAACTCTATGGGTTCTGACATGGCTTTTATCAGGCAATCTATGTAGGAATTATCAAATCAGAAGAATAACCCTCTCTACATAATGCCTTGGATAGACGAGTATTTATCGGCCTTTCTTCTGGCCCCAGAGGATCTACCTGCACTGGTTTTATTTTCTGTATATGCATTCCCAACACTAGTTCATGAGTAAAATGTGTCCACTGTTAAAAGGTTTTAAAAGAACTCCTATGTTGGAGAAAGGTCTTCTATATGGTTTCTAGAGGCTGCTTTCACAGCTCAGAGATATGGTTACTGCCCTTTTTCTAAAGCATTCTCTGATTGGATAATAAAAGTTGCTGATGGCTATTTAGCTGGCAGAGAGAGAACAGGAAGGCAGGACTTCCTGGGAAGAAGAAAGGACCTCTGGGAAAACACAGAGGAAGCTCTCTTCATCCCAGGACTCAGAAGCAACAGGACATCTTAGTGTGAGCTCTGAAGGTACAACAAGACACATGCTGGTTGGGATTAGGTGGTCAGGTTAACTTAGATTAGCTAATTGAGAGTCACCTATGGCCTAGGCATTCAAAAATTAAAAGGTCTTGGTGTATTTACTGGGAGAAAGGGCCATCTTTGGTCCTGTGCCTTATCACCAGAACAGGTCAGGCAACCAGCTAAGGCAAGCCAGGCCTACTGGCCTCTCGCCAGGTACTGCCAGCTGCTCTGCCAGCCTAATATTACACTTGATAGTTATTGATAAATATCTTTGGTAACAAGGTTGTGATTTCATTCCTATAAAGGATAAATATTTTCATTTTACCCTCTCACAATTGTACTATTCAGGACCCATTGAGAGAACAATAAATGTCATATAGAATACAATCAATTTGTCCACTTGTTAATAAAGGTCTTAGTAGAAGCAGGAAAGATTTTAAATGCCAATTAATTCAACTGCACTTATGGGTACTTCAAATTCCCTCCCTCCATCTTAGTTAAGTTTCAACCATGCTTAGAGACAATTTGATGGAGGTAGCCTAAGAATGAGGAGTTGAAGAAGAACATACCTGTTTTATTTGGTGAACAACACAGGGAGGCCAGGGTTGCAAAGCAGACTGTTTCACAAGGCTAGTGAGGGGTCCAACAGGAGTGATATATATAAGACTTTTTAAGTCCTAACAAGAAGTACAACTCATTATAAATGATCCAAGCAGAGTGTTAGGGAAATATGAGTACTATATAAACAGGTTTCTCTAAAATGATTCTTCTGGCTGATGTACACATTGAAAAGGCAACAGGGCAATATGTGAAAGTCAAGTCATCAAAAAATATTAATAATCCAGATAAAGTATGATGGAGGCTTGGATAAGTGCATTAGCAGAGAAGATAATGAGTATTGAGGTTCATGAGGTGACTTCAAAGTGGAACTAATAGAATTTCTAATGGATGAAAGGTTATCCAAAAAAGAAATATATATATATATATACCTTGAAAGTCTGTTTCAAATGCCTGGAAATACATGGCTTTCTTTTTTTTAATTAATTTATTTATTACTTCAGGTTACATCTCCATCACAGTGTCCTTTTTCCACCCCTCCCAGTCCCGCTCTCCCACCCTGTAACCCCCTATCCCTTCCATCACACATCACACTCCTCTCAAGTGGAGTGTCCCTACATACCAGTCCCCCATCCCAGTTCAGCAGTCATATGAGGACCAAGAGCCTCCGCATACACTGGAGGCCTACAAGGCAGCACCACTAGGGCAAAGTGTCTCATTGACAGGAAACAAAGTCTATGTTCATGTTCCCTTTGGTGCATTCGTTGTAGTATAATTGTCCTGTACTATATACCTAAAATCCGATTCTAAGTGAATAGATGCCATATGCATCCTCCTGAGCCTGGGTTAGCTCACTCAGGATGAGCTTCTCTAGTTCCATCCATTTGGCTGCAAATTGCATGATTTTGTTGTTTCTGATGGCTGAGTAGTATTCCATTGTGTAGATGTACCACAGTTTTTTAATCTGTTTTTTAGTTGAGGGACATCTGGGTTGTTTCCAGTTTCTAGCTATTACAAATAAGGCTGCTATGAACATAGATGAGGCAACTTCCATGTGATTCAGTGAGGAGTCATTTCGGTGTATACCCAGAAGTGGTATGGCTGGGTCCTGAAGCAGAGCTTTTCCAAGTTTTCTAAGATATCGCCATACTGACCTCCATAGTGGTTGTGCAAGCCTGCACTCCTGCCAGCAATAGTGAAGTGTTCCCCTTTCTCCACAACTTTGCCAGCATGTGCTGTCATATGAGCTTTTGATCTTAGCCATTTTGACAGGTGTGAGATGGAATCTCAGAGTTGTCTTGAGTTGCATTTCTCTGATGATTAAGTATGCTGAGCATTTCTTCAAGTGTCTCTCAGCCATTAAGGGTTCCTCCTTTGTGAATTCTTTGTTTAGCTCTTACTCCCTAGGAGAACATTATACTTGGAGGGTTCATGTTGTTTTTTTGTTTGTTTGTTTTCTTTGTTTGTTTGTTTGTTTGGGGGTTTTTTGAAATTTCTGAAAGTCCTTTAACTTAATTTTTTAACATTTGTTTATTTCTTCAAGTTATATCTCAATCATAGTCCCCTTCAAGTCCCACCCTCCCACCCTCTTCCCCCTCACCCTCTTATCTGCTTTTTTTTAAAGTGTATCTTTTTCCCCCCAAAATCTCCCCCATTTAGTCCAATAAAAGTCTCTTTTTCTTATAACAATAAATACAATACAAAACAATAAGAATAATTAAGCCACAATTATGAAAATTATAAGGTGTAACATACATTCCCAATGTCCAGTCCATACATATTTGGCAACTGATATTAATACTCAATTATCTATCTCCATGAGTTTAAAGTTCTATACTTAACTCAGTTTCCATCCTAACTTGCATTATCCACTTAAAAACATCCTCTTAGGCCGGGCGGTGGTGGTGCATGCCTTTAATCCCAGCACTTGGGAGGCAGAGGCAGGCGGATCTCTGTGAGTTCAAGGCCAGCCTGGTCTACAAAGTGAGTCCAGGACAGCCAAGGATATACAGAGAAACCCTGTCTCGAAAAAACCAAAAAAAAAAGAAAAAAAAAAGAAAAACATCCTCTTAGACCTAGAACAACCTTTCAGTTTGTAAACAACTTAAAATTTAACTGTGAGACTATAACTATCTAGTCTTCAACCACATCAGAGACCTGAGAAGGATAAATATATCTGACTATACAGGAAGTACAGAGCCAGCAGCTTCCAAAACTAAGAAATGACAGACAACTGGCTCCCTGGACAGTCCCCAAATTGACGTCAACTGCATATAAATAATATTTACTGTCTTACAATGCTGACATCAATGTGGGACTAGTAGGTCAATAAGAATATGAAAGACTAGAGCCTAGTACTTTATCAATCAAGACTAGAGAATACATGAAACAACAAGAAGACTGAGAATAAATGGACCCAAATGACATGCAAATCAGCACTTGAAGACAAATGAAGACCAAGTTTTAAGGACCAGAGAATGACTATCTACGTAAAATGCTGCTCTAACTACAAAGTCCCCCAACAATTGTGGAATGCATGGCATTGAGGTCCAGAAGCCTTCTCAGGGACTACAGTGGTGGTCACATTCACATCTAAACTTCACTGGGAATAAAGAAATAGAAAGACTCACCATGTCACTGGGATCTCTGTCTGGACTCCCCTCAACTCCCTCTTTTAATGTCAACTCAACACAACCTAGAATAATCTGGGAAGAGAATCTTGAAGAGACTGTCTACACTGGATTGGCCTGTGAACATGTCTGTGGAAGATTAAATAAATTAATGTGGGAAGAGTTAGCCTACTGTGGATGGTGCCTTCTCCTAGGCAGAGGCTCCTAAACTGTAAAGGAGTGGAAAATCTGAACTGAGCACAAGCAAATTAGTGAGCAGCGTGCACACGGCATTTCCTTAGCTCTGCTTCGGTCTGCGGATGTGACATAAACAGCTGTCTGAGTCCCTGCTGCACTCACTGCCTTCAGAACAGAGGACTATACCCTGTAATTAAAGTTGAAATAAACCCTTTCTCCCCTGAGTTAATTGTCACAGTATGTTATCACAGCGACAGAAACACACCTAGAATGCTAGTCCTTGTGGTCTGTAGCGGAAGAACTCAAAATAAACACTCAAGAGTAATGGAGAAGACACAGGAAGTTTACTGAGGAGAAAAGGGAGCACACTCTTGAGGAGTGAGAGCTGATGCTGACCCAAAACCTCATTGTATCAGCCTACATTCTATGCATCTTTCTCTTTCTAATATCTCTAGAAGAAACAAGTTTTCCTGAGAGACTTTATCATATCCAAGTAGGTTATAGCCCTGTTTGGACTGATTTTTGTACAGGAGAGCAATACTGGCTTTTTTAAATCAGGAAAACACCATCTAGATAGTAGTCTCACAGGTTAGGGCCACTGGAGCCAGATTTAGATAGCTAATCTGCTAAAAACCTTCCAGACAATTGAGGGTGTCACTTCCCCTTCTAACATGACAGACAAAATGTGATTCCCTTTATCTGACCTGAAACAGGAATCTTGCTGTTGCAGTCCCTGTTTTCACAGGCTGTTGATTGTAAGGTAAAGTTCCAGTCCCATTGTCCTCTAAATCTAATATCTAAATAGGTACTTAGGAACTTAGATAGTTCTTCCAAGACTTACTAGAGAGTTTGTCTCACTTTATAATGACAAGCAGAGAGCTGGGAGCATATATATCTATTTGGCTTGAAGAAACGGGTTCTGAAGATCTGTGTCAATGTTCTGAGTCATGGAGTCAATCTTCAAAGGCCAGAGTCATCGCAAATTTCTTCATGGCATAGCTTTACCTTCTCTGGAATATCTCTAATTCCAGCATCAAAAATCAAATCCCATTCATCTCTGCTCATATTTACCTTATGCTTCTACATAAAATTTCACTATATTTGGATCAATTTCCATTCAATTAGAGCCACTGAATTATTTCTGCATATAAAGTAAAACTTTAAATCTCCTATTCTGTTATACATATGTTCTATTCTCTTCTATATGGTTCAATATATGAAACAAATGTTATGTCTCATGGGTTTGCTTTATTTTTGTTTGTTACAAGGATTTGAGTACTTGCTCATCATTTCAATTTTTCTTAATATGTAAATGAAATTTTTCCATCTAACAAATGTTAAAACCTTCCACTGCAACTTTATCTAGACAACATTTCTTTTTAAATCCTAGAAATCTTTATTTCCATATATAATGAAATGTTAATTTTCTCTCTGCAATATTTCAAGCACAAGGGTTAACATATGTCATCCTTCCTAATTTAAAACAGAAAAGAAAATTTGCCCTCATAATTAATGAACTACGTAGTTCTTTTTGAGTTATTCCACCTCATAGTGGCTATGTAAGGTATAAAACATTCCTCCAGATGTAGCTAGAAGGAAAGTGCCAAGAACAAAGAGTTCATATTGAATGCTATTTCCTCTAAAATCAGTGACAAGGTAAGGCTGCCCACTCTCTCTGTATCTCTTCAACATAGTACTTGAAGTTTTAGCTAGAGCAATAAGACAACTAAAGGAGATCCAGGCGATACAAATTAGAAAGGAAGAAGTCAAAGTATCCCTATTTGCAGATTATATGATAGTATACATAAGTGACCCCAAAAATTCCACCAGAGAACTCCTACAACTGATAAATGCCTTCACCAAGTTGGCTGGATACAAAATTAACTCAACAAATTGGAAGCCCTTCTTTATACGAAAGATAATTTGGACTGAGAAAGAAATTAGGGAAACAACACCCTTCACAATAACCACAAATAATATAAAATACCTGGGGGTTACTCTAACCAAGCAAGTGAAAGACCTATATGATAAGAACTTCAAGTCCCTGAAGAAAGAAATTAAAGAAGATATCAGAAGAAGGAAAGATCTCCCTCGCTCATGGATAGGTAGGATCAACATAATAAAAATAGTCATCTTACCAAAAGCAGATTCAATGCAATTCCTATCAAAATAGCAACACAATTCTTTAAAGACCTTGAAAGAAAAATTCTCACCTTCATATAGAATAACAAAAAAACCAGAATAGCTAAATAAATCATGTACAATAACAGAACATCTGGAGGTATCAGCATCTCTGATTTCAATCTGTACTACAGAGCAATAGTAACAAAAGCAACATGGTACTGGCATAGAAACAGACCAGTTGATCAATGGAATCAAATTGAAGACCCATAAATGAACCCACACACCTACAGTCACCATTTTTGACAAATAAGACAAAACCATACAATGGAAAAAGGAGAGCATCTTCAACAAATGGTGCTGCTCTAACTGGATATCAGCATGTAAAAGAATGTGAATAGACCCATACTTATCACCCTGCACAAAACTTAAGTCTAAATAGATCAAAGACCTCAGCATGAATCTAGACACACTAAAATTAATAGACGAGAAAGTGGGGAAAATCTTGGCATGGGTAGCAACTTCCTGAATACCAATAGCTCAGGCTCTAAAACAAGCAATCAATAAATGGGACCTTATGAAATTGAAAGGTTCTGTAAGGCAAAGGACACTGTCCCTAGAATAAAATGACAGCCTACAGATTGTGAAAAGGTCTTCACCAACCTGACATCTGACAGAGGGCTAATAACCAAAATATATAAAGAACTCAAGAAATTAAACACCAAAAAATCAAATAACCCACTCAAAAAATGGGGTATAGAGCTAAACCGAGAATTTACAGATGAATCTCTAAAGGACGAGAGGCACTTGAAGAAATATTCAACATCTTTGGTCACCAGGGAAATGCAATGCAGAAAGACTCTGAGATTCCATCTCACACCCATCAGAATGGCTAAGATAAAAAACTCATGATAGCACATTGTGGTGAGGATGTGGAAAAGGGGGAACACTCATTCATTGCTGGTGGGCATGCAAACTTGTACAACCACTTTGGAAATCAATCTGGCAATATCTTAGAAAATTGGGAATAGTTCTACCTCAAGACTCAGCCATACCCCTCCTGGGCATATATAAAAAATATTTTTCATCAAATCACTAGGACATTGCATCATCTATGTTCATAGCAGCTTTATTTGAAATAGCCAGAAACTGGAAACAACCCAGATGTCCTTTAACTGAAGAATGGATAAAAAAAAAAAAAAAAAAAACCCTATGGTACATTTACACAATGGAATACTACACAGCTATCAGAAACAAGAAAATCATCCAAATTGAAACCAAATGGATGTATCCAGAAAAACTCATCTTAAGTGAGCTGACTCAGTCCCAGAAAGATAAACATGGTATGTATTCTCTTTTAAGTGGATATTAACCATATATCAGAGGACAATCATCCTACAACCCACAGACCCAAACAGATAGGACCCAGCATAACTATCCTAGGAAAAACTCGATCCAGCTATGAGTCACAAAATCTGTTACAGGTCAGTGGAACACCTTACCCTAGATGGGATGTCATATCAAGCCCTAGTACAAGAGGAAGCTCTTGACCCTCACATGAATGACTAACTGAGGGATTATGATATGTGACGACCCACCTCATGTGAGGAGGAGAGTATGAAGAAGGGGAATAGCAAGGGAGGGAGGGAGGGAAGGAGAGAAGGAGGGAGGGAGGGAGGGTAGAAACTGTTTTAGAGAGGTAACTTGAAAAAAACAAAGAAATTTTAAAGAAAGGGGGCAACAAAGCTTAAAAATTATAATAAAAGTAAAATGTAAAATTCTCAAATGATAATTTACCAAAGGCATACTTGTCATACTGGCATGAAAGGAAAAAAGGTCTTAAATTCAGGTTAGAAAGACTGTAGGGTGCCACGTAGCTCACACATTCTCGGATATCAGCTTATAAGTTTGTTTTCTATATATAAAGGATATTTTTGTTGTTTGTCTCTAAAAAGGCAGTTAAGGGGCTTAAAAAGTTGTAAGCAAATTAAGGCTTACTACAGTTCAGACTTGCTTTCTAAACCTCTAAGAGTTGAAGTAATTTGGAGCTAAGCTAAAATATTTGAGAAGGGTGGTTTTAGCCAATGCCTTTAACTCCAGCAGAGACAGAAGGGTAACTATAGAGTTAGTTGTCTTTTAAATTCTAGAATTATAAAGAACACAGTGGTGACTATGAACAATTTTAATCTCATCACTTGAGAGGCATACACCCTTAATCCCAACACACTGGAGACAGAACCATGCAGATCTCTGAGTTCAAGGCCAGCCTGACACAGAGTAAACTTCCAAATAGAGAAAAACTTAGTTCCAGGGGTGGTAGTGCACAACTTTAATCACGACAATTGGGAGGCACATGCCTTTGATCCCAATACTTAGAACCCAGAGGCAGGCACATAGGATTTGGAATGATTTAAGTTTAAAAGGTACTTACAAAAGGCATGCTGTGATTCAAAGTGAATAGTCCTTTGTGATCTCAAGATATATACACTTAAAGGTAAGTTTAGTTCCAAAATATCAAAACAAATTTTTTAATCTCAATTGAAAGATAATACTTTTTATATTGTCAAAAAAAAAACCAATTTGCTCTAGGAAAGATATTACCTGCCCCCCCTCCAAAAAAAAAAGTAGTGCCACAGAGTTAGGATTAGGACAGGGCCCTGTTATTATCCTTCCAAGAAATTAAAAGCATTCATAGAAAGAGTCCCGGAACAACTGGACAATTGAAACCTCTGAAAAAAAGGGAACAGACCCCAAAGAAGATAAATAGCCCAGTTGATCCAGCCTTGTAGACTTCCTCAATAGCTGTTGCCTCAAAAATCTACAACCACAACAGCTCAAAATGGCTAACTAAGGTGGTTCAACCCCACAGACTGTTTCAGCCAGGACTTCAGTAAAACCCTAAAGTTCAGCCTCTGAATACAAACTTCTTAGAACATTTAAATAGCTGAGCACAAAGGGACTGAACATCAAATGTTACTATTAACTTGAGGTTTCCTACGTCCCAAATCAGCAGGAAGTAATTTTAAGAGAGCGAGTGGAGTCCCATCCCCAGAAGGTGGGGTATGTGATTTCCCCCCCTTGGGTCATTTGATGGGTTATAGATGTTTGTTGTTATTTAGGGGGATTGGTTACAAGTTGTTAAGTGGTCTTGTTATGTTAGTTTTGGAGGATAGACCCAGGGATCTCTTTTTCTTTTCTCTGTCCTTCCTTCTCTCCCATGAAGGGAGGAAAAGACTTTTAAAAATGGGATATAGACATGATATAGGAATGATAAAGAAAAATGGACAGATTATTGAATGTTTTCTTGTATATTGATACAAAATTAAGATTATATTTGGCTATATCAGTATTGATTTTTGCATATTGATACAAAATTTAGGTTAACCCTTTTAAGGTATTGAACCTAGGTAACTCTTAAAAATGCAATATGAAATTTTACCCCATTGAGAGTAACTGTCACAAACTGTTTAGGATAATTAAGAGATGAAAACTAATAGTCATTCAAACATGGCATTTGGTTAGATACTAGCATAATTTATCACAGATGTTTTCTAAGGTAACTGGAAATCAAGCTGCTAAGAGAAAGAAACATTTGCTTATCCAAATATACAGAGATAGATAGGTGGTCTTAAAAAACCTCAAGGGGGGGGCCAAGATGGCGGTGACCTACACTGACGCATTTTGAACGCAGGAAAAAAGAACCTTAAAAATCACAGAGTTATTGGGCACTGTGCAAAACCGGAGGGGCTAGACCCCCCCGGGACATTCACAGCTCCCAAGGGACTGTTAAAAGTCCCAGGGTAAGGCTCTCCCCCTATCTCTCGCAGACACGGAAGCCACTAAATCCGGGATTCGGGAACTCCCATTTGGAGAGGCGCCAACTCACAGCAGGCAGAATCAAAGGCCACATGACGATCGCCCACTAGCCTACTGGGCTCCCCACACCTCAGGAAGAAATTATAGCCACTTAAGAAACTTTCCAGGATAGTGGAAGTCTTAGCAAGGAAGAAACAGGGCGCTCGGCAGGTGGTCTGCAGCCGCTCGAGACGCGGAGGTTCCGAGAGAGCGGGAAGCCAGCGGGCAAAGTAATCAGGGTGGGAAGTAGGCTCAGGCGGGCAGCAGGGGCCGAATCCCCATGCACACACTGCAGTGCAGCTGGGGCGGGAGCCCGGCGCGGGCGGGGCTGAATCCCTGCACACCCACAGCAGCGCAGCTGGGGAGGGAGCCCAGCGTGGGCGGGGCCGAATCCCCATGCACCCACAGCAGGACAACTGCGGAGGGAGCCCAGCACAGGCGGAGGATGGGGCCAGGGATCCGCGCACCCACGGCTGAGCTGCTGGGGAGGGAGGCCTACTCAGGTGGCGGGCAGATGAAGGGCTCCATGCACTCACGGAGGAGCAGCTAGGGAGGGAGACCCGCGGCTGGGCAGACAGGGAGGGAACCAGGCACAGGGGTCAGGCCTGTGGCGAGAAGCCTAGTGAGAAACCAGAAGTCAGGGGACCATAGCTGTAGTCTGGAAAATCCAGACATATTAGGTGTGGAGCCAGACCCTGTCGGCCTCTGTGACGACAAACAAAGCCCACAGAATCTGTGCCTGGGCAAACAGGTCCATACCATCAGAACCATTACAGGCTGATAACTCAGAGTGCAACATAGAGAAGTCTGAATTGGGAGCAGTGAAACAATCCCGGTCCATTACTCACAACATGGGAATAGGCTGCACCAGCTCACAGTGCTTCAGGCAATTAAAACCACAGTGACCATGTGATTCCCCCTGTAAACAACGACAGGTAGCCAAGTAACTCGTCCCCTGCACCAAAGCATCCCCTGTGGATCCAAGCACAGAAAATGACAAGAACAGACAGCTAAACGCATCCAATGGCCAAAGGTCAAAAAAAATGGAAATCAAGGAAATATGACCCCAACAAAGCAGAAATATCTTAGCTCATCCAATTCGGATGACCTCACACCAACAGAAACACATGAAAACGTTGACAATTCTGCATTATGGAAAGTGATAGAGTCCCTGCAAGAAGAACTTAAATCTATGAAGGAATTCAAAGAAGCCACAATTCTACAACTCAAAACAAGGAACAACACCAATAAAGAGCTCCAAGCCAAGGTGACAGAGCATGAACAGGAAAAGGACAAAGCCATGAAAGATTTTCATACAAAAACAAGCAAGCTGGAGAAGGAAATGTACAAAACGAACAAAACCATACAAGACATGAAAATAGAAATGGAAACAATAAAGAAAACACAGTCAGAGTTAAAAGAGGAAGTGGAGAATCAAGGGACGAAAACAGGAACTACGGATGTGAGTATCAAAAATAGGATGCAAGAGATGGAAGACAGGATCGCAGGCATGGAAGATTCGAAGGAAGAAATCAGTACAACATCCAAAGAAAATGAGGAGGCTAAAAAATCTCTCACCCACAACAGCCAAGAAATCAAGGACTCAATGAAAAGATGGAACCTAAGAATTATAGGTATAGAGGAAAGAGAGGACTCCCGACTCCAAGATCCAGGAAATATCTTCAACAAAATCATAGAGTAAAAATTCCCAAACCTGAAAAAAGAGATTACAATAAAAATCCAAGAGGCTTACAGAACACCAAACAGATTAGATCAGAAAAGAAACTCCTCTCACCACATAATAATTGAAACACCAAATGTACAGAACAACGAAAGAATACTAAAAGCTGTAAGAGAAAAAGGTCAAGTCACACAAAATGGCAGACCCATCAGAATTACACCTGACATCTCCTCAGAAAATTTAAAAGCTAGAAGGGCCTGGTCAGATATACTACAAGTCCTGAGAGATCATAGGTGCCCAGCCAGACTACTTTACCCAGCAAAACTCTCTATCAACATAGATGGAGAAAACAAGATATTCCATAACAAAATCATTTTAAATAATATCTACCCACAAACCCAGCCCTACAGAAAATCCTAGAAGGAAAATTCCAACCCAAAGAAGAAAACTCCACCCAAGAAAACAAAGGGAATAGAACACCCCTCAGCAACTAAACCAAAAGAGGCACAGGACCACCACCTATACCAAACTAATGGGAAAAAACAACCCAAGGTCACTAATATCCATCAACATCAATGGACTCAACTCCCCAATAAAAAGACACAAGTTTACAGAGTGGATCCGCAAGCAAGACCCTTTCTTTTGTTGTATACAAGAGACACATCTCACTACCAAAGATAGACACTACCTCAGAGTAAAGGGCTGGGAAAAGGTTTTCCAAGCAAATGGACCCAGGAAGCAAGCTGGAGTAGCCATCCTAATATCAAACAAAACAGACTTCCAACTGAAATTAATGAAGAAAGACAAAGAAGGGCACTATATACTCATTAAAGGGAATATTCATCAAGAGTAAATCTCAATACTGAACATCTATGCCCCAAATACAAAGGCACCTACT
>CAJQZJ010004760.1:2021349-2050092 GCA_907164525.1 Lophiomys imhausi | reverse complement strand
TTTTTCCCCCCAACAGCTCTCCCTTTCAGTCCAAATAATGGTTCTTTTTCTTATAACTATAAATACAATACAAAACAACAGAAATAAATAGGCCACGATTATAAGAGTTATATGGCTTAGCATACATTCCCAATGTCCAGTCCATATGTATTTGGCACCTGACTTTAACATTCTACTATCTAACCATCTCCATGAGTTTAAAGTTCTATATCTAACTCAGCTTTCATTCTAACTTGCCTCATAATTTTAAAAATATCTTCTTAGATCCAGAACACCCTCTTGATTCCTAAACAACTCAAAATTTAACTATGAGACTCTAGGTTTGGAGGCTTCTTACAAAAGGCCTTCTCGATGCAGGCAGATTGTCCTTTGGGATCTCAAAATATATACACTAGAGCTGGTTTAGCTCCAAGGTGACAGAATGATTTCTTCTTTAACCCGGATTGAAAGATAACGCTTTGTATGTTGTCAGAATGCCAAATTTGCTTCAGGAGAAGTACTACCTAGCTCCCCCCACCTCCTCCAAAAAAAAAGAGGGCAATTGTCCTAGGGTTGGGATTGGGGCAGGGCTCTGTTCTTATCGTTCCAGGAGAATCGAAGCGTTCATTAGGGGAGCCCGGGGACGGCTGGACAGCGGAAACCTCAGCAGAGAGCAGAATCAGGCACCAAGGAGGACGAGTGACCCAGTTGATTCTGCCTGGCAGACTTCCTCAATAGCTGTCTCCATCGGGGGCCTGCAACCACCACAGCAATGCAATGTCACTGGGACCACTCAGCTCTACACAATGCCCCGGCAGGAACCTCAGTGAAGCCTGCAAGATCAGCTTCTGCCTACAAACCCCTTAGGTCATCTAAACAGCTGAGAACAGATGGACTGAACATAAAAGGATTGTACTAACATTTTTAATCATTTTTCCCATTTGGGTTCGGGCCCCAAACAGGTCTACTAAGACCCAAATCAGCAGGAAGTCACTTTAAGAGAGCGACTTCCCATGCCCAGTGGATGGGGAAGGTGTTTCTCCGCCCTTCTTTTAGGTTATTTGAAGGATAACTGAAAACTCTGATATGTAGGGGAAGAGACTACAAGCTGATAAATGGTCCTGTCTTAATGGGTTTTGGAGGTTAGCCCCAGGGAATTCCTACTTTTCCTTTTCTGTATCCTTCTTCCTCTCCTATGTAGGAGTGCATGGGCTTTAGAAAAATGAGATATAGACATAGCACAGGAAGGTCCAAGAAGAAGGGGCAGATTATTGAATATGCCCTTATACCTTTGTATAGTGATACAAAATTAGTAGTTTATTTGGCTAAAGTGGTATTGACCGTTGTTTATTGTGCAAAAATAAGATTGTATTGGATTACATCGGTATTGATCTTTGTATATTGATACAAAATTAAGATTATAGTTGGCCACAATGGTATTGACCCTTGCATATGGATGTAATATTAAGATTATATTGGGCTACATAGGCATTGATCTTGGTATATTGATACATAATTAAGAGTATATTTAACCACAATTGAATAGATCTTTGTATATGGATACAAATTTAAAGGTAACGCTTCCTAATGGTATCATACCTAGAGATACTTAAAAATAAAATGTGAAGCTCTGACCTCTTGATACCAACCATCTAAAACGGTCTAGGATAGTTAAAACAAACTCCTAGTCATGCAAACATGTCACTTTGTTAGCTACTATGACAGTCTATCACAGATATTCTCTAAACTACCCAGTAAGCAAGTTGCTAAGAGACAAGCAACATTTGCTTATCTAAATACAAGAGATGGACAGGGCATCTTCAAAAACCCCAAGAGATCTGCAGAATATGGCATTCAAAGATGTTATCTTAAATCAAGATATTTTTGATATCAAGACATATCAGCGCCTGACAGCACCCCCATTCTACTCCAAGTAGAAGATGAGCATCGAAGAACCTCCACTGTAAGATGGTTGAATTAGTGGCAAGCCTTTCTCTTGGCATGAAAAAACCCCTTGCACCAACTGCAGACAGACTGCTGTCCAAAAAGGACTAAACTTGTTAGCAGGGAAGTCGACAGCCTAACTCTGCCAAGACAGGGTAGGTAAGTCCTTCATAATCCCTGCTCTACAACAAATGTCTGTCAGAGAAACAGGACCCAAAGGCTGAAGTTTGATGCTGGAATGTATGGAGAGAAAATGGTAACTGTCCAGGCCGTCATTGGTATGTTCTTTCTTAGTTTTGGAAGCTGCAGGCCCTGCACTTCCTATATAAGCAAATATATTTTTCCCTATCAGGTCTCTGAGGTGGTTGAAGAATAGACAGCTAGAGTCTCATAGTTAAATTTTGAATTTTTTAGGAATTAAGAGGGTGTTATAGATCTAAGAAGATACTCTTAAAAGTGTGTTGCAAGATACTATGAATGTTGAGTCACATATAGACCTTTAAACTCTTGGAGTTGGTTAGATAGTAGAATGTTAAAGTCAGGGGCCAAATATGTATAAACTGGACATTTGGAAGGTATACTGGGCCATTTAACTCTCATAAATTTGGCATATTTATATCTATTGTTTTGTATAATACTTACTGTTATAAGAGAAGGAACCATCTGTTGGACTGAAAGGGGAAACTTCTGGGGGGAAGAGGGTGGAAGGGTGGGATAGGAAGGGGAATAGGGAGGGGTTTGTTACTGAGATGTAACTTGAAGAAAAAAAAAATAAAGTATTTTAAAAAAAAAAGAAATCTAGAAATAACCTTGCCTCAGGACCCAGCCATACCACTTCTGGGTATACACCCAAAGGACCTCTCACGAAGACATAGCGAAGTCTCCTCATCTATGTTCATAGCAGCCTTATTTGTAATAGCTAGAAATTGGAAACAACCCAGATGTCCCTCAACTGAAGAATGGATTAAAAAACTGTGGTATATCTATACAATGGAATATTACTCATCTCTCAGAAACAATGAAATCATGCAATTTGCAACCAAATGGATGGATCTAGAGAAGCTCATCCTGAGTGAGCTAACCCAGTCTCAGAAGGATGCACATGGCATCTATTCACTTATAGTAGGAATTTAGCTATATCGTACAGGATATCTGTACTACAATCAACACACCAAAAGGAACATGGACATAAACTTTTTTTTTATCTCTTTCTTTTTCCTTCTCCTTTTTTTCTTTTTTCTTTTTCCTTTTCCTTTCTCCTTTTCCTCTCTTTTTTTTGTTGATATTCTTTGTTTTTGTGGGTTTGTGTGTTTGTTGGTCTTTTTTTAGTATTCCCCCAGTTCAGTGGCAGTACTGCCTCGTATGCCCGCGGTGAATGAAGAGGCTCTTGGCCCTCATATGAATCCTGATCTGTGGTGAGAGACTGTTAGGCAGGGACACTCTCCCCAGAGGAACAAGACGGAAGGGTCAGGGGGTAGAGCATGGGAGGGTGGGGCTGGGAAGCTGGAAAAGAGGACAATATGTTAAGGATGTAACCTGAAGCAACAAACAAATAAATTTATTAACTACAAAAAAAAAAAAAAAAGGCAGGTGGCAGGTCTGAAAAACTGTGAATGGAATAGAGGATACGGCCATTCGGCCTGGGTTTGCAGACCTCCAAGTGTAGAGAAGACGTGGAGCTAAGGTAAAATACAAGAGAATTGTGGTATTGGCCCATGCCTTTGACTTCAGCGGAGATGGGGGGAGCACCGTAGAGTTGGTGGTCTTATGTATTCTGGAGTCATACGGAGCGGGGTGGTGAGGGTACATACTCTTGGTCCCGCCATTCAAGAAGAGTACACCCTTGGTCCCAGCTCCCAGCACACTGGAGACAGAAACGGGCAGATCCCGGAGCTCAGGGTCAGCCTGATGCAGGGCAAACTCTAAATAGAGAAAGACTTCAATCCAGGAGTGGTGGAACACATCTTTGACCTCTTCTGATGGGAACCACAGGTCTCTGATCCCAATAATTAGAGTTCAGAGACATACACATGGGATTTGGAGGGACCTAGGTTTGGAGGCTACTTACAAAAGGCCTTCTCGATGCAGGCAGATTGTCCTTTGGGATCTCAAAATATATACACTGGAGCTGGTTTAGCTCCAAGGTGACAGAATGATTTCTTCTTTAACCCGGATTGAAAGATAACGCTCTGTATGTTGTTGGAAGGCCAAATTTGCTTCAGGAGAAGTATTACCTAGCCCCCCCCCCAAAAAAAGAGGGTAATTGTCCCAGGGTTGGGATTGGGGCAGGGCTCTGTTCTTATATTTCCAGGAGAATCGAAGTGTCCATTCGGGGAGCCGGTGGATGGCTGGACAGCGGAAACCTCAGCAGAGAGCAGAATCAGGCACCAAGGAGGACGAGTGACCCAGTTGATTCAGCCTGGCAGACTTCCTCAATAGCTGTCTCCATCGGCGGCCTGCAACCACGGCAATCCAATGTAGCTGGGACCATTCAGCTCTACACAATGCCCCGGCAGGAACCTCAGTGAAGCCTGCAAGATCAGCTTCTGCCTACAAACTCCTTAGGTCATCTAAACAGCTGAGAACAGAAGGACTGAACATAAAAGGATTGTACTAACATTTTTAACCATTTTTCCATTTTGGTTCGGGCCCCAAACAGGTTTACTACGACCCAAATCATCAGGAAGTCACTTTAAGAGAGAGACGTCCCATGCCCAGAGGGTGGGGAGGGTGTTTCCCTGCCCTTCTTTTTGGTTATTTGAAGGATAACTGAAAACTCTGTTATTTAGGGAAAGAGATTACAAGCTGATAAATGGTCCTGTTTAATGGGTTTTGGAGGTTAGACCCAGGGACTTCCTACTGTTCCTTTTCTGTATCCTTCTTCCTCTCCTATGTAGGAGTGCATAGGCTTGAGAAAAATGAGACATAGACATAGCACAGGAAGGTCCAAGAAGAAGGGGCAGATTATTGAATATGCCCTTATACCTTTACCTTTGTATATTGATACAAAATTAGTAGTATATTTGGCTAAAGTGGTATTGACCATTGTTTATTGTGTAAAAATAAGATTGTATTAGATTACATCGGTATTGATCTTTGTATATTGATACAAAATTAAGATTATAGTTGGCCACAATGGTATTGACCCTTGTATATGGACGTAATATTAAGATTGTATTGGGCTACATAGGCATTGATCTTTGTATATTGATACATAATTAAGAGTATATTTAACCACAAATGAATAGATCTTTGTATATTGATACAAAATTAAAGGTAATGCTTCCTAATGGTATCATACCTAGAGATACTTAAAAATAAAATGTGAAGCTCTGGCCCCTTGATACCTACCATCTAAAACTATTTATGGTTAGGATAGTTAAGTAAAAGAAACTCCTAATCATGCAAACATGTCATTTTGTTAGCTACTATGACAGTCTATCACAGATATTCTCTAAACTACTCAGTAATCAAGTTGTTAAAAGACAAAGCAACATTTGCTTATCTAAATACAAGAGATGGATAGGGCATCTTCAAAAACCCCAAGAGATCTGCAGAATATGGCATTCAAAGATTTTATCTTAAATTAAGATTTTATTTTTTTGATATCGAGACATATCAGCACCTGACAGCACTCCCTATTCTGCTCCAAGTAGAAGATAAGCATCGAAGAATCTCCAGTGTGAGATGGTTGAATTAGTTGCAAGTCTATCTCTTGGCATGAAAAAACTCCTTGCTCCAACTGCTGACAGACTGCTGTCCAAAAAGGACAAAACTTGGTGGCAGGGAAGTTGACAGCCTGGCTCTGCCAAGACAGGGTGGGTAGGTCCTTCATAATCCCTGCTCTACAGCAAATGTCTGTCAGAGAAACAGGACCCAAAGGCTGAAGACTGATGCAGGAATGTATGGAGAGAAAATGGGAACTGTCCAGGGAGTCACTGGTATGTCATTTCTTGGCTTTGGAGGCTGCAGGCCCTGCACTTCCTATATAAGCAGATATATTTATCCCTCTCAGGTCTCTGAGGTGGTTGAAGAATAGACAGCTAGAGTCTCATGGTTAAATTTTGAGTTGTTTAGGAATCAAGAGGCTGTTATAGATCTAAGAATTTACTCTTAAAATTGTGTTGCAAGTTGGTGTGAATGTTGAGTCAGATATAGACCTTTAAACTCATGGAGATGGTTAGATAGTAGAATGTTAAAGTCAGGGGCCAAATATGTAAGGACTGGACATTGGGAAGTTATGCTGGGCCATTTAACTCTCATAAATGTGATATATTTATATCTGTTGTTTTGTATAGTATTTACTGTTATAGGAGAAGGAACCATCTGTTGGACTGAGAGGGGAAGCTGCTGGGGGGAAGAGGGTGGAAGGGCGGGATAGGAAGGGGGAATAGGGAAGGGTTTGTGACTGAGAGGTAACTTGAAGAAAAAAAAATAAAGTATTAAAAAAAAAAACCTCAAGAGATCTGTAGAAATTGGCATTCAAAGAAGGTTTCTTAACTTAAGATTTTTGATATTGAGACATGTCAGCTCCTGACAGCACTCTCTATTCTACTCCAACACGAGGATGAACATCGAAGAATCTCCATTTAGAGATGGTTGCATTAGTAGCAAGCCTGTCACTGGGCAAGAAAAATCCGCTGCTTCAACTGTAGACAGAATACTGTCAGAAAAGGACAAAACTTAGAAGCAGGTAAATTGGCAGCCTAGCTCTGCCAAGACAGGGTAGGCAAGTCCTTCATAATTCCTGTTTTACATTAATGTCTGTCAGAGATACTGGGCCAAGAAGCTGAAGATAGATCCTCCAATATTATAGAGAGAAACTGGGGACTGTCTAGGCAGCAGGTGTCTGTCATTTCTTAGTTTTGGAAGCTGCTGGCCCTGCCAATCCTGTATAATCAGATATGTTTATCCTGCTCAGGTCTCTGATGTGGTTGAAGACTAGATAGTTATAGTCTCGCAGTTAAATTTTAAGTTGTTTAGGAATTAAAAGGTTGTTCTAAGTCTAAGATGTTTTTAAGTTGGTAATGCAAGTTAGGATGGAAACTGAGTTAGGTATAGAACTTTAAACTCATGGAAATAGATAGATAATTGAATATTAACATCAGTTGCCAAATATGTATGTACTGCACATTGGAAACGTATATTATACCTTATAATTTCATAATTGTGGCCTAATTATTCAAAAAAAGAATTATGAGTTCTGGGAGAAGGGGGAGAGGGAGGAGGGGTGGGGCTGGGAGGGGTGGAAGGAGGGGACTGTGATGGAGATGTAACTTGAAGTGATAATTAAACATAAAAAACAAAATAATAATAATAAATATTTCAAAAGAGAGAGAATCAGGCAAAAAATGAGGCAATAATAAAAACAGAAGCTATCATGAAAGAAATAAAACAAGACTCCCTTTACTGAAAGAAATACAATGTGATTTAAGTTAGTGTTACCAAGGAAGGACAGAGGAAGGCAGAGAAGGAAATGGAAGAAGAAAACAGGAGACAAGCCATAAATATGTGTGCTGGTTCTGATAATGAGCTCCAATAGCAAAGACATGAGGTCCAGCTTTAGTAGGTGAGAATGAACCACTCACCAAGCAAGGGCTTTCACCACAGTTCCTATGGGACTCTCAAACGGGATGTAGTATTTTGAGTACTTCCTGAAATCATATGTTCAACTTCCATATCAGTCATCTGAGGTCAAAGGTAGCATATATTCAGTGGGTATAACTGAAAACATTCCTCCCATTTAGTATTTGTCCCTTATGGGAAAAAGAAGTAACCTACTACAAAATGTGTTTATATACTTAATGAATTCAGTTAGAATCTCAATAATATTTGGTGTAAAAGACTACAGAGCCTTTGTAAAATACCATTAATAATAATCGTTATCAGGAAGAATATAAGAAAACAAAATAATATCTAAATTGCAATTAGTCCTATAAATAACAAAATGAAAGATAAAATTACTTCAATTAAGATGATACATTCAGACTTAGACAAATTGATTAGGTAAAAACAAATTGGAGGAATAAATCCAAGCACAATAAAAATTTAATATATGACAAAATATGTGATTTTTAAATGTTATAAGTATCATCTGTTATTTAGGAAATTAGATTAGAACGAATGGTATTCTGTTAGTGCTTTAATACCTGAATACAAAAGGTGTAAGCCGCTGTGGAATGGCACCCACCTGTAGCCCCAACATTCATGAGGGAGAGGCAAGAGGATCAAAATTCCAGGACCAGCCTGGGCTACTATGGGAAGTCTAAGCCAACAGAGTCTAAGACTACATAGGAAAACTCTAAAACTCATAAAAATCTTATTAAAAATCTATATAAACAAAACTTGGAGCAGGTTCAGGTTTTTTTTTTAATATCACAATAAGACACTGAACTTTCCTCATTAAGTTCAAGTTCTTAGAAAAAGGCAAAAATATCTAATAATTATTATGAAACAATATTAAACATGTTTAGTAAGATAACCCATGCTCCAGCATATGGTCCTCCACCCATGTTCATAAGGGCAGCACTAATTGTATTCAGTGGGAATGGAGGAGGTGAAGCTGGCAAGAAGACCTAGAGTGGTGGTGGTACGATCCAGGAACAGTTGGAGGAGAAACTGGGTAAATGTGACCTAGATATATTGTGTTTGTCATGAAATACCAAGTAATATATAAATAAGGTAATGATACATTAAAATATTTAAACGATACTGAAAAATAAGTTACGTACCTCTTATTCCAAGAGGGAGGAACCTGAGAACAGTTACACTAAAAACCAAATCAAAACTGATGCTGAGAGTTGGCATCATTCAGTTCCACTCAAAATTCCAACTGTATATTTTAGAGTGACTGAAAAGTTGATTTCCAACTTGTCAAAGACGGACAAGAAACAGGGCAAAAATATAAAAACTTCTAATTCTGAAGTTAGAACAGAACTACGTACTGAATAGTTTCTGACATCTTAACACAAACCAGAATCACCTGTGAAGAGGAAACCTCAATTAAAGAATTGTCTCTGTCAGGTATAATTGCCTGTGGGCATGTTTAAGGGGCATTTTCTTAATTCTAATTGATGCTGGAGGGCCAGGCCCACTGTGAGTGGTACCATACCTGGAGAGTTTGCCTGGATTGTGTAAGAAAACTAGCTGAGAGAACCATAGAAAGTACGTTGGTAAGCGTCATTCCTCTGTGATCTCTCCTTCAATTCCCGCCTCAAGGGTGTTGACTGGATTCCTAACGTGTGCTATCTGTGATGGATTACACCTCTCACAGGAGTTGTAAGATGAAATGGTTGGTATCCTCTTTATGTATGTTTTGGTTACTGCTTTATCACAGCATCAGAAACAGAACTAGGACAGAAAATTGTACTAGAGTAGGTATAGCTGTGATGTACCTGACCATGTGGCTCTTATGCCTTGGACTGATTTATGGGAGGGAGGTGGGGGACTTCTCAGCTTCGGGTGGAAAAGAACTTGAGAACTGAGAGCTGAATAAGCTGTTGTGAGAACATGTGAGAAGATGATGAAAGCTCTCTTGTGAGGCTTCAGAGGGAAGTTTGAGAATCCCTTAAAGACTATCAGGGCTGTTCATGTGATATATTTGCATGACAAATCTGTGTAAATGAAACTATCGTGATTTACTGGCACAATAGATACTGATTAGCTGAAGCTGATAAGTTAGCCTGATTAATAGAAGACCAGCATCACTGAGACAAAAATCTTCCTCAGGGTAAGCACATGGAGGGTGTGGTCTAGAGAGGGTCACAATATCAGCCAAACTTAGTCATGTATAGAGTATCCCACGTGTATTGAGGCATGAAGAAGTCATGGAGAACTGCTGAGAGTTGGCACTGTGTGGCAGAGTCAGACCCTCCTTGAAGAGAAGCCAGAAGAGGTCTTCTGTGTAGATACAGACTCAGTTACCGTGGAAACTATGGAAAGAAGCTAAGACTGGGCTCCATGTGGCAGGGACTGAATCCCTGAAGAGACCATGAGAGATCGTTGCTGAAGGTGCACCCTTGGTGGCAGTGGAAACCTTAGCATGCTGGAGATGCCAGGACTTTAAGGTGACTGCTAAGGACAGCAGAGGGTGTGGAGGGGAGCCAAGCTGATCCCACCAGACAGAGATGGAGAAACGGCGCTGCCCAAGCTCAGAAGGTTCCCATGAGTCAAAGGACATCGCGCTTCAGGCTGTGACTAACGCTGCTTAACGCTGGTTGTGCTTTGACTTTTAGGGTAACTTTTCTCAGGTTCCTCCCTCTTGGAATAAGAAGTATGCAACTTATTTTTCATTTTACAGCAGCCCACAGTTGAGAGACTAAGGACTTGTAAAGAAATAAGATTTTTTTTTTAAGAGAATTTGGATATTTAAGGAGTTACACTTTTTACAGACTGTTGGACTATGTTTTATAAATGTGATACTAAAGAGATCTTGGGATAACCATGAAAGGAAAGTTGTTTAAATAGTGATGTGTCTGTATGCCACTTTGAAGGAGATTGTCTGTGCCAGCTAATTTTTATCAAGACAAACTAGTCACCTAGCAATAGGGAACTTCTGTGGAAGAATTGCCTCTGTCAGAGGCAATGGCTTGTGGACATGGCTATGGGTCCATTCCTAGGATGCTAATTTATGCAGAACGGCCCAGGACACTGTAAATAGTTCCATCCCTACACAAGTGGACTGGGTCTGTATAAAGAGTACTGAGCAAGCGGGAGGGAGCATGCCAATAAGCAACATTCTTCCATACTTTCTGCCTCTGCTCTGCTAAGAGTTCCTGCAGTAACTTACTCCAGTGATAGAGTAAGCCAAGCAAACCTTTCCCCCCCACAAGTTGTTTTTGGTCAATGTTTTATCATGCATAGAAAAAAACAAGCTAGGACCAAATGATAACAAATGAATGGCATACCATTCTAGAAATCTAGGAAAAGACCAGGAGCTAGTATGTGATAAAGAACCATTTCACCTCTGTATTGATGAGTGAATGAAGTGATAGAACAACTGACTGTCACTGGGAAGAGATAAAGTTATATTACAACAATATGATAAACACAGAAGCTTCAATCCACACACTTCGATGACTAAAACTATAAAAACTGTATAAGAAAATGTAGAAAATAAATAGAGGTAATCTATTATTTTTAAGAAACTTTCATCAATGTTAGAGAGTTACAAAAGCTATTATAGTGAAAGGAGAAAATTGATTACATATTTTACAAACTTTAGTATAGCTAATATATCATAAGCAAAGTTAAATAACAAATAAAAGGGAAGAAAATATTGCTAATACCAAAAGAAATAATATTCAAAATATTTAATGGAATACAACAAATTACTATAGGGAAAAAGCAAAGAAATAAAAAGCTAAAATATTTATGAGTGAATGAAGAAACACAACTATTTATAAATGATTACTAAAAATTTAAAAGATGGCAGAACTTTACTAGTAACAGAGAAAACCTGGATAAAACAAATAGATGTAGGAGATGAGGAGAAGTTCTGCTGATAAAGTGTTCAGCATGCAGACATAAAGTCTGAATTCTGTTCTCCAACGCTAAACATGAGGCCAGGCATGGGGATCCACCTGTGACCTCAGTGCCAAGCAGGTAGGCTTACACCTGTGACCTCAGAGCCAATTGGAGGTAAAGGTGTAGGTGTGGAGAGACAGGAGGATTCCTGAGTCTCACTAGCCAGCTAGTTTAATAGAATCAGTAACTCCAGGTTCAGTGAGAGACCCTGGCTCAAAAGCAAGCAATAAATAAATGAGATGGAGTGTCAAGCTCATGTACACACACAAACATATATACTTACATGCATTTACATAGACACACAAAATCATTCTTACAATGTAGATACAAATATGTGAGAAACTAGTGCAATAACTCAGTTAGGGACTCTATCCAAACAATCAAATATTCAAAAAGTCAAATTCTGTCTGCTTGATAGCTACGTGTTTTGAATTACATAGCTGGGCTTTCTGTAAGTCAAGTGAAGAGCAAATTGTGGCACAAAATAAATAGCACAGTGTAAGTTTGTGGTTAAATAAAGAAATAAAGCAACCAGTATGCATCAGAATATGTCCAGATATTGCGCAAACACATACTCAACTTGTGATTGTTTAGACCATAATTGATATAGACCCTAAACATGTTATAAAATGATTTCAAGTAAACTATTGAGCGCATCAAATTACAGAGAATCTGACTGTGGAAGCAAACCACAACATGAGCTGTCACGTTCACGTGGATTCCATTTAAATATTTAAATGATATTCTAAAATGAACCACTAACTCCTGACCTACTTTCCAAACAGCTTTGTTGGGAAGATAAAATTGGATGCACTACTTCTTGGCAAAACTGTCTCAAGTGCTGTAAGATTCAGAGCACTTTAATAATCTGTTATTGTGAGTAATACATTTATAATGCCTCTTAAAAGTCCCCTCCCCAAAACAGAGGAACTTTATTAAGGCTGTCTAAGTAAGAAGAGTATAATTAGATCTGCTGATCACTGTTGTTACTCTGATTGTGCAAATACTGTTAGCATGAAGGCATTAAGAGAATGAATAACCCAACGTTATTACAAAGCCCTAGGGTGTCACCCACTGTACTCTCTTCAGCCACTCAAAGGAGGAAATAGCACTGGGCACCTCAGAAAGTCTTGTACTCTTACTACCTAATGCTCAATCCTTTCTTACTGCTTTCTATGCTCTTCTAGTAAGGCTTTCATTTGATATTTCATTGCAAATCTAAATTTACGACTTGAAAACAGGTCACTCTCTAACTTCACTTTCAACTACATCAATCCATGCAAGTTTTGTGATAACTGTGTCAAATCATTACATTCATGTACCCATACATCACACAGAGAGAGAGAAAAAGAGAGAGAGGCACTCATAGGATAGTCAACCTTTGTCCTTACTGTAGTTAGAAATCAATATGCTTTAGTAATGTGATCTTGCAAATTAGTTTCATTGAAAGCATAAAAGTAACAAATCAATACTGTAGGCAGTTGCATAACTCATGGTATAATGCCTCTTGTCACATGGACATATAAATTTAGAGAACAACCACTCATCCAGTCGAAATTCCTATTACAATTCAGACTGCTACTCAGCTTGAGTTTTCTCACTTTAATTTAGCAGAGTAGACTATTAAAGAAGCAGTTGAAAACAGTAGGGCAATCATATTATAATGCTGAAAATGTCAAAAGAATAAAGGTGTGCAATTTCATTCATTTTAAAGTAATTATAAAAACAAGAAAGCCATTTCTTCTTGCAAGGCAATTACTTTTGAGAGGTCAGGACCTCAGGTAGAAGCTTCTCTGAGGCCTTTAATAATCAAAAAAGCAATGTCCTAAGTTCTATTATATTCACTGATCACTTTACACATCATGTTTAAATTATTAAAGAAGTAATATAACAATCCCAGCAAGCACATTTTAAATTTCTTTAATGACACTCTTAATCTTTAAAATTAAAATGTCAAGTCAGTAAAACATTTTTCTTAAGTAATTTTAACATTTGTACTAATTTTCACAAATAGAATTTTTCTATTCTTTTGTATATTAGAGTATTGATTTAAGAAGGACTATGGAAATTGACTAGGTTGGGAGCATAGGAGAGTGACAGGGCATTTGTCTAGCTGCACAAGGCCCTGGTTTCAATGCACAGTGCATAAAACAAAAAGAAGATACTTTAAGAGAGAGAAGGCAAATGAGAGGGAATGAGATTGGGGGAAACAAGAGAGAGAAAAAGAGGCAAAAGACATGGAAATGAGAACAGACTACTTTCGAAGTTTGCATAGAACTCTAGAAGAGAAACAAAACAGTAACTATTTAAACTGCTTTCATCTCTAGAGCGCGTTGAATGTGTGAGAGGTCCTCATTTGCTTGTTGGGTTTAACAGGAAAACAACAGAAAGTACTAGTGGCCAGCTAGAGGCTTTTCTTTCCCATAGACTCTGTGACCACCAAGAAAGAACTGAAAAAAATAAATCTCCATTCATAGAAATGCCCAACTGGCATTTATCACCTAGAATTGCCCTCGGGGAAGCAATGACCAAAGCCTGGAAAAGAAGCCCCTGGTAATTCAAGCCTGTAGATGTGCTCAATAATGAATAAGTACTATCTGAAAGACCACTCTTCTCTGGCCAGTTATCCCAAGAATCTGAAAAAATTTCAATATTAAAAAGAGCATCCATAGACTAAACCCTGGCTCCCCACACTTATGGAGCTGAGGGGCAACTTGGTCTTTATGTGGGCCCGCTAGCAATCAGAGCAGGGGCTGTCCCTGACATGAACTCTGTTGCATATTGTTGAATAAATTCCCCCTAGCTGGACTGCATTGTCTAGCTTCAGTGGAAGAGAATGCAGTTAGTTCTGATGTGACATGAAGTGCTGGGGCAGGTTACTGGGGGATTCCTTTTCTGAGAAGAAGGGGAGGAGGGAATGGGGGCAGAGGGTGGGAGGGTAGGACTGGGAGGAAAGGAGGGAGGGGGCTGTGATCAGGATGTAAACTGAAAAACTAAATAAAAAACTTAAAAGACATATAGACCAGCTTTCAGAACACTGTAGCAAGACCAGAAGAGAAAGGTAACTATCAAAAGCCTGGAACTCTCTTTGTCTGAGCTATCTGAATCTCTGCTCACTGTTACATCTGTTAATTTCCCAAATTACTGGAAGCCCAAAATAGAAAGAGTAATGTGTCTGAGGCTGTAAATATAAGATATAATTTGTCTTGGCTTTGTTCAATCAAATTCTTTGGTTACCTCTCTATTGGTACTGGCACTAGCTATATTTTAGAAACTATCATAAGTCACTGGAAAATTCACTTTTGAAAAAACTGTTAACTGTATGAGAATTTCATGACTGGCCTCATTTTTGGTATGGATGGTATAGGTCCTACAGTTTATATCTATAAAATGAGAGACTCTACCAGCAGTTTGAAGTAGGGCAATCTTGATGTTTAATCCACAACATGATCTTGGAGCTGAGCTTAGTGTCACCTAAGATTCTCATGGATGATTACCAGATCAGATGGAAGGAGGAAGCTGCCAGAGATACTGAGTGGATGAAGTCTCCAGTCAAGTAGAGGACATATCAGTGTTTCTCAGGTATGAAAATGCCAACAGTTAGTTCTAAACTGAGGTATGGAGGTATGTGTTTTCCTCCCATTGATCATTCAGATACACACAAGATTTGAGAAAAACTTAGTAAGGAATATGCAAAGCAAATAAATAAATAAAAAGAAAGAAAGAAACAAAAGGAGAGAAAGAAATAGGTGCAGGAGGCTAAGCATTTCCCTCTTCTGTGTATTGTAGCCTGAACCATCAGAGTTAAGCAAGCTTCCTGAAATGGTTATCTAGGGTTAATAAGATGGCTCAGCAGGTGTCTGCTGCCAAGCCTGATGTTCTGAGTTCAACACAAGGGACCTACATTGTGGAAGAAAAGAACTGACTCCCTCAAGCTGTCCTCTGACCTCCACACACCCACCTTGTCACACACACACACACATACACACACGCGTGTGTGCACAGGAAACCTACACATGCAATAAATGAAATTAAATGTTTTTTATTCATATCCTAGATGAGCTAGTAGAACTCAATATCCTTTGTCACCTCTCTCTGATTTCTCACAAAGGCCAGGGCCAGCAATAAACTAGTGAAAAACAACTCTGCCATTTCTCTTTTTTGATTGTTTATTTGTTTAGTAGAATTTACAGATGATTTGTTGATAATTATAAATTCACTTAGGAAAAAACATGGTTAAAATTCTCTATCTGGAACAGCTCTCATCCTAGCCTGTTTTTCCCACTCTATAATACCTTGAGCTAGAAGGAAGCCACATATTTGGTGTAACTATTTAGGGTACAATAAAAAAATATGGCTTTAATCAGGACAAATATATGAGATACTACTCAATGTAGAGATTGCCAGGCAAGAACCTGCACAAGCCTGCTAGTTCCATAGTTCTCTCAGTGGAGTTGGCTCTCATTGCTCATTCCTATATACTACTACAAACTCATTAGGAACCCTTGGCTTAATGCAAGAGAGAAGACAAAACTGGATTCCTTGAGCCTCAGTTGCACAATAGACAAACCCAGCATTTCTTGATAGTTTTGCAAATCCTCCCGGAGGTCTTTCTGTGATTCCTAAAAATTTTAATAGAGTTTTCCTAAACTGTATTATGTATTTTATATTATAAGGCAAAGCCTTTCCACATCATTTTACTCAGAAAGAGACTCATGCTCAAGTTCACTGGATGGCATTATAATAATGTGAGTTCTCTTCATGAACATCATTATCACACTAGACAGAATGTATGTGCATTTTGTCTGAGTATCACTCATTACCAAACAGAGTAAACCTACAAGGTTAGGTAGGATGAATGGCTTTGGATCAAATAAAGAAAACACTGCATGAGTCCCTCTGTGCAGTATGAAGTCTTACAAGAGTTAGCCTTGTAGCTATATATCTTTACTGACCTGACCTAACATGTCATTCAAAATGGGTTTATGAGTGTTGGGGAGATGTCTCAGTTGGTAAAGTGATTGTTGATTCCTGAGTTTAGTACCTTGTCCCTGGCAGCAAGTCAGGAGAGATGGTACATTCTTGTAACACCAGCACTGGAGAGGAAGTCTTGGGAGGCTGCTGGTAATTCAGCCTAGCTTATTGAGTGAGCCTAGTTTTCAGAGACAAACTGTCTCAGAACAAAGTGAGAAGCTCCTAAGAAACAACACTGAAAGTTGAGGGGCCTCTAAATGCATGGCAATACCTACAGGTGCGTTTGCACCATGTGAACACACACACTTACATACATATACACACATACATACACAGACACAGACACACACATACACATATACACACACATACACACATACATATACACACATACACAGAAACAGACACACATACACAGAGAGAGAGAGAGAGAAAGAGAGAGAGAGATTGAATTATAAATTAAGATTTATTAGGACATCAGACTCCCTGGAGTGTGGGTTACAGGCAACTGTGAGCCACCTGGTATAGGTGCTGAACTCAGGCTCTCTGCCAGAGATGACATTAATTTAACCACTGAACCATCTCTCCAGTCCCTGGAATTATAATTTAATGAAGAAAAAGAAAAACATGTTCATGATAAGCACAATGATTAGACATAAATGTATTGGGAAGTAAAAGCAAAGGTGAGGAAGGAACCCAAGTGAAAAACATCTAAAGCCAAGCACAGCGCAAAATGTGAACAAGTAAAATCCCTTAAAGGGCCAGTGGTTTGGCTGAGTGGGTAAGTGCACTTGCCACCAAGCCCGACAGCCTGAGTCTGATCCCAGAATCTCCACGGTGAAAGGAGTGAACCAACTTCTGAACATTGTGGTATGGCCTCCACATTTGCACACTAATGAATTAATTAATGTAAGAAATGGAAATATATTTAAAATGATCGATGTCAAAAATGCTTTGAAATGTTTAAGAGCATTAAAATCAACTCACATACCTATAAATTAAAACAAAATGTAGAAAAGTTTAAATTAGGAAGTAAAACTCACAGACTAAACTAAAAATAAGAAATAGTAAAGGACCACTAAAGGACTATGGAAAAATAATCAGCTACAAACTGTAGAAGAGGGGGAAACAGTAGAAAAATATCTAGTGTCAAATTAAATTCTATAATATGGGGGAAATATTCAGTGTTTTCAATAAAAAAGGTGTTTTCTTAAATTACAAACTAACCAAACAACTGCTAAATAAAATGAAATATGGGGAACACAGCAAAGAAAGTGAAAAGGGCACACCTGAAAGCCGTGCGAGCTGCACACAGGTCCACAGACTCACACACTGCAAGGCAATCAGACAGCCTCCTTTGCGCACACAGACTCCTTGCAGGGAGCACTGGTCCAGGCGTAGTACAAAGCCTTGATTTTCCCTTTCTACTGCTGGCATACATTTCACCCATCACTCCTGTGGGTTAGAAGTGCACATCCCACAAGAGTATCTGGGCCAAATGGTAAGGAAACACATCAGTCACCCCTTGTACTTAGGCAGAGTTCCCTAGAGAAACACAGTTTAAAAAAAAAAATGCTAGAATGGCTTAAACAGTATAGGCTGCCTAAGTCCACGATGGTTAGTTATGAGCTAGAGATACTGAAAACCCAGGAGTGGTTCATTCCAAGAAGTCAGAGGCTGCATCAGTGCCACTCTGGCACTGAAGATCTGAAGATTGCTGGAGAGTTATTGATCCTCAGTCCACTCTGGAGGACTGAATTGGAGTCCAATTTGGAGTCTGATGCGAGGTGGTGGGGCAGCTGCTGAGACAGCCACAGCATCTGAGGAGTACAGGCACCAGCAGCAAGGGTCACTGTAGATAGGTAGGGACCTCTATCTACTACATTAACTTTTCTCAAACCTCTTTATTTCTGGGGCACAAGCTGGACGGTGCTGCCCACTCCAAACCCAACCAGAGGGTCTTCTTCACTCAGATGGTCTTTTCTGTGAATGCCCACATGAACTCCCAAAATTGTGTCTTCTAGTTCATTCTAGATCCAATCAAGTTTACAATCAAGTTGGACAATCACAGTACACAGGACTCCTGAACAAAAAATATTCATGGAAACAACATATGAGTGTTAACCCAGCACAATGATGTTTTCACATAAATTTTAATCAACAGCACTACTCAGCTGTGATGCCCATGAATCACACACACACACACACAAAAAAAAAAAGCCTCTAAAATCTAGTAGTGTCACACATACCTTGGTAGTAAACAATAAGTCTCTGAATAGACTTAAGACCTGCTAAATAAAATGGAAATCATGCCTAGTACTATAAATCTTGCTAACTACCCAGGAAATTAAGGAATGGATCTTGGAGGAGGGCCTACAATCCCTAAATATACTCTAAACATCTGTCCTTATACTCATAGATAACTATATTCTAAATATCTGTCCTTAGACTCACAGATAACTACTCCTTAAACATCTGTCCTCAGACTCACAGATAATTACACTCTAAACATCTGTCCTTAGACTCACAGATAACTATAGTTCTCATTACCCATCAAGGAAACTTCTCTTTCCAACAGATGGAGACCATTACAAATAATCACAACCAATGAAAATATACAGTTGTAGATCCCAGTCCTAATGGATATTCGCAGAAAACAACTCTTCACCTAAGGCTCAGGGAACACAGTGGAAGACAGGGTGGGAAGATTATTAAGAATCAGAGAGTCATGAAGGGTGTTGTTTCCCTAATTTCTTTCTCAGCCCATGTATTTGTTGTATAAAGAGGAGCTTCTGATTTTTTTGAATTAATTTTGTATCCAGCCACCTTGCTGAAAGTGTTTATCAGCTATAAGAGTTCTCTGATGGAATTTTTGGGGTCGCTTATGTATATTATAATATCATCTGCAAATAGGGATAATTTGACTTCTTTGTTTCCAATTTGTATCCCCTTGATCTCCTTTAGCTGTCTTATTGCTCTATTAAGAACTAATATCAAATACCTGGAGATAACTCTAACCAATTAAGTAAAAAACCTGTATGACAAGAACTTCAAGTCCTTGAAGAAAGAAATTGAAAAGGACATCAGAAGATGGAAAGATCTCCCATGTTCATGGATAGGTACAATCAACATAATAAAAATGACCATCCTGTCAAAAGAAATATACAAATTCAATGCAATTGCTGTCAAAATACCACCACAATTCTTTACAGACCTGGAAAAAGCAATTCTCAACTTCATATGGAATAACAAAATCCCAGAATAGCTAAATCAATCCTGTACAATAAAAAAACATCTGGAGGTATCACCATCCCAGATTTCAAGCTGTACTACAGAGCAATAGTAATGAAAACAGCATGGAACTGGTATAGAAACAAACCAGTAATCAATGGAATAGAATTGAAGACCCAGAAATGAACCCACACACCTATGGTCACTTAATTTTTGACAAAGAAGCCAAAAATGTACAGGAAGAAGGACAGCATGTTCAACAAATCGTGCTGGTCCAACTGGTTGTCGACATGTAAAAGAATGAAATTAGACCCATACTTATCACCTTGCACAAAACTTAGGTCAAAGTGGATCAAAGACCTTAACATAAGGCCGGACACACTAAGTCTACTAGAAGAGAAAGTAGGGAAAACCCTCGAACTCATCAGCACAGGTGACAATTTCCTGAGCAGAATACCAACAGCTCAGGCTCTAAAACAAACAATCAATACATGGGACCTCATGAAACTGAAAAGCTTCTGTAAGGCAAAAGACACTGTCATTCAAACAAAACGGCAACCTACACATTGGGTAAAGATCTTTACCAACCCCACATCTGACAGAGGGCTAATATCCAAAATTTACAAAGAACTCAAGAAATTAAATGCCAAGAAACCAAATAATACAATCAAAAAATGGGGAACTGAGCTAAACAGAGAATTCACAAAGGAGGAATCCCTAATGGCTGAGAGACACTTGAAGAAATGTTCAGCATCCTTAATCATCAGAGAACTGCAACTCAAGAGGACTCTGAGATTCCATCTCACACCTGTCAGAATGGCTAAGATCAAAAGCTCAAATGACAGCACATGCTGGCGAGGTTGTGGAGAAAGGGGAACACTGCTCCATTGCTGGTGGGAATGCAGGCTTGTGCAACCACTATGGAGGTCAGTATGGCAATATCTTAGAAAACTTGGAATAGCTTTGCCTCAGGACCCAGTCATACCACTTCTGGGTATACACCTAAATGTCTCCTCATGGATTCATAAGGAAGTTTCCTCATCCATGTTCATAGCAGCCTTATTTTTGTAATAGCTAGAAACTGGAAACAATGTCCCTCAACCGAGGAATGGATAAAAAAAACTGTGGTACATCTACACAATGGAATACTACTCAGCCATCAGAAACAATGAAATCATGCAATTTGCAGCCAAATGGATGGAACTAGAGAAGCTCATCCTGAGTGAGCTAACCCAGACTCAGAAGGATGCACATGGCATCCTTCTATCCATCTATCTATTCACTTATAATTGGATTTTAGTCATATAGTACAGGATAACTCTACTACAGCCAATGCACCAAAGGGTACAGGAACATAGACTCTGTTACCTGTCAATGAGACACTTTTCACTGGTGGTACTGCCTTGTAGGCCCCCAGTGTACGAGGAGGCTCTTGCCCCTCATATGACTGCTGAACTGGGGTGGGGGACTGTTATATAGAGCCACTCCACTCTGGAGGAGTGGGATGGAAGGGACAGGGGGTAGAGGGTGGGAAGGCAGGACTGTGAAGGGGTGGAAAGCAGACACTGTGATGGAGATGTGACCTGAAGTAATAAATAAATATTTTTTAAAAAAGTATCAGAGGATCAGGGAATCTGCCACAAGATTATACCTCTTAGAAATGTCAGAAACTACATCCATAACTCTCACCAACATGACTGCCTAAATATGAGTTGAGCAAAGACAGTAGACATGACAAAGGCCTCACCCCTACACAAAGACCCACAGGCAACTAAGGAAGGATAGGAGTGGGGGAAAATAGTCTTCTCCAGGGAAGAGCACACCAATTGGTTATCCAGTTCCAACATATAAGTCCTAAAAACATACATAAAAGTAACACCATGCAGACTAAGCAGGTTATATTTAAGAATATGTATTGTATGTGTAGGCAAATAAGTATCTACATTAACAACAACTAATGAAGAAGACATGAATTTGGAAGAGAAAATGGAGAGGTATATGGAAGGATTTGAAGGGGGGAAGGGGTGGAGAAACACTATAATTATACTGTAATTTCAAAAAACTAAAAAATAATTTTTTCAACATTTATTTATTTCTTCAACTTACAACTCAGTCACAGTCTCCTCCCCTTCCTGGTCCCACCCTCCTGCCCTCTTCCCTCTCACCCTCCTATCTGCTTTTTTTTTTTTTAATTTAATGTGTATCTTTTCCCCCCAACAGCTCCCCCTTTTAGTCCAATAAAAGACTTGTTTTCTTGTACAATACAAAGCAATAAGAACATTTAGGCCACAATTATGAAAATTATAAGATATAGCACATTCTCAATTTCCAGTCCATATATGTTTGTCAACTGATAATAATATTCTATTATCTCTCTATCTTGATGAGTTTAAAGTTCTATACCTAACTCAGTTTCCATTTTAACTTGCATTACCAACTTAAAGATTGGATAGTTATAGTCTCAGACTTAAGTTTTAAGCTGTTTAGGAATTAAAAGGATGTTCTAGGTCTAAAAGTAAATTTTTATAAATTCTACTGAGGTCTTGAGATTCCTGTAGTGATGGTTCAGACCATCAAGATCTCTCATATCATTTCTTTTACAAGAAGATGCAAGAAAGCAAAGTAACAGTATTAAAATATTTTGTTCTGATAATATCAGAAGAAGGTCTAAAGAGAAAAACTTCTCCTTATAAAATGAAAACTCTACTCCATACCACCCGAAACTCATAGCACTTTTAAGGTTTTGATATAAACCTACACATCACAGTTAAGCAAAACTATCCTACTAACAAGAAAGAAGTGATGAAACTGAATTAAATAGTCAAACATAGATTGTACGGATTGTAAGAAAGATGGTGTGGTCCATTTTAGCCCTTTCAATGCAGAGAATTCCCATTAACATATGAATGAAATACATACATATGGAAAACTAAGGTACAATGCGTGACTTATTACCTAATTATTTGCAGGCATTTGAAGTTAAGATTTAATAATCTCTTTGTTCATGACATATTATCACAGCTATTATCACAGCCCTAGATGAAAAATAACATAATTTCTCAAAGACTACATATTGTTTGTAAATATCCTATGAAGGAATCTTGGCAGAGAACAAAAGCAAAGCCCTTTGTCCCCCTTAAGAGAACACATGGGAAAGGAAAAATGGAGGTACACACCTAACTTCAGGGCCCTCACTACACTCCAAAGGATGTTTTCTAGTATGCTGTATGGAGAATCTCAATTGTATACTGCAAATTTACCTTTTTCCAGTCTTTCTCAGTGGGAAGTTCTTCTTAGCCAGAAACTTACTTTTTTCACTGTCTTTTTTAATTTTGCTGTTTCTTACATGAACTCACAGGAAAAATCAGTCCAATGAAATGAAATGCAAATGTAAATTCCAAATCATAATTTCAAAACCTAAAGTGTCCCCCAAAGGGCTGGGGTTATACTCATCTATAGAGTGCTTTGGAGGCATGCCTGAGGGCCCCCATTCAATTCTTAGTCCTTTAAGGCCTAGATCGTCTAACTCTGCAGTTTTGGAGCATCTGCTTCCACATGGAAGTTATTCCAGTGTGAGTCTTACCTTGAAAAGCTTAATGTACATGCACTCGTATGCTTCTATATCTTGAGTATTATATTATTATATGAATTAGAGGAAAACACTATTGATATTTCAATGGATCGTTGGATACAACCTGATGGCATAATTTTCTGATTGATTTTTGTCATCAAGCAGCAAATACATGATAGTTATCATTGACAACGTCTACTCCCCTGAAGTACACGAAGAATATAAAGTTATGAATGTAGAGGATGATGAACAGCCAGAGGCTGAGCAGGCAGATAATGAAGGCACTAAACAGAAAAGCCGGATGCTCAGGCCTGTTATTTTAAACAAGTTTCTTCCTTCATTTGTCCTTCACAGTTTATCTTCTTACTTAAAAATGAACTTGTTGGGGATGAAGTCCACGCTGTCATACAAGCTGATAATTCGGGTCTTTCAAAGCCTCATCCGAAAGTCTTTCAAAAAAAAATACCCTTGATTTTCCATTAAAATTCAATTTGTTGATTTATGTATTTCAAGATGGGACTTCAGAGATCATTTTTAAAAATCAAAAGCTCTATTTTTTGAGACACGGTTCTTTGAAACGTTGATCCATTGAGTGCCCTCTGGTTTTCAAATTTGGTTGCTATTTCCTTTAGAAAATATAAATTCCCTAAGATAAAAAAGCACTACTGCCTGGGTCTCCTTTGAAGACAAATCTTTTCAATGTTATACTCTTAAAATGGCAAATTTATCTTTTAGCTGATCTAAAGAATTCAAAGGAAGTTAACATATGCTTTTTCAAGATCATAAATGTTTCTTTTTTCACACAGGCTTCAGAAGAGAATCTTGATTGCCAAAAATACTTTTAGAATTCTACTGTATGTATATATTGTGGGGAAAAGAAAAGGTCAAACTGAGATCTCTGACAAGATAAGGCAGATGAAAGAACACACTGAAGATCCACTGGAGCTGTGGTCGCCACAGAGACGGTAAGCACCCAGACTAACTGTGGCTCACTGGTTATTTGGACTTGTGCTTCTTTTGTGAGATTCTTAAAGGGAAGCCAACACCTCAAAAGATTCCTTGGTCTGAAGAAAATCGTAAGAAGAGGCTCATGTTTTCATGGAAATTAACCAAATTTATGAAGAGAAACCTGAACCACCAAAGGTGTTTGCAGCAATTGAATTTCTACACTCCAAAAGTCATAATCTTTAGTAATAGGAGTGAATATTATAAAAAAATTATCTCCCCTAGGTGTGAGATTGTTTGAAGCTTGTGTAAAGGCACCTGGGAGATGTCTGGATGTCAATAGTTAATGAGATCAAGGAATCGTTGGTCTGATGATAAGGAGTTGTTGCTTATTTGGAAATACTGGAGCAGTATTATTTTGAAACAGAGTTTTCCTTTGTAATACATTGATAATCACTGATTTGAAATAAATGTTCATGTTGGTATGATCTCAAATATAAATGATTGGAAGTTTCATTTAATAATCATTTTAGAATACGCCTCCATATTTAGTTTTGCTTTCCATGGTTCAAGTTATCTGTAGTCAATCATGATCTGAATATATTAAATATAAATTTCCAGAAATAAATAAGTCACGGTTTTCAAATTGTGCACCATTCTGAAGAGAATGGTGAAGTCTCATACTTCTATCCTGCCTGGGATATGAATAATTCCCTTTTTAATGTATGCACATTATATATACTACCCACTCATTTGTAGTTATTGAATGGTTATCAGAATGACTGTCTTGGCATTCTATGCCCTATATTTCAAGTAATCCTTATTAATAATTGCCTCAAAGTGCAAGAGCAGTGTTGTAAAAGAGATACTGGCACATACCACACAGAAGGAGAGGGTAGCTCTGGTGTTGCCTGGCAACACTGCAGGGTATACAGATGAAAACAGAACACATATACATTATGCACTACCTCACATTTGAGGAATGCTCTACAAGCCCTGGATAGCCTTGTGAAGGATAAAACTAAATAGAGCTACCATTTGATCCAGCTGTACTACTTCTGGGTGTACCAGATGGAATCAGAATCAGCACACAGTAGAGATATCTAAGTATATTATGAGGGTGAAGAGAATCAGACTACTTCGTATGCTTGCATGAAAATGCCACAGTGAAAGGCATTATTTTGTAATTAATACATACTAATAAAAATTAGCCTAACATTTTCTTATCTACTACCCAATATATCTGTAAGTGTACACTTTATTATATACTTTAGTGTATTACATATGCTATTATATATTAGTCATATATTATAATCACAAATACTTTGACAATTATACCAGATGTGTAAAGATAGATATACTCCATGATATCTAAAATATATCCATGCCTTGGTATAAAATGTCCATAGATATTCACACCAAAAACACAATTTAATACAAAACTACTGATCATTACTCCCCACTCAAACTTCACACTTTCATCATCTATTAAGGGGATGCTTTTAAAAGAATGCTACTACTGGATCAATCCAAGTGAGTACATTTCACATGGAGACATCAGATGAAGACAAAACAAGGAGAGTAGTTTCAAAGTTAATAACCTGGAAAAAAAATCACCAGTTTTTTTCATTGGCATTTTTAATAACCACTTCCTTTATTATATTTTCTGATTTCAAATGGATCAACTTATTGTGCAACATTTACTTCTATGAATGAGACAAGAAAAACCATCATTCATTTAGCTCCGTGTTGCATAAAATGTAGTCTTCAAAAATTCACAATATTTTCATCTCTCCCTGTGTTGCAAGCAACTGCAGGAAACAAATTGTTGAGATTCATCAGTTAATTGACTCCTTGTACATTAAAACCTCGTCATCTCTCCTCACAGCCACCCCACGTTTAATCATTGTCATGGCTCTGTGTAATTCGGCAGTGTGTGGTGTACTCATCAATGAATATTTTATGCTTCTCATTGGAGAACTATTTGTGTTGCCTGTATAATGTCTAGAAAAGAGGGTCTTTTTATTGTTCTTTTCCTTTACCCTTTAGCACACCACTTACCTTCCAGCTTGGAATGAATTTGATTCTGTTTTCTCAACTTAACATATAAATGTAAAGGAATTTTTTTTTGCCTCTGTATGTGTTTCTAAAGTGCTCCAGAGTGTTTTTGTCTTACAGAAACTAACGTTTGAATTATTAACAGCTCCTCAGAGGAGTTCCTATAATGGCCTTGTTATTTAAGGGTGTCTTGTCACATTCATTGTTAAAGGTAGGGTAATGAATATGGAGAGAACAAAGCTGGTCCTTTCACAGCTGTTTTCCTACATGCCTGTCAGACTCCAGCAAGCAAATAGCGCTGAGACCACACAAAGCAAAGGCAAGATTAAGTCTAACTTACCCTTTGATTTTAAATAATGCAATGGTAGCAGGAACAAAGAAATTTTTACACTAAAAATTTACTTCTAGACCCTTAGATCTGAATGGGATTAACACACGATTAGCAATTTCTGCTGTACAAAGAAACTTTGGATCATTATTCTTTTTTTAATTTTCCTTAACTAGAAAAGAAAAATCCAAGATAGTTAAGTATCATCTCTTGAGGTTTAAAACAAAAAACAGAAAGGAAGGAAGGAGATGCTCTTACCTGACAGTTATGTGGAGGTAAACACTTTTAAATGACTGATTTCTCTCATCACTGATCTTAGGAGCCCCTATGCCCTATACTAAATAGTTGGTGAAAATACAAAGTGTAGGATTCATTAGGCTGGAAATATGTTGTCCGTACAGCAGGATGGAATGACAATTTCTCCAACACAGCCAGTAAAGGCATACTTTACAACCCAGACTTTCAACTTTTAACCTGCAAACTTAACAACAAAGGCAATTCTGTTTGCTTTGTTCCCTTTCAAACAGGAAAGAAAGCAATATCTGCTTTGTTACCAAACAGAGTAGGCAATTTGTTATATTGCCGTAGTCAATTATGTGAGGCTGGATAACCTTTCCCAGCTATTACGTTCTTCACATCTTTCTGAGCTTATATTGCCAACAATTCAGAAGTTGCTTCAAAGCATCTCTGTGGTGTTGGAAAGAGAAGACAGCTGGAACTGCTTAGAGACAGTACTAAGATGGCTGGGCTTCTCATTTACAAAACTGGGGCAGCCCACATCATGAAGAACACCACGGGGGGATATGGCGCCACCTCTCTAGCTCTTTCCTTTTATCAGGGGGTAAAGATTTGTTTACTGAAAAATAAATTTAAAAAGTCTAAGAACTTTTGCTGAAAGAAACAAACAATACACACACACACACACACACACACACACACACACACACACACACACAACTCAATTCAAAAACTAAAGAAACAAAATGAAATCTACGTTATAGCAATGTTGTCCTCAAAGGTACATCTCTGAACCAAGTCTACCACCAACCGAAGAGATGGATGTGTAAATTCAACAATCTTACCTTGAAAATATGCTAGACCTTGAATAACAAAATATTCACTGTAGGAACTAACACCAGAAAACTTAATAGACGTTCAAGTTTTAGTGAATTCTGACAACTTGAGCCATTTTTGACAATTTGGCTGTATTTTATGCATTTATCGGGTGAACTATCGCATAACTCTTTTTTTTTTCAGTTCAATTCCTTTTTCTTTTTTTTAATTTATTTTTTTATTTCTTCAAGTTACATCTCCATCTCAATCCCCTCTCTACTCCCCCCTCCAGTCCCACTCTCCCACCCTCTTCCCCCTCAATACCTATATCCTCTTCCTTTTTTTTTTTAAGTTTAAGGTATATCTTATCCCCCCAACAGCTCCCCCTTTCAGTCCAACAAATGGCTCTTTCTCTTATAACAATAAATACAATACAAAACAACAGAAATAAATAGGCCACAATTATGAGAGTTATATGGCTTAGCATACATTCCCAATGTCCAGTCCATACATATTTGGCACCTGACTTTAACATTCTACTATCTAACCATCTCCATGAGTTTAAAGTTCTATATCCAACTCAGCTTCCATCTTAACTTGCATCACAATTTTAAAAACCTCTTCTTGATTCAATTATTTTTGTAATGTAGATGGGAATAAGGGCCGGAGAGTCTGACAAATCCCTGTAGAGAGACAGGGAAAAGAGGAACTCAGTCGATTAATCTGCCTTTCATTTAGACATTTAAGAAGGCTGACTTTTTGGTGGTTCTCACTCCTTCAAGACAGAGAGCTGGTGTTCTTTTGTTTGTTTGTTTTTGTTTTTGTTTTTTTCTTGTCAGAGGAAATCAGAACTTTTGAATCTCCCACTGGCGCTCTGATGACAGGGACCAGTCAGCTTCTCTGTGTCCATATTATTAAATCCCTTGGGATAGCAGAGTCAATTCCGAGGGAGAAAGGAAACCCATTCCTCCTCTAAAAATTAAAACCTCAAACTTCTAGACTCCCCTCCCACCCTGGGAAGTCTCTCTCTCTCTCTCTCTCTCTCTCTCTCTCTCTCTCTCTCTCTCTCTCTCTCTCTCTCTCTCTATATGTGTGTGTGTGTGTGTGTGTGTGTGTGTGTGTGTGTGTGTGTGTT
>CAJQZJ010004760.1:1978371-2011349 GCA_907164525.1 Lophiomys imhausi | reverse complement strand
TACATTTCCTTCTCCAGCTTGCTTGTTTTTGTATGAAAATCTTTCATGGCTTTTTCCTTTTCCTGTTCAAGCTCTGTCACCTTGGCTTGGAGCTCTTTAATGGTGTTGTTCCTTGTTTTGACTTGTGGAATTGTGGCTTCTTTGAATTCCTTCACAGATTTAAGTTCTTCTTGCAGGGACTCTATCACTTTCCATAATGCAGAATTGTCAATGTTTTCATGTGTTTCTGTTGGTGTGTGGTCATCCAAATTGGATGAGCTAGGATGATTCTGCTTTGTTGGAGTCATAATTCCGTGATTTCTATTTTTTTTTTTTTGATCTTTCGCCATTGGATGCATTTAGCTGTCTGTTTTCTGTGCTTGGAACCACAGTGGATGATTTGGTGCAGGGGACGAGTTACTTGGCTATCTGTCGTTGCTTACAGGGGGATTTCAAGATCACTGTGGTTTTAATCGCCTGATGCACTGTGAGCTGGTGCAGCCTATTCCCATGTTGTGAGTAATGGACCAGGATTGTTTCACTGCTCCCAATTCAGACTTCCCTATGTTGCACTCTGAGTTATCAGCCTGTAATGGTTCTGATAGTATGGGCAAATTCTGTGGGCTTTGTTTGTCGTCACGGAGGCTGACAGGGTCTGGCTCCACACCTAATATGTCTGGATTTTCCAGGATACAGCTATGGACCCGATTTCTGGTTTCTCTCTAGGCTTCTCGCCACAGGGCTGGACTCTATGCCTGATTCCCTTCCTGTCTGCGCCGCCACGGGTCCCGTGGGTACCCCAAGCCCCAGATCCTCTGGCTGCCTGAGTGGACCTCTCGTCCCAGCAGCTCAGCCGTGGGTGCACGGATCCCTGGCCCTGCCCATGCCTGTCTCTCTCCCCGGATGATCTGCCGTGGGTTCGCGGGGATTTGGCCCTGCCAGCCATGCTCCCTCCCCAGCTGCGCTACCATGAGTCTGCGGGATTTGGCCCCTCCCGCCCGCCTTTGTGTTCCCAGCTTCCCGCGCTCTCTTGGAACCTCCCGCCCTCCTGTTTATTCCTTGCTAAGCCTTCCACTATCTCACAAAGTTTTTTAAATGGGTATAAGTTCAACCTGATGTGTGGGGAGCCCAATAGGCCAGCGATCTATGGCCAAGTGGACCCTGATTCTGCCTGCTGTAAGTTGGTATCAATCTTACCAGGCGCCTCTCCAAATGGGAGTTCCCGAATCCCGGGTTTAGTGGCTGTGAGAGATGGGGAGAGCCTTGCCCTGGGACTTTTAACAGTCCCTTGGGAGCTGTGAGTGTTCCTGGGGGGGGGGTGGTCTAGCCCCTCCGATTTTTGCACAGTGCCCAATATCTCTGTGTTTTTTATGGCTCTTTTTTCCCCTGTGTTCAAAATGCGTCAGTGTAGGTCGCCGCCATCTTGGCCCACCCGCATAACTCTTAATAAGGGATAGTCTCCATTCTCTGAAAATCTTATACAACCTATTTTGATCATATTCACTCCTTACTTCTCCTACAACGCTTCCCAAATCCTCTCCCAAATCCTCCTCCACTTTGTATCTTTTATGACTTCTCTTTTAGGACACTATCTGTCAGAAAACATCCTTATACTTATTCTCCGGCTCTTACAATCTTTCTTCCACTCTTCTACTGTGTTTCCTAAGCATTAGGTATAAGGGTTGTGTTGTAAACACATTAATTGTGAACAGGCAGCCAAGAGTCACTTGTTCTGTTCTCTTTGACTTGTGGCTTTTTGTATTGGTATCTGTCTACTATTGAAAAGAAGCTTCTTTAATGAGGGGTGAGAGCTACACTTTTCTGTGATATAAACACAAGTATTTAGAATGCAATTAGAGTTGTGTTTGTTTAGGAAAGTGACAGTGGTGGATTCTCCTCTAGGTTCCATGGCCTCGCAAAACACAGCTGGTTTTACAGTGCCAGGTATTGTTCTGCCCGGTTCTCAAGACCCCAAAGACCACCCAGGAGCCAACTCCAACGTAAATACATGGGGGTTATTCAAGCTCAGAGCTTGGACTCTCAATGCTCACTGACATAGCAGTTTGAGTTGAGAGCCTCCAGACCCAAAAGTACAGAGTTTATATAAAGACTCAGACAAAGAAGCAGGTTCTTTACCATATGATTGGATGACATTTGGGTAGCTAGTCATGTCCATTTCTGATTGGCTCATTGTTACTGACTAACCAGCTGTGGTCAGTTTGACCAATAGAAAGTTGTTTAGACTTTTTGGGTACTTTCTCAGAGTGAGCTGTCCAGTGATGATGAGGGAACACCCTTGGAATGCAAGATTCGGTACATTTTGTTGTTGTTCTGGAACTGGAGGTCAGCTCTGAGTCAAACAATACAAAATGGAATCTTTTTTTTTTTTTTTTTTGAAGATGGATTCAGTCAGGCTCCACAGTATGAATTGGCTCCTGTTGAGCAGGCCTTAAATCTAATAAGAAGGCTGTTGGTTACCCCCAGGATATGAATGCCACTATTGAGCATTTCTAAACTATGTTGTCATGCTGGTCATTGAGTTTATAAGTATTGCAAGTGGATAGGACTATTGATTGATTTTCCTTTGGCACCTTGCAAAGCTCCTTCCAGTACTATGAGAGCTAGTTCCTGGGAATGTGAGGAAGTCTTTGAGGCTGTATCCAGTTTAAATTTCCTAAGTCCCGTCTCCAAAGTGTGTGGTATCTTCAGCAATCAGGTCTTATCTTTCTGGGATGTAAACAGGGCTACAGCAATAGCCTATATAACTTTTGAGATCTCTAGATAATTAAGTTCTATAGGAAGATGGGTAGCTTAAGTGAACTTATGCAAACCATAGTATCAGGCTTGAGGGTGGGCTCGAGCCGGGTAGATTGTACATTTACCTGTTACGACCCACACAGTAAATTGTTTCCTTGATCTTTAATTATGTCTCTAGACCAAACATGGCCCCACCTAATATTTGTCCTTGATTTTTCACAACTTAGAAAAATGTTAAAAAGATACACGTTCACATCTTTTAAGGAAGAAATTTGGCTTCAATGAAGTCATGACTTATCTGAGGTGATCAAAGTAAGAGTTGGCAGAACTAGGCTTAGAATTTCCCTCTTCTAACCTTTAGGCCAATGTTCCTTCTTGAACTTGCAAGGAAATTTGAGAAAGAACAAATGTTCACCTTAACAACCTGTGATTCTATTTGGGCATTCTGTTTCTCAGGATCTCAGGGGAAAGCAAGAATTGTTTCCAAGCTGTGTGCAAATTAAACAGAGTGGGATGCTCATAAAATGATTTTGAGCTGTTTATGCCATACTGCTTTGCTCTTGCAGACACATCACTTATAACTTGTATAACAATTCCCTAGATTTTAGGGGAAAATGGCAAATATAAAATATCGGTCATGAATCATACATACTGAAAACTCTGTATTAAATGGAAAACCTTATGTGGTTGTGTCTAAGCTCTGCAATATATTCATGTTCAAAGGCCCAATTGAGCAAATAACTCTCAGACATAAGATAGATTCAGAACAGGGAACCGGAACAAATAAGCTTTTATTGAGCCCTCAATATTGAGGCTTTATCAAGACATAATGAAATAGCCCAGAGGAAATTGTGGGCTGGAAGGAAAGTCTTTCATATACAGTGTTGGGGACACATTTTCTTAAGAGGATTCCTATGCTTCTGTTTCTGATCTGCACACAACCTGCGGACAGTACCTCGGCTAACGTCAAAGCTTTTCCAATGGACTGTTCTTTTGGCAGTTCTGTTGTTCTGTCAGTGCTGAGGAGCAAAAATATGAACGTTATGCTGAAATCAGCTGTTGTTCCAGACACAAATTACCAGTACCATCTGGAAACAAACAGACCTTTCTTTTTCTCGCCTACATTTTTGTGGTTCTCGATAAAATGGCATGTCCTTCAAGTAAATCTTGACCCAATAAGCATGGTATATACTACCAAAAAGACAGTTCCTTCATAATATATCAGCAGAGCCAGTGTTCACAGGCTCCACATCTAACAGATTCAACCAAGCAGAGGTAAAAAAAAAAAAAAAAAACCTACATCAAAACCAGACATGTGTGCACCAAAACCAAACATGTACAAACCTTCTTCTTATTGTTATTTCTGATTTATACAACATAACAAATATTTTCATGGACTCTGTATTTTAGTAGGTTTTATCTGTAGCCTACAGATGTGTTATGAGAAATATAGAAGGATGTATAAAGGTCATATACAAATGTTACATTTTATAGAAACATGTGGTAGGAGTTTTTGTTTCTTAAAAAAACTGAGTTATGTTATGAGAATGTTTTTGTTTTGATCCCATGTGGGGGACTGCTTCAATATGTGCTCAAGTGTTAACTATAGTTATACCATGTGTGCTAGCAGAGGCGTGGCTTGGCCAGCCACAGAAAGTTGAATTCTGAGGACTCTGGAGAGGGGTATAAATGCCAGAGCCCCAAAAGGGACTGGGTGGTGCACTATGAAGAAAGAAGAGGTTTTCCATTCAGCTCTCTCCACTGGTGCTTCCCACCACCCCCACTGCTGCTGGTCGGTCTTGCTGCTGTGTTTGCAGGTTTGCTGGTTTGCTGTGCTGGCTGTGGCTGGCTTACTAGACTACTGTATATCCTGACTACTCAGTTTGGTATTGCCTTAAAAAGAACCTAATGACCCTATTCAGCAGGAAGTAGCTCGAGAGACCTAGGTCCCTTTCCCCTCTCACCTTCTTTTTCTCTCACCTAGTGTCGGGTGGGTTGTAAAGAATAAGGGTTGGAAGTGAAGTAGACATTTAAGTACAGTGAAATAAATTAGAGAGTATAATAATACAGAAACAAAGTCACTTACACAGAAAAGATTTCAGGATCCACAAATATACATATTCTGAGGGGAAAGTATGTCCAGGAGACAAACTACAGGTGCCAAGGAAAATATAGTAGCAATTCCACACCAAGCAGCACTGACTACTGGTTTTGCTGCTTAACTAGGAGAGTGACTTCTGCCAAACCTTTTTTTAATTTATCTTTTCAACTTACATCTAGATCAAAGTCCCCTCCCTTCTCCCCATCTCCATCCTCTCCTTCTCGGATGAGGGGAGCCCCCATTTATCAACCCCCCTCAATTCATCAGTCACATAAGGGCTAACAGCTTCCTCTTGTACAGGGGCTTCATATGGCAGCCCAGCTATGGTAAGGTGTTCCACCAACAGGCAACAGGGTCTATGACTTGCTGCTGGGTGGAGTTTTTGGTTCCGAGTTTTGGTTCTATACAGATTTAATTCAATTCCTATCAAAATACTAACACAATTCTTTACATACCTTGAAAGAACAATTCTCAATTTCATATGGAAAAAAAACCAGAATAGCTAAAGAAATCTTGTACAATTAAAGAACTCCTGGAAATATCACCATCCCTGATTTCAACCTTTACTACAGAGCAATAGTATTAAAAACTGCATGGTACTGGCATAAATACAGACAGGATGATCAATGGAATTGAATTGAAGACCTAGAAATAATTCCACAACCCTACAGTCACTTAATTTTTGACAAAGAAGCCAAAACCATACAATGAAAAAAGGAAAGCATCTTCAACAAATGATGCTGGTCTAACTGGATGTCAACATGCAGAAGAATGCAAATAGACCCATATTTATCACCCTGCACAAAACTTAAGTCCAAGTAAATCAAAGATTTCAACATCATATCAGACACACTAACTCTAATAGAAGAGAAAGTGGGGAAAAACCTCAAACTCATTGGCACAGATGACAACTTCCTGAACAGAATGCCAATAGCTCAGGCTTGAAGACCAACAATCAATAAATGGGACTGTAAGGGAAGTTAGATTAATATAAATTAGATTTAGTAAATATCTAAGGGTTTCTGATTTAGTCTCTTAATCGGGGGCATGAAGATCAATTTGACTGTGGGTGATTAGCTTATGGACTAAAAACAAGGTTGAAGGCAGGTGAAACAAGGAGAGTCTCTATTGACTAAAAACAAGATTGAAGTGAGGTGAAGCAAGGAGAGACTCTATGGACTAAAAACAAGGTTTATGGCCTGGCATTGTTTTCAGCTGCTAAGTGGGCAGAGCCCAGATTAAGCTGAAGCATGTGGAACAAGGAGAGATCCTATTTAAGGACAAGTGGATGGAGCCCTGGGGAGCCCCCTGTGCTAGAGAGCTCTGATGCTAGAGAGTTCACAGCTAGAAAGGACAAGTAGTTTGTATCACCTGATGGAGAAAGTGCTGGTGAACTGATGGCCAGGTCTCCCTGAGGCAGAAAGAAACTGGTGAACAGAGAATGCCTCAGCAAGACAACAAAAGGCCAAGGACTAAACCCTGTGGCTCAGCTTTTGCCTAGAGGGGTTGGACCTGTCCGAACAGTGGCCTGACCAGCTTTAAAGACCTCATGAGGAGAGGCAGAGCAGCAGAGTTGCTGATACAAACTGAGTAAGTTGGCTTAAGGAAGTCTGAGGTCTCCCAGAGAGAAGCCTCAAGGTTCATTTAAGGTGAAGTCGCCATATCCAATTTACCCTAAAGGACCTATGTCTGAGATATTCCGGAAGAAAGACTGTTAACTAAGTGCTTTAGAGGATCTACCTCAGAGACTGTGTTCCTGATGACTGAGGACCTGCCCCAGAGACTGTATCCTTCTAAAAGGTTATAAAAATTGTTGTTATAGTTATCAATAGATTTAGTGGTTAGGTAAAGGGTTGTAGTCATTCTTAGGGCTAGTAGTTAAGTGCTTATATTTGTTACACTTGTTTATAGTTACTAATAAATAATTATTGGATAATTTAAAAGGTTCAGCCATATGGGACCTCATGAAACTGAAAAGCTTCTGTAAGGCAAAGGACATTGTCATTAGAACAAAATGGCAGCCTACAGATTGGGAAAAGATCTTCACCAACCCCACATCTGACAGAGGGCTATTATCCAAAATATATAAAGAGGTCAAGCCTCTTCTTAATGTGAAATTCACTGCTTGTATAAACCAGAGGCTGAGGAAATATATCCCAGCTATAGAATCTGACTCTCCAGGTTTGTCCTGTACATCAACCAAATGAGTACTCTCCTATTTCTTCTCTCTTCCAAGGACCTCTCACCCCTGCCCCCCATCCTGGTGCTGGGCAATTTGATTTTAATCCCATATGGACTTTATTCAGCACATACAGCATTCATCAGTTTAACATTTTCTGATCTGAAGCTTTGTTTAGGATCCACAACTTCAAAACTATTATAACACAAGCTGCTGTCAGTAAAGAAATGAGAATGTGTACATTTCTTTTCCCTTCACAAATGAATTTAGGTTTCTTGGGTAACAGCAGTAATGAGCTGAACAAGGGGACCAGCAAGAATAACATGACAAGGTACAACTGTTGGAGTTGTAAGCCCATGCCTTCCTGATAGATTTTCTGAGATTCCCAGTTTTCACCTTATCCCACCAGAAATCCAAAGTCCATAGCTCTGTCAGTCTCTGCTCATCCCAACATCCCACCAGTCTCCAAAGAAAAAAATCAAGTACCTTGACAACAACCCCATCTACTTCCTCTCACTCACTCTGTGCACTGGGTCATGGGCAACTAAGAGATATTTCTCCATCTTTCTTTGCCTAAATAAAAATGATTCCATTTCTACCATACCGAGGCACAGTGCTGAAATGATATAGGCCAAAATAAAAACAATGCCTAGCTCCTCACTTAATCATGAAGCACAATTCTAAGATGAAGCTTCAGATCCTCAAATTGGATTCTGTGTTTGATGATCCAGTCAGACACATTCGTAGACACCTAACTCCCCTCCTCTATTTACCTCTCCACCACCTTAGAAAGCTTTCAAGGTCGTTTTGTGCACCCAGTGAAGGTCAAAGTGTGGTGCACGGAATGCACACATGTCTTTATTTCTCCTGTAATCCCTTTACACAAACGCTTTCCCCTGAAACCACAGTTTGCTCAAATGGAGGTCCAGATAAAATGCAAAAAGAAAAACCAAATTCACTCTTGAATTTTGAGCTATATAATATCCATTCTCTAAAATCTGAGGACTTTCCAACACAACTTTTAATGTTTCTGTTTCTTCTTTCAATTCATAATATTTAGTAAAGTGCCATTTTCTTTTATTCTCTTAACAAGAACCTATCCCTTGGGTCTTAATATTTTCTAGCAATGCTGTTATTTCTGCTACAAACTATTTTGAAACATTAAAATTGAGAAATACATTCTCTTTATGACTGTGTGGTATCACTATTCAGTGATCTGTAAATGTATACAGGATTCACTGCTATTTCAATGGAGGATGATAAGGGGAATTCTGGTTTTTAAAAATTGGGGAAGAACTGGGAAGGCAATGCCTTGATATTATCATATAATCTGACACATTATTTTTAATTTATTTACTTGCTTATTTTACATTAAATAAACAAATATCCTATTGCCATCCCCTACCTCCTCTCCTGCCACTCTTACCCTCCCACCTACTTCCCCTATAACCCTCAGTACCAACCCACTCTGGCACATCAAATCACATCCGGGATAAGTGCCTCCTCTTCCACTGAGGTGAGACAAGTTATCTATGCTAGGAAAATGGGATACAGATAGAGGCAACAGCATCTGAGTCAGAGATAGACCCTGGTCCAATTGTTAGGGGAGCCACTTGAGGACCAAGCAGCCCATCAGCTTCACATTTGTAGTAGGCCTAGGACCAGTCCATGCACATACTTTGGTTGGTGTTTCAGTCTCTATGAGCCCACCGTGTCCAAGTAAACTGGCTATGTGGGCCTTCTTGCAGTGTCCTTTCCTGAGTTCTCCACTCCCACACAACATTCAAATCATCACAGAAGCAAGACTCCTTAGTCGAGTGAGATCCCAAGGCCCTGTTCTGACTCAGAATGCACAGAACCTAATGAGTTCAATGTGAACATTACCTCAATTTACCATCTTATGTGGCTTTGAGAGGCTCTCCACCATCTGATGCATGGTGCTTCTCTGCTGATGCTAGAACATGGCTTTTTGGTTTAAGCCAAAATGCAGCTGCCCTAGAAGCTCATGATGAATGATGAAACTGTACTTCTTTTTATTTCGCATTCTCCTGCTTTCTTAGTTTGCTTTCTAACAATGTGATAAAACATCATAGCCAAATCGACTTGGGGAGATAAGGGTTTATTTCGGGCTACAGCTTATACTCTATCACGAAGAGAAGTCAGGGCAGGAACTAGAAGCAAAAACTGAAGCAGAGACCATGAATGAACACTGCTCAGTGGCTTGTTCCCCATGGTTTGCTCAGCTTGCTTTCCTGTCCAACCCAGAACCACCTGGCCAGGAGTAGCACAACCCAAAATGAGCTGAGCCATCCCATATCAGTCATTAATAAGGAAAATTAATTTAGCTGTGGGCTTTGCATCCCTAGAACTCCTTGCCCAACTTGTTGGCAATTCCACCAGTCTCCTCCCCTTTGCTAACAGTGGTAACTGCTTCTGTAACTTCAGGGATGCCTCTTGTGCCTTGTATATTTCTTGTGAGTTCTTATGAGTTTCTTGAGCCTCTCCTCGTTTCCATGAGGAAATGTTTTATTCTAGAGGAAATTACTACACAGCAACAATGCTCTGTGTAGGGCTACTGGGAAAAATAGAAAGGGGTTCTTACACCTTGACACTTCAGGTACTCCTCCTCCCAGTTGTATACCTGGGCCTAAAACAATGAGTTCGCCTAAGCTCCAAGTAACAATTTCATGGCAGAAGTACCTGAGAGCTCAACTTGGTTTCCTAAGGAAAAGTGCAGATGAAAGAGAATATATAAAGTCACAAGATAAAGACATCTGCCTATACCTCTATAAAGAAGAAAAACTGTTTGAAGAAATCATGTGCAGCGTACACCTTCTTAGGCCACTTAGCCTGTCAACAAAATCAATCTCTTTAGTCTGAGTGGCTTGTGAGCAGCAGGAACTCATTTTTTGAAGTTCTTGAAGTTGGATCAGTATGGACTCAATATGTCAGGAGATTCAGCATGTAATGTAAGCCCAGTTTCTAGTTCACAGACAAATGGCCCTTTTCATTATCCTCACATGACGAAAAGAGACAAGACAGTTGTCTGGGGTCTCTGCCAGAAAGGCTCTAACCCCGTTCATGCTCTTATCACATAAGCCCCTCCCAGAAGGACTGACCACCAAACAACATCACAGTGATTATGTTTCAATACATGATTTGGGAGAGAAACATGAACATTTTGATCATAACAACCACGTTTGGCCATATTTTTATCTCACCTTCTACATAATAAATCATTGTATATATTTACTGCCTAGAAATCTGTTACCATTTTGTATCTCAGGTCACACAACTTATGAAATTTGATATACAATTTCTTCTTGGCTTTTAGTCTGTATAATGCTGTTCATGTACAAATGTAACTTTTGTCAAAGCAAGTAAAGTTTTTTACAATGATCAGAAGAGGAAAAGGTGAACAAAAATAGCTGCCAAACAACAGTCTTGGAGAAAAATATTGCTTGTGTGCATCAGTATTCCCTGAGAATTAATTTCCCAAGAGCCAGATGGTCAGTGGGAGCACTCTGCTTCCTCTGCCTCCCATACACTTCTTTGTCTGGGCTAAATCTTACCAAATTGTTGTGCCTATAGTTATCCTGTCACAAACTACAAAAGGAAGAAACATAATTTGTATTAATGTCACTACTCCAGTAATCTAAGTGCATTTTTATGTTTTAAATATTGAAATCTCAAAAAAATCCTCCCAAAGGGGAATACAATATATTGAATTATACTTTATGCACAATAGTAATCATGCAAATACTATCATCCAATTGTACATGGGTCCCAACTGCAGACTTTGAACACGGATATCCTTCATTTATCATGCGCCTCCTTTTTGACACATACACAGAGGAATCCTTCTGGCTCTTTCATTATCTCATGAAGATACAGGCTTTTTTAGATCACCCCCTGCCTGCTTTTACAGCAGTCACATAAATAAACAAAGCTCAGTCTCACTGGAAGGAGATAGGAGCTTTGTCAGCAAAACCCCCATGAAGAGCATTCTCCTAAGTCCAGAAAGGAAATCATGATTTAAAAGTAGAGTCCCTCCACACATACAAAGGTTTCTTGCCTCGACCTGTCAGAGCACACTCTGTCCCTCCATCACGGCCTCCCTTTCACTGTGATTGTTGTTTTACATCCTAGAATTAAATTTTCTTGACGATATGACCTGGAGCTGAAATAAAGTTTTATTAAAAGACATATTATGGCCAAATTAAGTAGAGTCTTTTAAGAGAAAATAAGCTATGAGGCCCACTGACAAAATTATTGCAGCATAGGATGGATGCATTTTATACTGACTTGTACAAGCACTTTCAAGGCTCCACAGAAACCCAGATGACAGCAATCCCTTGGATCCCTTCACCCTTTAAAAGTGGGTGTACAGACTGAGGTCACTGGCTAATCATCATGACTTAGCTGAAATGTCTGCGTATTATTAAGCTGTAATTCTGGTTTTGAGAGAGCAAAAAAGCACATCATAATGGCAATTTTCCCTGACCCAGTAGACAACATGTAGAGCTGTGACTGGATGCTAAGAGAATTCCTACGGTGCCGGACACACCTATATTCTGGTCTTTCTGCTTTCCTCCAGACTTCTGGGCACCCCCATGATTAACGGAAGACCATTATAGTTAATGGGGACTTTATGATTGTGGCTCTGGTGTGTCTGAATATTGTGATAAAGAATCACAAATGAAGATGAACACATTGTGAATATGTACAGCTTTCTGCTGCTTTAACTGAACATTTAAAATAAATTGCCTTGCAAGTCAGATACTTTTTTTTAATAAATGGTAGCAATGATATGTCTCAGAATTCAGTTCTTTGCCCAAAGCCCAATACAAACAATGGAAAGATGATGAGTAATTTAATACACTAACTGCAGAAGACAACTAACTAACCACTTACCTAGAGGAAAGTATTCTGCTCTAAAATGTCCGCTGTACTAGAAATGTTTCAAGAGTTATGCCAGACTGTGTACTAAGTCTGTTATTGTTTGGCAAAGTGGATTCTTCCATTTATAAAAGGAAGATGTGCAATGTCAACTAATTTTTTATGTTTATTTATTACTTCAGGTTACATCTACATCACAGTGTCCTCTTTCCAACCCTCCCAGTCCCACCCTTCCACCCTCTACCCCCTATCCCTTCCATCCCCCTCCTCCGGAGTGGAGTGTCCCTACATAACAGTCCCCTGCCCAAGTTCAGCAGTCATATGAGGGCCAAGAGCCTCCTCATACACTGGAGGCCTAGAAGGCAGCACCACTAGGGCAAAGTGTCTCATTGACAGGTAACAAAGTCTATGTTCCTGTTCCCTTTGATGCATTGGCTGTGGTATAGTTATCCTGTACTATATGGTTAAAATCCAATTATAAGTGAATAGATGCCATGTGCATTCTTCTGAGTCTGGGTTAGCTCACTCAGGATGAGCTTCTCTAGTTCTATCCATTTGGCTGCAAATTGCATGATTTTGTTGTTTCTGATGGCTGAATAGTATTCCATTGTGTAGATGTACCACAGTTTTTTAATCCATTCTTTGGTTGAGGGACATCTGGGTTGTTTCCATTTTCTAGCTATTACAAAAATAAGGCTGCTATGAACATAGATGAGGAAATTTCCTTGTGATTTCATGAGGAGTCATTTGGGTGTATACCCAGAAGTGGTATGACTGGGTCCTGAGGCAAAGCTATTCCAAGTTTTCTAAGATATCGCCAGACTGACCTCCATAGTGGTAGTCACAAGCCTGCACTCCCACCAGCATTGAAGGAGTGTTCCTCTTTCTCCACAACCTCACCAGCATATGCTGTCATTTGAGCTTTTGATCTTAGCCATTCTGACAGGTGAGAGATGGAATCTCAGAGTCCTCTTGAGTTGCAGTTCTCTGATGATTAAGGATGCTGAACATTTCTTCAAGTGTCTCTCAGCCACTAGGGATTCCTCCTTTGTGAATTCTCTGTTTAGCTCAGTTCCCCATTTTTTGATTGTTTTATTTGGTTTCTTGGCATTTAATTTCTTGAGTTCTTTGTAAATTTTGGATATTAACCCTCTCTGTCAGATGTGGGGTTGGTGAAGATCTTTTCCCAATGTGTAGGTTAGCGTTTTGTTTGAATGACAGTGTCTTTTGCCTTACAGAAGCTTTTCAGTTTCATGAGGTCCCATGTATTTTTTTTTTACTTTATTTTTTATTTCTTCAAGTTACATCTCAATTGAAATCCCCTCCCTACCCCGCCTCCAGTCCCACCCTCCCACCCTCTTCCGCCTCAACCCACCCCTCCCCTTCCTTTTTTTTTAAGTTTAAGATATATCTTTTCCCCCCAACAGCTCCCCCTTTCAGTCCAACAAATGGCTCTTACTCTTATAATAATAAATACAATACAAAACAACAGAGGTAATTAGGCCAAAATTATGAGAGTTATATGGCTTGGCATACAATCCCAATGTCCAGTCTATATGTATTTGGCACCTGACTTCAACATTCTACTGTCGATCTATCTCCATGAGTTTAAAGTTCTATATCCAACTCAACTTTCATCCCAATTTAAAAAGCATCTTCTTAGAACACCCTCTTGATTCCCAAACAACTCAAAATTTAACTATGAGACTCTAGCTATCTATTCTTCAACCACCTCAGAGACCTGAGAGGGACAAATATATCTGATTATATAGGAAGTGCAAGGCTGCAGCTTCCCAATCTAAGAAATGACATACCAGTGGCTGCCTGGACAGCTCCCATTTTCTCTCCATACATTACAGCATCAATCTTCAGTCATTTGGCCCCATTTCTCTGACAGACATTGATTGTAGAGCAGGGGTTATGAAGGACTCTCCTACCCTGTCTTGGCAGAGCTAGGCTGTCGACTTACCTGCTGTAAGATGGTTGAATTGGTGGCAAGCCTTTCTCTTGGCATGAAAAAACCCCTTGCACCAACTGCAGACAGACTGCTGTCCAAAAAGGACAAAACTTGGTAGCGGGGAAATCGACAGCCTAACTCTGCCAAGACAGGGTAGGAAAAACCCCTTGCTTCAACTGTAGACAGACTGCTGTCCAAAAAGGACAAAAACTTGGAGGTCCCATGTATTGATTGTTGGTTTTAGAGCCTGAGCTGTTGGTATTCTGCTCAGGAAGTTGTCACCTGTGCTGATGAGTTCGAGAGTTTTCCCTACTTTCTCTTCTAATAGATTTTATGTGTCCGGCCTTATGTTAAGGTCTTTAATCCACTTTGACTTAACTTTTGTACAAGGTGATAAGTATGGGTCTAATTTCATTCTTTTACATGTCGACATCCAGTTGGACGAGCACTATTTGTTGAAGATGCTGTCCTTTTTCGCAATGTCAACTATTTTACTAATTCATTTTCTTTATTCCATAAGCTTCTCTCTCCCAATTAAAAAGTCATTTTCTATATTGTAATTACTTCCAAAATAAGCACATCATGCAACATCTCTTGGGTTAAGCAATATGCACAATTAAATTTCGAGTGTCAATTAGCTAGAAGGAGGCACTGCCTCACGTGTGTGTGTGTGTGTGTGTGTGTGTGTGTGTGTGTGTGTGTGTGTGAATAAAATATTAACCATTTTTAAATATATTAACTTGCTTTGGTTAAGCAGGCTCAAAAACTTCCTGCTTCTGCTATCAGTATTATTAAGGAACTATAAGAATATCCAGTTTTTGCAACAAGAAATGTATCTAGTCACTTCTATGATTCTAGCTCACAATCTATTCTTAGACCACTGGGGTTCATTTACTGTACTAACACTACAAAAAATAGTGTATTTCCTTGATCAGTATTATCTATAAGATAGCTGGATTAGACTAAATTTATCCCAAAGAAAACGCATACATTTTATCCTTAACTTCAATTATGACTCCATTTAGAGAGAAGTTTGTTGGAAAGATAATTACAGCAAAATGAAGTCTTAAGAGTGGACACATAAAGTCTGGCATCATTTAAAAAGAGGCAGCCTTCCTTGAAGGCATAAGAACATGGCAAAAATACAACCCTTCACACATTCAGTATGAAAGTCCTCACCAGAAACTAGCCTTGCCATACCTTGATATTGGACCTTCAGTCTCCCAAACGGTGAAAAAATATTTCTAGCATATAAACCACCTAGACTGTTGTAATTTGTCCTTACTTGGCTCTCTTGTTCAGGAGGAAGTGCATGCCTTATATCTAGGAGACAAGAGCTTTTGGATGAAGATTCCTACAAAGAAAACAGTCATGGTCCGTATTCGACAGAGAATGTGGTCCTGAGAGCTTAGCTTCCATTCCCAGAAGAAACAGTAAAAATAACAACAGGAGAAAGACACAACAACAGGAGAAAGACACAGTACATTGATGGCCATTACATAAGGAGGAAAGAGAATAAAAGTGCTAGCTGATCTAGTTTTCAGCTTAATAATTATTGACAAGGCAGAAAGTCACAGAACTAAAGACTATATAATTTGAGGACAGAATAAGTTATTTTATACATTAAATCCATTGTTGAAAGAGATAAGAATATTGACAAAATTCAGAATGTCTTATTTACTCTGAATCTACAGCTTGTCAAATCAATTATTCTGTATTATCCAATTCATCTACAATAAATGAGGAAATTGTTCATGCCCAAAAAAAGAAATGTTTGATTTTGCTGATGTATTTAGTGCTTAAAAATAAATTACAGGAAATGGGACTCAACATCCCATCACAAAGTAAGGCATTGACAATAAAATGGTGAAAAAAAGATCTCAACATTCAAAGCAATTGATAACATTCCTTCCTTTCCTTGGGAATATCTGGACTATAGTCCAGACACATAGCAACTGTCCTAGCATCTGTACACTGGGCATTATTGGGTCATAATTTTTGCCCATAGCTTTGCTTTAGTCATATTTAGTGATTAAATAATTAAAATATTTCACAGAAATCTAGACTTAATATTTCTAATTAAAAACAAACAAACAAACAGATCTTACAGCTTGTGCTAGATCTTCTCAGTAGTCAGTTTCTTGCTGATTGAAGTATGGCTTCTATGCCCACAAAACCCAGCCTAGAATATTTTGCTAAGCTGTGTTCTTGAATCTTAAGATTCTTCTCTACTAAGAATCTCAATGTGTAGTCCTTTTAATGTTGTTGTTTTCATCTGTCCGGTTGGAAGAATAGCAGTGTTCTGTCCTTCCTTCTCCATCAGTACTTTTCCTTCCAGGAGCAACATCTGGGTGACAACTGGGGTAGGGAGAAGAACTTGCAATCATAACTCCAGTCCTAGAACCCACACCCTCCGTGCAAGCATTAAAAGGAGATGTAACTGGTATAAGATATGCAGTGATGCATGTCTCCATTTACAATCCTGTGTGTTTAGTCTGTCACATAGACTAGCATATGCACTCAGCCCTGGAGAACAAGAGGAAATGAGTCTGGCTCATCAAAACTATCCAGTAGACAAGACTCTTCTGGGTTCTGACAGCTAGGCTTGCAGACAAACCTCGACATCGTATTCAGCTCATACCTGCCATGAGAATATAGTAGGTCACAAGTAAATATGGAATGAATCCCAAATGCCAAAGTCAAACGTGTCACCAGTTGCTCCTTCTGCTAGAAAGAGTAAATGAAAGCAGATGGGCATGACAGAATAGTAACAGGGCTCACAGAGCAAATTGTTGCAGAAATGTAGAAAAGGAACATTATTCCAAATATCTGGATCATAGACATGAAAATAACAACACAACAAGAAGAAGAAATACTCATAAGAGGATAGGACATCTAAAAAGGTTCAAGATTAGAGGTATTTACAGTGTTGAACAACCATCACCCCTCATCCATCTCTTGGACTTTTTCCGTCTTCCCAAATAATAATTCTGGACACATACAAAATAGCATCCAGTGCTGAGGCACAGACCCTAGCAACTACCTTTCTACCTTCTGTCTCAAAGAACTTAAGTAGAATCATAATGTGTTTGTTACCTTCTGTGACTAACTTCTGTAACTTTGTAATTTTCTTGAATAAGATTGCAAATTTTATGCTATATTTATTTACTCACAAAACAAAATGAAAAGAAAACATTTAGCCCAGCTGGGGAGATGGCTCAGTGGGCAACATGCTTGCTGTAAAAGTGAAGCCCCTGAGTCATGACCCCCAGGACCCACACAGAAGCTTGCTGGCTGTGACACCGGAACTGGTGGGCAGAGTCAAGTGGATCTTGGGAGCTCACTGGTTATCCAGCCTAGCCAAAATGGTGAGCTTCAGCAAAAGACCTCATCTCAAAAGTAGTATGCAAAAAAATAGAGGAAGACACACAGTTGCTTCTCCTCAGGCTTTGTTGTGGCCAACACACAGACATGTGCACATACATGACATCACACACACACATGCATACATACATGAGTACATTTACACACACACACACATGCATACACACATGCACACATACACAAACACACATGCACGCACACACTTGGCCACTCACCAGCCTAATTAAAACCAAAGCTTTTACAAGAGCTACCTGAAGCCTCAGAGAAACAGCAGCACACATGGGGACAGTTGAGCTTTTGTGGGTCAAAGTTAAAAGCTTTGCAAGGCATGGAAAGTTCAGTTTCTGTGTCCCTCCTTCCATTATTTTTTTCCTTCCTGCTATTTTGATTATTATTGAACTTCTAGTTACTCTACCTTTTAAAAAGCTTTCACCAAAAAAGAAAAAAGTCTTCCATAATGAAAATCATCCAACCTTTCGTCAAACTACCCAGATCAAAACTTCTATTTCCTGTGAAGCACACAACCATCTTAGCATCTTTTCTGATGAAACTCCTGTTTTATGGTTTGCTGCAGATACCAAGCTCTTTCCTTGTAGCACACTTTCCAATCTCATTTCTAGTTCTCCTTATAATTACTTCTTGTGCTTTTGTAATTTTCTACTGGTCTTTTTAATTCCATTCTGCGTGCGAGCTGATCATATGACTTGCCTGTGAGGCATCCATTACTTTTGTGGAGACCTCTGAAGCCTGTCTTTCTCCTGACTTTAACTTTCAAAATCTTTTCATCCTTGGTTTTTGCATCTCTCCAGACTTTGCTCTGAAATGATTCATTATCTGCATTGTCTTCACCAATCACTTTTGTTCTAATTGCAAAGCTAAATAAATTAGATTCCTTCATTGTCACTTTGGAAGCTTCTCTTTCAGCTAAGCATTTCTAATCATGGCCTGGCTCAGTCCTAAAAATTAAGATCAGAACTACCGTATTACAAGAGCACTGTAAAGTGCTGTGAGCACAAAGGGGGTCTTTTATGTATGAATAAATCTCTGGTTAAGTTTGCCCCTGTGGTGGAGGAGCTTTTTCATGTGTTTCAGTGTCTTAACTCTCAGCATCATCATCATCCTGAAAGCTATGAGAGACTGCATATAAAAATGAACAATGAACAGACCACATGTAAAATAGAATTCAGACCCATAGTCTGTACAACCAGCCCAGGAAGCCATTCTGCTACAAACCAAGTGGATTTGGAGCCATTCTGACCAGTGCCTCCATCAGACAGTCTGAAAAGCCAACAATAACCCTTGTAAGAATTACTCAAAAATGTCTTATTTAACAACTGATAACGTCCTTAATGTCCCTTTGTACAGCTCAGAGACAACTCCCAAGGCAATCAACATAGGTTGGCCGACCACTGCATGTCCCACCTCCAAGTTCCTCATGTGAACAGCCTCCGTGCAGGGCAAGTCTGGAATACCCTAGAACCCTTCCACCACCTGCTGGAGTCTCTGGCAAAGGTAAGTAATGATAGTTGATTCCCTTCCTGCAGTAAGGTCCTAAGAATTTCTGTTTCTTTTCATTCTCATGTTCTTGGCTTCTGCCTATGCTTAATGTTCAAAATATTGGAAGAGGTTTGTTTTTACATGAGAGTCAAAATATATACCTCCATTTCTATTTATTTTGCTCCTAGTGATGTAAGGCTTAAATTGTATTTGCTACAACCTTTAGGTTAAGATCACGCTAACAATGGTGGCCTGGGCAAAATTTCTATCTCTCATGTGATGGTGTGGGGATTAACAAGCTAGTGCTTGTGAACTGTTTGTTTGGGGTAGAGAATGGGACGTGCAGATGCCATATTCTAGCTCAGTGATGACGGCTGTCTAGTCTACCCTTTACTTCACTAAATAGTAAGGCACTGACTTACTACGTTTACATATAACTTTTAGTACAAAGAGAAGAATAAGACATGAAAATCCAACCCTCATAACTGTGGCCTAATTACCTCTGTTGTTTTGTATTGTATTTATTATTATAAGAGAAAGAGCCATTTGTTGGACTGAAAGAGGAAACTGTAGGGGAAGATAAGATATACCTTAAATTTAAAAGAAAAAAAAGGGAAGAGGATGGGGAGTTGATGGTGGGAGGGTGGGACTGGAGGGGGAATAGGGAGGGAGGGGACTGCAATTGAGATGTAACGAAGAAATAAAAAATAAAAGAAAAAAAAAGACATGAAAATCCACGGGCTTGTGCAGCTTCTACCTGAAGAAGCAACTCGGGAAGATAAGTATCATTTAACTGTCCTGATGACTGGGAAGCTTATAAGATGGTTTGTTTTCAGAATGGTAAGGCAAGAGAGCAGATCACCAATTGTCCCATGGAAGTGCAGATCTTACTTCATCTTCACCAGGAACTATCATTTTAGCTTAGTGTTAGCATCTCACACTAAACTAAGCAGTTAACAAAATCTCTGACACCAGAGCCAATAAGGGTTGAAAACTGAATCTGGAGAGATGGCTCAGTGGGTGAAATTCTGAGTTGAGTTTGGATAGCTCACACCCATACAATAAAAATGGTATAGCAACATGCATCTATAATCCTCCCTGGGGGTGCAGAGACTGGGACAAGCTTTGGTTGACAGACAATGTCAAACTCCAGGTTCCATTAGAGACCCTCTCCTAAAAAGTGAGATAGAGAGAGGTTGTTGACAAGTGATCCCTGTTGAGAGAGGGAAAAATGAGCCTCCTCTGAGAGAGAGGAATTAAGTACACCAGCCACACTCCAGGGATGGTATCAAGCTCAGGAGACATTAACCAACAAAAAACATACTCCATGGTTTTATGTGCTTGTTCTGTTTTGTTTTGTTCTTTTGTCTTGTTTTGTGCTTTGTGGTTTTGGTTTGCTTGTTTGTTTCTTTATTTTTGTTAAAAATAGACCTTTTTTCTCACATTACATATCTTGATTATAGTTTCCCCTCCCTCTACTCCTCCCAGTTCGTCCTCAACTACCTTTCTATCCAGTTCCACTCCCTTTCTGTTTCTCATTAGAAAACAAGCATGCTCATAAGGAATAATACTATACTATAATATAATATACTGTTCTGTATTATACTGAATTATACTACACTAATGATGAAACAAAAAGTAACACATAAGAGTTGGAAAAGGCAAACAAACAAAAGGAAAAGAGCCCAAGAGAAAGCATAAGAATCAGAGATTCACTCATTCACACACTCAGGAATACCATAAAAAACATTAAAATGGAAGCCACAGTATATACAAGGAGGACCTGGTGGAGACATGTGCCAGCCCAGATCTACCCAGCCTCTCAACCTACCCAACATTGTGTTCTTCCCTTCCCTGACCCATGGATTCCATTATGTGCTACCCAAATACTCCAGGGTATGGGGCATGACCTGGATCATGGTTTACATCAAGTGCATTACCTGGGATTTATTTATTTTTAATAATTTATTTTTTATTTCTTCAAGTTACATCTCAATCACAATCCCCTCCCTACTCCCCCCTCCAGTCCCACCCTTCCACCCTCCTCCCCCTCAACCCCCCATCTTCCTCCCTTCTTTTTTTTTTTTTTTAGTTTAAGGTATTTCTTTTTTCCCCCCAACAGCTCTCCCTTTCAGTCCAAAAAATGGTTCTTTTTCTTATAACTATGAATACAATACAAAACAACAGAAATAAATAGGCCACAATTATAAGAGTTATATGGCTTAGCATACATTCCCAATGTCCAGTCCATATGTATTTGGCACCTGACTTTAACATCCTACTATCTAACCATCTCCATGTGTTTAAAGTTCTATATCTAACTCAGCTTTCATACTAACTTGCCTCATAATTTTAAAAATATCTTCTTAGATCCAGAACACCCTCTTGATTCTTAAACAACTCAAAATTTAACTATGAGACTCTAGCTATCTATTCTTCAACCACCTCAGAGACCTGAGAGGGATAAATATATCTGATTTATTTTTAATTAAAAAATAAATTAAGTATGATAAAGAACAATAGTGGATGATACATAGAGGTGACCTCTGTTTCCACATATATACCAATGGGTTAGTACCCCAACATACACCCAAGGGAAAAAAATCCCAAAAATGATTCACAGAAGAAAAAATGGCATTTTGTATCTGTAAGTTTACCATGAACTGAATAACAAAAGAAAGAAGTTGTCATTGCTATGAGGACCAAAGCCATGGTACTTCTGCTCTGGCTTACAGACACTCTGCTATACCATATCCGGTTTAGAAAAAGAAATAATTCTTCCTCTAAGAATTTTGGAGGAAGAACTATTTCTCTATATAGATCTGCATATATGGATATGTACATGCATGTGTATGTATGTGTATATGTATATATGTGTATGTATGCATGCATTTATGTATGTATGTGAATTTATGGATTTATGTGTTTGTATGTAAACTTCTCTAAACATAGATAGGTGTTATGATAGCATATTCTACACAGAGTTATTGCATAGCAAGCAACATTAAGAATGAAGCTAAACTACTGTGGAAATATAAATTATGACAATTAAGAGGGAAAGTTTAGTGGCAAAGTAGCATGGAGTTCAAGGCCAGGGTTTTCTGATATGAGAGCTACTAATTAGCCTGTGTGCTACATTTAACTTGTTCTTGTTTCCATTTAACCTGACTGGAATGCAAGGCTCTATCTGGAGTCGCTGCAAAAGAAAAAGACAAGGTCTTATCATCACATATCATGTAAGGTATTTTTTTTCCAAAGGCTACATTTCCAAAAGTATATGCTTCTGACTGCCGAGCTGAAAAGAAATGTTTGTAAATCTCAATTACAAGGCCCGGCATGAGAATCTAAAAATTTGCTAAAGGCGCAAAATTCACACGAGCGTCAAATTCTAAAATGAAAATATTATACAAAATATTTGAATTACTCGCATATTCCTACGGTTCTTGGGGGGGAGGGATTTTGAAGGGAGAGAGAGAGAGAGAGAGAGAGAGAGAGATTACCTCTGTGAACAGTTCCCCAGTCATCAACATAAACTGGGAAGAGCATACAGGAAGTATTCTCTCCCCTCCCTCTTTGCAGATGAGTGGCAGCCTCCTTTGGTGCCTGTTCCTTATCTTGTGCTGACTCAGTCCACCAGCAGCTTTGCTATACTAAGAAAAATGCTTATGAACTATAAAATTAGGGAATGAATTGTCTAAGATGATGTGGTTCCACAGACACATGAAACATAATTTGAAGGATTTAATTATACCTTTCCAGTGCCTATAAACAAAATCACAAAGAGACAGACGTGATCCTTGCAACAAAAAAAGTAAGAAAGAAAAAGGAAAGAAAGTTCATTACAAAGTCACTCACAGCCTCACATAAAATGTGATTTTTTTAACTCTCCAATTTAATGACTGTAGCTGATTCAAACTTCCCTTCCACTAAGCCCACATCAAAGCACTTTAAATTCTTCCAGAATTTTTTAATGTGTCCATACTTGGTAATTAATGCCGTAAGCACACTGTAAAGTTTGACTGATAACAAATGTCCCTAGGTTTCTAGAAGCATCCAGCTGAGAATGTGATGCAAGTAAACATATCAAAATCTAGAATCTGATTGGAAAATAGGGGTGAGGGATACAGGTTAGGAGAGGAATGAGAAAGGAAGCCACAAAACCAGCCAAGCAATTCTTCTATTTCCAGAGACAACAACAGAGTTCACTGGCTAGATTAAAAATGGCCAAGAAATTTTATTATCATCTTATTTCCACAATGTAAACATTATTAAGTGAAAAGAAACAAGAAACCAATTCAGTTGCACCGTGAATGTAAATAACAGTAATAGGAAATGTGGCCGCACACAATATCTGACCTCTTGGGTCTCAGACTCGTAAACCCACTCTGCTTATGGAAGCAAATGCTCCAGGGTAATGTGATACCCAGGGCCAGTGAAATTGCATGCAGAGTGGAACAACTTCCCATCCATGCCTTCTGTGCATTCTTTGCAGTATGACTAAGACTGCCTTCCCAGAAATTTGCTCTCATTTCAAATTCTACCTTGAACAGCTACTTTCTAAACTGAAATCAGTAACTGATCTAAAGCAGATAACAAAGTAGTTTATCTGGCAATCGCATACTCATTTGTCAGAGGAGATGGTGCGTGTATGTGTTTGTGTGTATGAACATGTGTGGGAGTGTGGGTGCACGTCCCCATGCGTGCGTGTGTGGAGGCCCACTGATAGATGTTCAGTGTTTCTTGCTATCACCCCTCACCTTATTTTTTCTGACAGAATTGCTAGTGAACGTGGAATTCATCTGGCCGTCTACAGTGGCTGGCAAACAATCCCTTGGGAATTCTTTTATCTCCACCTCTTCAGTGCTAGGATTACAGACTCACACTAGCACACATGGCTGTGGATGCTGGGTATCCACATAGAGCTTCTCATGCTTGCACAACGACCACTTCTCCACTGAGGCTAAAGTAATATGCTCTTTAGAAATCTTTTTAGAATTATCGGAACAAAGCCATATGATAATTAAGGTGCTAAAAATGAGTCCAGTCTATGAATGTAAGGATGGATACTACATCAAATGTTTACTGAAAAAAAAAATCACAATCTCATAAAAGGTGGAACTCCAGCTACCCCTTAAAGAAAAGAATGACGTGGAAAGGTAGCAGGAAAATGTACTGCCATCTAAACTCCACATCTAGGGGAAAGATCATAATACTTGCTCACATAAAATTAAACATGAAAACACCATCCATTTCTTATATACAGGGAGAAAAAAATGGACAAAACAAAAAAAATTGTATTCACCAGAGGGTGTTCTTTGTAATCTATGAAGCACTTATAAATAAATCTCTGGAGATTGATATAAGATCCAGATGAATATTCTGAAATGAGCTCAAATGACAAGCAGAATGGGTGGAAAAGGAAAACCACTCTATGGGTGGCCACTGGTTGTCAGTATTGATGATAGCTGGCCTTGAGTGAATTTATATGCTGGGTGACATTTCAGTAAATGCCCTAATTCTGAAGAATGTTACAGATCTTTTCAAGCTAATACTAAAGGTTATGTAAAAGAAATGTGATGAGAATGGCCAAGACATTTTGCAAAAGGAAGAAATGCATGCCTGATGTAATACAGCACCATGGAAAGTTAATCCATGGGTAAACAAACGTGCTGTGAACAAATATGAACAAGATAAAGAGACAATGACACAAAATCAGAAACAGTCCTGGACATGTGAAGCTAAAGATAGCAACAGACAGCAGGTCAGTTTAAGGAATTGGCTATTTTTTAATGTTATATTCCCAAATTCCCCTAATAACACATCAGTTCTATTGAAGGACTCATAAGAAACACAATGGTATGGGCAGAAATAGGAGAATCATTAATAACCTTGGGGAAATATGTGAAGTTTCTTAAGCAAAGCACCAAGTAGAGTACAGAAAAAATAGGAGAAAAAGTCTAACTGCATTAAAGTTTTAATCTCCACTAAAAAAAAAAAAAAAAGCCAAGCCAAGCCTGAAAGGAAATATATATGCTTGGAATTGGAGCTACCCTACAGAGGGGATGCTATTCATCCCAAAAGTCATATGTTGCCAAGCAAAAAGCCCAATGCCAGTTGTAAGATACCTTCTCTAAAATTATTGGTCAGAGATATCCAAGAAGCCCTAAAAACAATGCAGGGTATCAGCAGTCCTCTTGTTTTCCCACCAGTACTTGATTATGAAGTGTTATGGTCAAAGACCCCACACACGTTAGTCACAAGATACAGAAAAATCAAATCACTACTGACCAGGAAGTTTCTTCCCTCCTGGCTAGCTAGCTCTAATGCTACTAGAAGGTACTGTGTAGGTCACTGTGTGTGGAGGGGGGGTCACCATGGCATCATCAACAGTCTTATCCATCTGTAAACCCTGTGAAATTCACTGATGACCACACCCATGGGTGCAACACTATCAAAAATTTCTGGAGATAACCAACTACTCCTAATTGTATTTAGGTTCTGTAATGCTGGGGGATAGGCCAATCCAAGGCTTTCTTACAGGCGTGGCATCATCAACAGTCTTATCCATCTGTAAACCCTGTGAAATTCACTGATGACCACACCCATGGGTGCAACACTAGCAAAAATTTCTGGAGATAACCAACTACTCCTAATTGTATTTAGGTTCTGCAATGCTGGGGGATAGGCCAATCCAAGGCTTTCTTACAGGCCCTGTTGAAAGAACAAAGGAAATGCTGGTTCTGTGTCCCTGTCCACAGACAGACTTGGCAAGGGCCAGTCTGGGTCTGGGACCATATATGGCCTCAGGGGTGTTAAGCTTTCAGTTCCTGAGAACCTCTGAGTTTTCCCCCTGAAAGGCTGTGGAAGACCATTGTGTACTCAGTCTGACACTTGGGAGACACCCTGTGTTCCTGATGTGCACTGATGTTTGATAAGCTTCCTGCTAACTTCATCCCATTGGGTGATGGCTTTCTGCTGACTTCCTCGCAGTCCCCCCTCCACACAAAAAAATATGCTGTGTTGCTTAATAAAGTTGCTTACATGAGCTATTAGTTAGTGCAGACCTCCTGGCCCCAGATTTCTGTCTTATTTATTTTCTCATACCTGGTCCTTTCCCTCAACATGTAGCAGTTTGGGAATCTCATTCAGGTCAAGAACTCGGGGATTGTTGGGGAGATCACACACTCTAGAGGTGAACCTACTATTACTTTGCTCAGTGGACATAATACTGAACTTCTAAATTTGTATCTCTCTGCCTGTTTTTTAGTGACACTCTCAGACACTATCAGCAAAATTTCTGTGTAGAACAGATGACAATAAATACAGAAATATAATTGACCAAACCAATAATAAGTCACTGGGGAGTGCTTAGCCACAAACTGGACACCCATAACACACCCCAAGGCTCTGGGACTATGGAGAAGAGGACAAAAGATTGTAACAGCCGGATGTCGAAAAGGACCAGCACAAAACAGTGTCTTACTGACATGACAGAACCACTACACTCAGGAACTCACAACAGCTGTGGTTGTCTACACAAGACCTGCACAAGATCAATCCAGACAGCATTGTAACATCAAGTGAGGAGTGTTTTGTGAGCTCTGTCCCCTAACTGTCAAGTTTTGAACAGTTTCCAGGTAAGAAAGTTGGTTTTCTTTAAAAGTTTGTCTCCCAGTTAGGTCAATCATATTCCAGTGGATGGCCCCATTCCCAGAAGCATATGGACAGCATGAATTGGAGTTGAGTCACTGGGCTATTAAATATTTTTTAAGAGGAAATAAGTTGGAGGGTTGGAGAAATGAGGGTTGATCTAGGAGGAGTTAGCTGGAGGAGTCAGAGGTGAATTCAATAAAAATATATTGCATGAAATTCTCACAGAATTAATTTCAGAAATTTTAAGCAGGTGTTTTGCAGTTTATATCAGAGCTTCAGAAATTCTAAGGAATGAGAATATTTTAAGATAGACAAACAGTGGAGTCTTGTCATGAAGACGGGGAAGACCCACATAGAACACCCAGTGAGGAGGAAGTTCCCTCTGGAACTACCACTTTGAGAAGAAACCTACCCTGACTCCAAGATGTGAACTGCTACAGGGACACTTTGTGTGTGTGTGTGTGTGTGTGTGTGTGTTTATTCATTACTTCAAGTTATATCTCCATCACAGTGCCCTCTTTCCACCCACTTTTATTTCAGCCCTACCATGCCTTTCAGAATTGAAACAATACATTCACCGTTGGAAGCTGCTAAACAAATTACATGTGGTTATTTCTTCAAGGAATGAGATTGATTGTGCCAATAGAAATTTAGATTCATAGATATTGTCTGAATTCTTAGCAACAAGAATACATATTGCATACACTAATGCATTTTTAAATGATAAATACCAACCCCAGTTCATGAAGCTGGGTTTAATTTGAACATCCTGAATGAACAGAATCAAACAAAATGAGATGACTACCTCTCAGACTTTAAATGAAAATATATGAAGATTTAGTTGTTTGTGCTCATGTCCTTTGGGATCTATTGTTAACTGTACAGATACTGTATAAATTTTGAAAAATGGATTGATCTTTAAATGAACTAATGAGGTTTTTTCTTGGAATTTATTTCTGAGCACAGTTGGTATTGTGGGAAATATTTCACTCAAAGAAGTAAAAATATCAATAGCAATAAAGAGACTCGTCTTTTTCTCCCCAAAAAGAGTCAATGTGAGCCATAAGCAATGATTTATCTTACCACTTTTTCCAGAAAATCGCTGCCAAGCAGAAATGATTACACTTGGCCTGCATATCTTACTGCCATTTAAGTGATCAACCATACATGAAACTCTCCTGGCACTCACAAGTAACATGTTTTTAACATTTTCACACACTTTTTTTTACTTGATTTTACTTGAAGAAATCTCATACCTGAAGTTATCATATCAAAAGATATTTCAAATCCTCAAAACAATAGGAATCTCTACAGTCTTGATTCCTTTGAAACTTTTAGCCCACTATGGTATGGCATATCAAATTGGTATTTCTATATATCTATGATATTTTTAGAGAATATAAATTTGCTGTAAGTGTATAGATTTGACTAATTTCACATTTATTTCCTATATCTCTATTTATAAGAATCTAATTTAGTTTTTCAAATGACCCATACAAATCAATTTTACAATGTCATGTTTCTGCAGTGGATTCTGATTCTTCTAAAGCACAGTTCCTGAAGAGCAGAGTCCTAACAGATTTGTGATACTGGGTTCCCTCGGATTCATTCTTATCTCGATGATTCATATTTAAATAATTCAGCTAAGAGTACTCTTATTTCATTCTGCCTTCATTTTGTATTCAAAAATGAGTCGTGCTTTTCCTTTCTTTCCTTCTTTTTAAATAAAAAAAAAGGCATAGTATTCTGAACATTTTCATGGCCCTTTTACATCTCCTCCCAGACCCACCCCCAATTCCATACTCACACAACTTTGTGTCTTCATCATCGTGTTAACTCATTCAATTCCATTAATGCAACCTATAAACTGACAGTATTACGGCCATATACTAGAGCATGTTATACATACCAGAATTATGCCTTTAAAGAAAAATAACTCCCTCTCCAAGAAACCTTCAGTTACCAAAAGCTCCTCAGGTAGGAGTGGGGCTTCATACCCAACTCCTCTCTTCACGCTAGGATTTTATCTGGCTTGAGCTTCTACAGTTCATGTGCATCTTGTGATCACTGCTATGATCTTATATGTACAAGTGACTTTCCTTATAGATATCCAACGCCTCTGTCTCTTACAACTTTCTGTATCGTCTACCACAATGATCCCTGAGCCTTAGGAGGGGGACAGTTTGATATGGTTGTCCCATTCAGTGCCAAGCATCCACAGTCACTTATTCTCTTCACCTCGATCATCTGTGGGTCTCTGTGTTAATTCCCCCCTTCTGAAAAAGGAGTTTCTCTGGTGAGGTCTGAGAAATGAACTGTTCTGTGGGTAAAATGGTAAGTCATTGGGAGTTTATTTGACACAGTGAACATTTAACAGAATGATAGTAACAAGTTTCTCCCTTAAGCGTATGGCCCGTTTTTTCCACAGATTCTTGGCCCCATTATCAGTTCTAGGTATGGGCTGCATCTTGTGGAGCAGCCCTTAGACATAAACATTGTGCCGTTTGTTACTCTGGTGACATGACATACCTGCCACTGTTGCACCAGTGGGAATACCTTTCCCAATAGGTTGCTATTGCAGGTTAAAGGTTCATAACTGGAGAAGACAGATGGTGATCTTTCTCCTCCAGTAGCATGGACAACACCTTCTTGTCGCGTCCCCCTCGACCAGCAAGAAAGACGCAACTCGCAAAAGCTCTTCTCCTGCAGTTTATTCAGGTCCCTTGAAAACAGTCTTCCGAATCCTTGCTTGTGTCTCTGCTTCTCTGCTTGTGTCCCTGCTTCTCCTCCCCCAAACCCTTATATGCCTACTCAAACCCAATCAGATCATGCCACCTAGCAATCCAAGATAGGCTCACAAAAGGAGGAAGCACACCGGGCTAGGCAGCTGCTACCAACTAAGGCTTGTTTACAGCTAAGCTTCAGCTTTCTGGCATCAAGCCAGGTGCCATCTTAGGGTTTCGGCTCACCACAGATCCCCCTTTTTGTTTTAAAACGCAACAGGCAAGGGTAGAGGTCTGATCTCTGATATGCATGTAAAGGACATTGTAATGACCCCACGCCCAGTAGCCAACCAGGCTGGTGCCATACCCGTCCGGTATCTTTTTCTCAGAGATGGGAAACTAGGATACCAACCCATATGCAATCAAACATGCCCTTCTTGAAGTCGCTAGAAGCTGACCCCAAGTGCAGTGCTTAGCCTCGCATCCTGAGCGTGATGATAGCTTAGTCCTTTAGGACAGTCAACCAAGCTTGTGGCTGTCCAGCCTCCAAGGCAGCAAAGGCTTGCACCAGCATGGCATTACTTCTCCTCTGTGAAATCCTCATCTTACAGATACACCATAGGGCAATGAAACTGACTAGGAAGAGCATGCCTCCTAGGGCACCCATTCCCGCCCATTCCTTCAGATGATTCATGGCTCGGAGGATCCATGTTGACAGTCCTCAGCAACAGAGACATCAACCCGGGTGGAATTCACATGCACGATGGCAATTCTCAGATTCTGCATCAGCTTATGAAACTCGCCAGACCAATTTCCTGTAAGATACTGAGAGAGTTGCTTAGACAAATTTGCAGCTACAGTATAATTTTGATATGGCACAGGGGTCACAGACAAACCAGTCATTTTCCACTCACAGCCAATCTGGGCCACCTGTCACAATACATCCAAGGCCGTGGCTACATTGGCTGACAAATTATTCAAGGCAGCTGCAGTCTGCACCGGAGAATGCATAGCAATGGCAGCTGTGGTAGCCCCCACAGCAGCAAGACTAACGGACTTTTTCCATTCACTACCAATTCTAACAGAGGACACTGTTCCAAATCAAGGGCCACATAAGCCCTGGCGGTGGAACAGAGGTCCAATCCTGCTGAGCCCTGAGTGGCACTCCGCGTTGTGTGGGAGATCTCAGAGTTGGCCACCTCTCTTCCTGAGAGTCTTCCATTGCCCCATATATTTGAGGGCCCTGAAGGCGAGGGTCCCTCTGTCCGTTGTTTGGACGAGTTCCTCCATAACCTTGTGTTAAAGGCTGACCATTAATATCTTTAACAGATCTACATTCATTTGCCCAATGATTTCCCTTCTTGCACTTGGGGCAAAGACCAGGTTGCTTAGGGTGGTTCCCACTTCCTGTTTCATTCTGTCTTCCTTTCTCGGGGCATTGTCTTTTAAGGTGCCCCATCTTTCCACAATGGTAACAGGCGCCATTACTTCTTTTCTTGTTTTGTGTAATATACACTACAGCAGCTGCAAGACCTGCATTAGTCAAAGGACCCCCCACCTCTCTACACACTTTCATCCAGTCTTCCAACCCCTTGTTCTTATAAGGGGTGATAGCTGCTTTACATTCCTTTGTACATTGCTCATACACAAGTTGTTTAATTAAAGGCATTGCCAAATCAGTGTCTCCAAATACCCTTCCAGCTGCTTCAACCATTATAGCCACGAAGTCTGAGAAAGGCTCCAGGGGACCCTGAATAATCTTAGTCAGATAGCCATTCACTTCCCCTTTGTTAGGCAATGATTTCCAAGCTCTGGTTGCGATTAAATTGATTTGCTCAAACACCTGAGCCAGATAGATACCCAGTTTGTTGTTGAGCAAATCGACCTTGCCCAAGAAGCATGACCACATCCCAGGCTGGGTTTCCTGCTGCACAATTAGCAGCAGCTTGTTCATTAGCAAACTCAATCAAGAAAGCCTTCCAATCTACATACTGCCCAGAGGACAAGCAGGCACGTGCCAGGCTCATCCAGTCACTAGGAGTCATGCAAAAACGATGAAGAGCTTCCACCTGAGCTACAGTGAAAGCAGCATTAATCCCTTAAGTGCGGACAGACTCAGCAAGTGCTTTAATTACCTTAAAATCGAGGGGTTCATGATAACGATTTCCCCCTCCATCCTGAAAGACAGGGTAGTACAGCTCATGTCTCACTTCCCTCCAGACATTTGGACAGAATGACCGCCCACTAGGACCACTCGGAGGGGAAGTCTCATTATATGAAGACGGCGCCAGCACAGGCTGCCCTGGAGCTGAGGGTTCTATACGGGTGGAGTCAGAACTCTTCCTCAAAGATGACTTCTCCATTTCCCTTGCTGACATTTCAAGTTCCTCTTCAGACTCTGAGCCATCCTCTTCCAAAGTATCTTTCCCAGATTTGACTGAGCGCTCCTCTTTTAACTGCTCTAATGCCTCTTGTCCCTTTTCCATGGCCTTGCAATATCTCTGATCTCCTAAACAACTACTAACAAGTCTCCAAATAGGCCGTGGTCCTCCCTGCAATGTACCTTGCTCCCAGGCAAAATCTAGATCTCTCCCAAGCTTATCCCAGCAACTGATAAAGGCCAGCAAGGCCAGCATTCGCTCCATTTCTGTGAGGCACTCTCTGCTTTCCTCACCTTGCTCTGCCAGTTGTGTCTTCTACTCGTCCGAATCACGGAACTTTATTGCTCCCTCCCGGAGACCTTATTGCCTCTTTACCGAGGTCCTTATTGCTCCCTCCCGGAGACCTTATAGTTCGCAACTTCCCGCAAAACTTTACCTTTAGTTCGCAATTTCCGCGAAACTTTACCTTTAGTTCGCAATTTCCGCGAAACTTTATTGTCCCACTTTATCCCGGGAACTTACCAGTGCACTGCCCCTGACTGCAGGAGTTCTGAGTCTTTTCTGGTTCCCCGTATGGGCCACCACTTGTCGCGTCCCCCTCGACCAGCAAGAAAGACGCAACTCGCAAAAGCTCTTCTCTTGCAGTTTATTCAGGTCCCTTGAAAACAGTCTTCCGAATCCTTGCTTGTGTCTCTGCTTCTCTGCTTGTGTCCCTGCTTCTCCTCCCCCAAGCCCTTATATGCCTACTCAAACCCAATCAGATCATGCCACCTAGCAATCCAAGATAGGCTCACAAAAGGAGGAAGCACACCGGGCTAGGCAGCTGCTACCAACTAAGGCTTGTTTACAGCTAAGCTTCAGCTTTCTGGCATCAAGCCAGGTGCCATCTTAGGGTTTCGGCTCACCACACCTTCTAGGACTATGAAAGATAGCTAGAAGAGATGAAACTTCCAGGTCAATATCAACTTCACTTCCCACATTCTTTGATTCATCCATGTAATGTCTTCCATAAAAGGGTATCTTTCTTAGTCTGTTCTAAATTGTTTCTTTGATAAGACTAAAAACACCAAGAGGGGGTACTGGTAGGCACTTTATATGCCAGGGAAGGATTAATTTCCAAGACTAACTGGGCAACACAAAGTAAATGTTATGGGGAAAGGAAAAATGAGAAAACTCTGTTGAGTGGGAAAGGATGAGAGAGTAGTTATGAAAGGATTTGGGGATGTAAATATATATGTTCAAAATACTTTGTATGAAATTCTCACTTAATAAATATATAAAAGAATACGGCTGATGCAAAGCACCTGCATCAGCAAATCACCTATCCTAATAGCTCAAGAAAGCTGCATACCTGAAACTCTCTTTGGGCAGCAGCTCCGCTCGTCTCCTCCTCCCCAGAAACAGCTGAAAGATCCTTCGACTAGTGGTCCTGGGAAGAGAGTTTAGATCCTATGATTAGTGGTCCTGG
>CAJQZJ010004760.1:1967502-1978361 GCA_907164525.1 Lophiomys imhausi | reverse complement strand
AGAGAGTTTAGATCCTATGATTAGTGGTCCTGGGAAGAGAGTTCAGACCCTATGATTAGTGGTCCTGGGAAGAGAGTTTAGAGCCTATGATTAATGGTCCTTGGAAGAGAGTTTAGATCCTATGATTAGTGGTCCTGGGAAGAGAGTTTAGATCCTATGATCAGTGGTCCTGGGAAGAGAGTTTTGTGAATCTTTTAAGTGTCATGAGCTTTCTTAGCCCGGTAAGTTTAGTTTGTTTCCAAAATCTTAGGATTTTGGAAATTCTTCTCCTTCCTGGAGTGAATGTTTCAATTAAGAGGAAATGGCTACACAATACATGTATTTCACACATCAACATCCTCATGCAATTCACAGAAGAAGAAATGAGCCCAGGAAGGGAGATGAAGATGGAGAAGAGCCTCGAACTCTTTAAATATACACTGCATTTAAGAACTAGAGGAGATTAATTAATGGCGAGACTTTTGGTACAGAAGCTAAACCTGAGGAATATATACACATACACAAATGTACATATGTAAAACAAATGTATGATATGTTTATGTACACTTATATTTAGAGTTCATATACACACACAACTTTGTTCTTTACACTCATTCAAAGCAACATATGGAAGATAGAAATCAAAAGTTCTCTTCTTTGGGGTAAACTGGAGAATAAGAGAAAAGATTTTTCTAGCTATACATCAAATTGAGAATACAGGAGAAATTCAAAAATCAAAACATAAAAAACAACAATCAGTAAATGGACTATAAATCTAAAGATAGTTCTCAAAATAAGAAACACAAATAGCTAATAAACATTTTTTAGAAATGCTCAACATGATTAATCATCAGGGAAATGAGAAGTAAAACTACTTTGAGATTCCATCTCACACTAGTCAGAATGACTATCATCAAGAAATCAAATGATTTTGTTGTTATCTTAGCAACTGGTTTATTTCTCTTAGCTGTGAAGGCAATCTTTATGATCCATGTAATGTAAACATGGCTAAAAATAGATCCAACTGTACATATTAAATTGCCTGACACTTGAAATTGAGGGTTTTTAAACTAAATCTTTTATAATTCTAAAAGAAAGAAAGAAAGAAAGAAAGAAAGAAAGAAAGAAAGAAAGAAGGAAAGAAGGAAGGAAGGAAGGAAGGAAGGAAGGAAGGAAGGAAGGAAGGAAGGAAGGAAGGAAAGAAAGAAAGAAATGTTGATTAGGTTATGGGAAAAGGTAAAGTTTTTCCACTGCTGGTAAGAGTGCAAACTGATGAAGGCACTATAGAAATCAGTGTAGAGGTTCCTCAGAAATCTAGAAATAAGATTATCATCTGACTCTATTTCATTACTGGACATATACCCAAAGGACTCTATATCCCACTCTCAAGATACTTGCTTAGTCATGTTCATTCTTTCTCTATTCATAATAGCTAGGAAATAAAATCATCCAATACGTTCATGAATGGATAATGAAGACGCACTACATATGGATAATGAAATTTTATTTCAGTGTAAAGAAAAATAAAATTATAAAATTTGCTGGTAAATGATTAGAACTGGTGAAATTGAGAGAAAAAAAAACCAAAGCACAGAAAGACAAATTTGATGTGTTCTTCCTTATACAGGGATCCCAACTTTTAATATCTAGTTTTGCAAGTTCACCTTAGGGTACCTTTAGAAGCCAGGGCATTAGAGAGGTTATTGGTTGAAGAGGGCATTTTAAGGAAGAGTTAGTAGAAAATAGGTAACATGAAAGTAGAGGAGAGGAATACTGGGTATTAAATGATTTAAGTAAGGAGAGGGAAACGTGGGGGTAAAGGAGACAGAGCAGGGTAAGATTTAGCCAAATCAAAGGGTATATGAAAAAATTATATGGAAACATATCTTGACACCCAATTATATATATATATATAAAATTTTGATTTTTGAGATTAAAATATAATTATATTCCTTCTTTCCCTTTCTTCCATCCCTTCCCATAAACCCTTCCTTGTTCTCTCTCAAGTTCATGAACCCTTTTTTCATTGTTATACATACATATATGTAACATTATATAAACTAACCAGGTTACATTTAAGAATGTTAATGTATATACAGAACATATAATTTTTATTTTTATTTTTTATTTTATTCATCTCATATACATTACATCCTGACCACAGTATACCCTCCTTCCACTCCTCCCAGTCCACCCCTACCTCATGTAGATCCACTTCTCCTCTGTTTCCCTTCAGAAAAGAGCAGGCCTCCCAGGGATATCAACTGAACATAGCATATGTTACAATAAAACTAGCCACAAACCCTCATAGCAAGAGAATACAAGACAACCCAATAGAAGGAAAAGAATTCCAAGAGCAGGCAAAACAGTCAGAGACACCTCCCGCTCTCACGGTTAGAAGCTCCACAGGAACACCAAGCTACACAACCATAACATATATGCAGAGAACATAGTTTAGATGCATACAGGCTCACTGATTGTTGGTTGAGTTTCTTTGAGCTCCTATCAGTCCTACTTCTGTAGGCTGTGTTTTCATGGTGTCCTCAACCCTTCTGGCTCCTACCATCCTTCCTCCCCATTTTCTGCAGGGTTCCCCGAGCTTTGTCTAGTGTTTGACTGTGTGTCTCTGAATCTGTTCCTATCCGTTGCTGGATAAAGCCTCTCTGGCTGGGAAAGGCACTGATCCATGAACATAGACAAACATCATTAGAAATAATTTCACTGATTTTTTTGTTTGTTTATTTGTTTCCAGTTGTATTTGGTTCTATCCTAGGTCTCTGAGCTCTCCAGACTCTGGTTCATGGCCATCCAGGCAGTGTTAGGTGTGGGCTCCCCTTCAAGGCATGGGTCTCAAGTTGGACCTGTCATTGATCAGCCACTCCCACAACTTCTGTGCCGTTATTACTCCACCACATCTTGCAGGGAGGACAAATTGTAAATCAGAGGTTTTGTGACTGGGTTGATGTCCAAATTCCACCACTGGAAGAACTGTACCCACTTGCCTGGTCACAGAAGACAGCTGGTTCAGGATCTGTACCCTACCTTACTAGGAGTTCTCACTAGAGTCACCCTCATAGGTTGCAGTGAGTTTCCATTGCACTTTGCTTCCACATAAGCCCCTCACGAGTCCCTCCAATTCAGTCATCTCTCTTCTAGTACTCTTTCTGTCCATCCCCCCCCCCCACGCCTGATTCCTCCTGTTCTTACCCCTATCTTCCCCTAGTTCACCTGAAAAATCTATTCTATTTTCCCTTCCCAAAGAGATCCATGCATCCCCCAACCCCCACTCCTTGACTCCTCCTTGTTACTTAGCTTCTCTGGATCTGTGTATTTTAGCATAGTTATCCTTTACTATACAGCTAACATCTACTTACAAGTGAGTTCATATCATGTTTGTCTTTCTGGATCTAAGTTACCTCACTCAGAATAATTTTTTTCTAGTTCTATCCAATTGCCTGCAAATTTAATGACATCAGTTTTAACAACTAAGTAATACTCCATTGTGTAAATGTGCTACATTTTCTTTATCCATTTTTCAGTTGAGAGGCATCTAGGCTGGAGTGATGGATCAGCTGTTAAAGGCTAGGCTCACAACCAAAAACGTAATATTTTTAAAAGCATCCTTTTCTGTCAAGTTCATTTCCACACTGAAGGAGAGATGCCAAGGAGGCAATTAAACATGTGTATTTATATTCTAGAGACTGTAGTAAAATCTTGGAAACTAGAAATGTAGAGACTCCCTGATGCCTCGCTGCAAAAAGTATAATCTAGCAGAGATGACTATTAAGGAACAGAAAGCTCCAATATCAAGTCTTCAGGCACCCAAGTATCTACTGATTATTTAAAAAAAAAAAAACCTGATGGTGAAAAATCAAAGATGATTGACTCAGCTTGCTTCGTGTCCTACCTCTTCACATGCACACACACACACACACACACACACACACACACACACACACACACACACACAGGGGCGTCCGCACACTTGACCCTTTTCTGGCTACTCAAACTATTTGTTTAGTACATACACTCACACACCTACACCACATCTTCAAAAATACGGGCAAATTCCTCAAAACCCTGCTTTTCTTTCTTGCTTCCTTACCATGCTTCTATTCTGAGTGCCTCCCACCATCTGCCTTCCATTCTTCTCCATCATGCAACTCTAGGATATTGCCAAAATTGACCCCCTTTTTCTCCTGAAGGCCACGGTTATTACCTGATGACTCTTGACTGTGATTTTGTTGAGATCCAGTTCCAAAGCCCCCTGACTAAGTATCTTACTAACTCCTATCTCATAATTTTTCTGGACCTATCTCCTACATCCAAAAGATGCCAGTCGATATGGCCTGCTTTGATGTCCTTCCATTGCTACATCAGTCATATGAGTTTATGTGTCTGTCTTTATATTTACTTTCATCATTCTGCAGAAGTTATCCTAACTTGTTTAAGCTATGCACCTTTCATTCCTCTCATTCTTTTTCACTTAGACCTGTCCTACTATCCTCTAGTTCTTTTCAACACGTAATATTTCTTCATAAAGTTTTATTCTCCCTTTTTAAACTACCTTTCTAGGCTCTCCCCTTTCTCTTGCCATCTTTTGTCTAAATATCCCTTAAATCTCAGCCTACATCCCACATCTCAGTTTCCTATTCACTGCTCACACCACTCAACTCTAACTCCTGTTTTTGTGATTCTCGTGAAATTACATCCAGGAGAGCGCTTATTATCCACTCCAGCATGTAAGTTTCCTAGAATATTTGACTTTATTTCTTGCTCAGAATTTTATGATGGTTCACTAATAGTCTTGCTTCCTTCTGTCCTTTAGTATTTCCTCTTGTGTTATGCCTAGGTTCTGCCTTTGAGCCTATACTCTTTTTCTCTCTGTGTTCTTCTTTCTGGATATTATATAATCTTTATTAATTATTACTTATTCAGTGAAAGTGCCCAACTCTAATCATTCATTTCTCATATCTTTTGAGATTTCCACATTATCAGTTACAGAAAACATAAAACAAGCCCAAGACACAATAAATTGTCTTTCTCTTTGCCAGTCTTAAATTTCTGGCATTCTTTAGCATGCTTTAGGCTTAGCTAGTGACTAAGCCAGAGTTCATCTGTGAATATATGGTCTGAACAATACAGGGAATCTATAGATAAATCACCCAAGTTCCCAAAGGAAGTTCTCATAGTATTTCCCCTTCTTGATTCTGGCATCAGTTTTAAATAACTTGCCATATTTTTAACTTCACAGCAGAGGCAGTTTTAAAAAGTTCTTTGTGTGGAAAAAAAATGGGTCGTCTCTAAAGATGGTTCTAATTAATACCTTTAGAGCCTGGAAAAGTAAAGGCTCATGAACAGAGAGAAAACAAGTAAACAGCAAAGTCCCGCTTTTCTGATGAGAATGCTCTATAGAAGTCGAGATATTTCTCAAAGAATGAAATAGGCACAATGCCAATGCTTTGGAGAGTGTAGTTTTACAGTGTGCCTGGATAGTACTCTAACTGTGCTGGGATACTGAGATGCTGCAGCTGTGAGACAACCAACAAGCAAAAATGCCTTGATTCTATCAACTGCTACAAACTTAGATGGGTTGTCTAAGTAGGGTGACTGCACCAAGAAGATGAAGACACTAAACCGTTCCTACCACACTAAGTAAAAGCAATGAAAATTCAAAGTCAGAACACAGAGAATATGCAGAGGATTGTAGTATATAAAAAATTACTAGCAGCAGCATCCACTCATGATCTATTGGTATCTATCTTGGAAGGGTTCTTTGGTGATACAAGAAGTGATGATGATATGTGGGCTAAAATCTGTCTAAAATGATAGGATAAGGGAAAGTCAATACAGTTTATTAAATGTATAACAAGATTGCTTTAGGAAATGACAGTAGTAGATTCTCCTCTAGGTTCAATGACCTTTCTATCCACAGTTACTTAGTTGCTCTGACAGTACCAAGAATGAATTCCCTGTTATTTATCAAGCCTTAACTCCAAATTTTTGTTGCCTACAAGATAAAAGTGCCATTGTTGAAACATCAGGAATATCTTTCCAGGTCATTGTTGTGGTTTACAGGCATCACAGCTGGTTAGCTCTATTGGTTGCTTTTCTCCTCCGGTAGCTTACATAGTACCTTCCAGTACCATAAGAACCAGTCATCAGGGAAGGAGGCTTCCATGATAAGTCTAGCTTAATTCATATGATGTCTGTGTCCAGGTGTTTCAACAACAGAGTCTTTACCTTAACATGGTAGGAGGCAGCCAAGGGCAATACAATAACCAATATTGGTTTGGAAAATCTCCCTGACCAGCAATTCAAAAGGAGTTTCACATGTCTGGCACTGGGGTTTTTTCAGATAGTCTATGAATTTTGGGGACAGCATTATCATCCCATGTGGCATGACTCCATTTGATGCCTCTCTTCTCCATCTATATTCTATCTGTATCTATCTATCTATCATCGATATCTATCTACCTACCTATCATCATCTATCTATTATCTATCTATCATCTATATCTATTTCCCTATCTCTACTTATCTATCATCATCTATCTGTCATCTATCTACCTGTCATCTATCTATCATCTGTTTATCTCTATTTCTCCCTATCACCTATGCTCTGTGTGTGTGTGTGTGTGTGTGTGTGTGTGTGTGTGTGTGAAGTAAATCTATAAAACAATATTTCCCTGTGGCCCATTAAAATGCCCCAATGTGATTTACCTCTCCTTCATCTCACTCCCTCTATACTACCTCCTTTCCACCATCTCTCAAATAAAGTCTCCCTTAATTTTTCCATTTCCCCTTTTTTGAACCTGTGTCCTACTGTCCCTATCTTGAGCTCCTTCTCCCTCCTCCATATGTGGTCCCTTTTTACTCTCCTGGCTTCTGCAGTTATTTTAGGTTATATACTCAAATCTAAAGATTTACAGCTAGCATCCACAAATGAGACATAACATGCAGCCTTTGTCTTTCTCAGTCTGATCACTTCCCTCAATATAGTACTTTCCAGTTCCATCCATTTACCTGCAAACTCCACGACCTCATTTTTCTTTACAGTTGAATGGTATTCCATTGTGGGTGTACCACTTTCATTATCAATTCATCAGTCAAAGAAAATTTAAGTTGTTGCTATTTCCTAGCTCATATGGGTAAGCAAGTTATCTCTGTGGTAGAAATAAAAGTCCTTAGGGTGTATGCCAAGTAGTAGAATAGATGTGTCACATAGCAGATCTATTTTTAGTTTTTCAGAATTCTCCATATTGAATTCAGTAGTGAATACCGGAGTTTGCTGTTCCACAAATGGTGAATTTCACCTTTCTATTTCCCTGTATGCTTACTAGCATTCATTTTCAATTAATTTCTTCATTTTGGTCATTCTGACTAGTAAGATAAACCATTAAAGTAGTTTAAATTTGTGTTCTCTAATTACTAAGGATGCTGAGCATTTGTTAAGATATTTTTTTAGCCATTTTTATTTATTCCTTTGAGAATTCTCTGTTAGGTCTGTAGTCCATTTTTCAAACAGACCATTTGTTTTCCTGATTGTTTTTTGAGTTCTTTGTATGTTCTGGATATTAATCTTCTATTGTATCTATAACTGGAAAACATTTTTCTCCCACTCTGTAGACTTTATCTTCTCTCAATTGGTTGTTTTCCTCACTTTGCAGGACTTTCTATTTTGTTAAACCAATATCATTTCTAACTATATTCCAAATACACGTCCTTATACCCACAAATAAGTACAGCTCTGATCCCACTCAAAGAAGCTTCTTTCTGAAGTAGAGTTGGATGATCACAGAGATCCCCAACTGGTCAAAATTCAGATAATAAGTAAAAGTGGGATACACCTTCAATGCAACCCCTACAGATAAAACTCACGAAAAGTCACAGAAGAGGAAGCAGGAAGGCTGTAAGAGCCAGAAAACTAGGACAACTGTTTTGAGACAGTGTCTTCTAGACATGGCATGGATGTTTTACCTGTGAAATCTCAACTGTATGGTTCTCCAAACAAGACCTGTGTGGTGACAAAACCAGGTAACATACCAATATGGATGCTGTAAATTTCCCAAGACCCCATCTCTAGATGAAGAGCTGCAGATAATCAATGGCTAGTGAGAGAGGGAGAATTTCTTTTCCCCAGAAATAGGCTATGGAATCCCAAGTAGTCATCTCTAAACATACCTACATATGAGTAACACTATGTGGGCTTAGTATAATATACATGAGTGGTTATGTATGTTTATGTTACAATAATATTTAAAGAAGAGGTCTTGAATTTGAGAGGAAGTGAGAGGGTACAAGGGAGGATTTAGAAGAAGTAGAACTTTGTAAGTGTATTTGCAATTATAGAACTCATGTATGAAATTCTCAGAAAAATAATTTAAATAAAAATAAAATAAACAAATATCTTTGAAAAATAGAACAAGATTGCCCAACACCCCCCAGGCACCATACACTATCAAAGATAGTACAGTGCCATATGTGGATTATCCCTGTTTGAATGGTTGGTCAGTGGAGTTCCATAGACCCACACACACAAACATTACAGGTTATTGCCTCTGCTCTTGGTTATCCTCCAGAACATGCTTGCAAGGTCTTGTTACTGAAGACACCACATTCTTGAGCCACAGGACCTGGAAAACTCAAGCTGGTACTGACCTGGAAGTTTCATTCTGACCAGTTAGCTTGCATAGTGCTCAAATACATTATGCATGCTACTGCATTTGGAGAAGTGATCAGCAGTGTACCAAAATGTGGTCCCTTTGAGCTGCAATAATGAATGGCCTCACAAGACATGTCCACTGGTGCAATGGTGGCATGAATGAATCACTTTATGATAGATTTAAAACCTTCTTCACAAAAGAGAATTTACACCTTGTAACTGAAAAATATGGATTTCTAGGTCATAGGCTATAGGGTAAAAACTAATGCTATTCATCTGCAAAGTACACATAGTAATAAACTCTCCCCTAAGTTCTTATCTTTATACCCATATACTAGGGCATCTCTCTACTCCCATCAAAGCTTCTTTTTATGGTAGACAGACATTAGCACGAAGTCCTACATTTCCATAGGGTAGTATTTTCATGAAACCAAAAAGTGATGCATGATGTGTCCCCAGGAGGTAAAATACACCCCTGAGAACCACCCCTAGGAAAAGCGATATTGACCTTTATATTCACCAGCCTAGAGACCTACTTGGGGAGCTGCTACTTTCCATTCCTGTGACCTGAAGCACGCCTTGAGAGGAATTCTTGGTTCCCAATGTTGCACTGAGTCAAGTGCTACAGTTCTTCCCTTGCTGTCATGTCTCCTCAGACTGGCCAAATGCGAAATCTAAAAAGATCTTTGTCTCTAAAAGATTGGCAACGTGGACACTGCCCTTAGTGTTTTGAACTGTAAACAGGTCTTTGCAGCTACCAACCCTGAAAAATAGATAAAAGACGCACACCTCCTCAGTCTCTGAAGAAAAGTGAGTCTGAATACATTCTTGTAAGGAAAACAGCTCGCTGGAAGAAAGGCAATGGGGTAAATGAGGACAGGCAGTTCCCAGGAGCAGAGGCTTCCAATTGCAGTCCCTGGAGTGCCATCAGCAGTGGGACTTGGGCTTCTTTTACGAGCCTAATTGTCATAATTTTGGGAAGTGTACCTGGCTCCTGCTTTGGGAGGACCCTGAGTCAATCCTACTGGTGTATCAGGGAGGGAGTACAAGGTGTGTTGGGTACTTTCTGACCATTGAAATCCTCTGGCCCCACCACTGACTTAAACTTTTCATAGAGGCTGGCTGCAAGTAGTCTGCAGTCAATTTTATGCAGACACAAGCAGGCCGTGCCTTCCCCTGAAGCTATGCTACATGTCTCTCCAGCCCCAATCCGGGGACTTGGGAAGAAAGCAAGGGGCCAGAACCACTGAAAGTGTCTGAATCTGTCATCTTCCTGGGAGCTAAATATATCACATGTTCCACTGGAAGTTATGGGAATTAGCCAAAGCTCTTGTGGACCAGAGAAACCATGTGAGATTTTGCCCTAAGACTACTCCATCTATTCCCGAAGGTCATGCTTGTGCAGGAGAATTGCACTGTGAGCAAACAGGGGACTGACCTCTCTGATGCAGAAGCAGGCAGGGAAGGAGCTGAACCTGTGCTGTCAGGCCCTCAGTGAGCATCTGAACAGTCTTCTGCTTCCTGCACCAAACAGTTGGCTTTAATCCTGCTCCAAGAGCATGGACATCAACAAGATTCAAACGGAGACACAGAGGAAAATTCAAACCTCCTGGAGCCAGTTTCATAATTAATTCCAAAGCTCTTCATAGGAAGGTCATGGAGTGCAGATGGACACTTGCTACACTCAAGCTTGTCGATGCAGAACAGGTGCCAGTGAGCAGAAACCAGTTCTCTGCAAGGCCCCAGGCCCACTGTACATGCTCAGGCCCCCTTGAAGACCCCTCACCCAGCTCAGCTCAGAAACTCAACAAGAGGCAGGAAGGACACCCAGGAACTTGGATACAGTTCAATGAGAGACATAGTCAAAGTTTCGGATTCTTCCTTGAGTGGATTATCTGCTCTTCACTTAGGAATGGAGAAAAAGCCATGAAGTCAGAGGACAGACATCAAACGAGGAAATCAAAGGATGACACAGCTTTTCCTAGGTGTCACATTAGGGTTCATTGATGGCCGAGCTTGCTGCTCCAGCATTAGCCCATTAATGGAAAGCTGTCCTGCAAGAGAGCTGCAGAAAGCATTAATCTGTTGAAACTATAGATAATACTTAAGACTACTTGCAGAAAAGACCTCCACACAAGCAGCTTTGTGACAACCAGGCCACTCAATAAGTGTGTGTGTGTGTGTGTGTGTGTGTGTGTGTGTGTGTGTGTGTGTG
>CAJQZJ010004760.1:1953314-1967492 GCA_907164525.1 Lophiomys imhausi | reverse complement strand
TGTGTGTGTGTGTGTGTGTGTGTGTGTGTGTGTGTGTGTGTGTGTGTTTCTTCTTTCCTGGCCACCAGGCAAGGATGGCATACTCAATACTCTCTCAGTGATAGATAGCTTTATTCAATTTGAGCAAGTGTCTCCCAGCAAAGAACAAAGCATCTCCATAGCAGGCTGAGTTCACTCTGGAAGTACTTGTCAGGACACAAGTTTCCCACATAAATCCACTCAAATTGAGACATCAATGTGAGGTCTGGCTCTCATGTCCAGCATTCTAGTAGACAAAGTTCCAGAAACATTTTTACTTCCAGAGGCTGATAAACTACAGACCAATGACAGTTTCTAAATAACATTATAAGATAAGATTTTCTTTAATGATTAGAGTAAAAATTTAAAAGACCACTTTCTGATGAATGAAAATGATATGAAATTCCGATCTCATGTCCATAAATAAAATTGTACTGGAACACAAACACCCTTGTTCATTTGTACTGACTGGGCAACATTCACACTAAATTAAAGGGATCCATAGCTGAAAAAGTTTAAAATATTTAGGATCTATCTTGTAATACACTGAACTGTATCCCTTCAAAATTCAGACAGCAAAGCTCTGATTCTCAGTGTCTCTCTCTTTGACTTTACTAAAGACAGATCTGTAAAGGGATAATTAGGTTGCATGAGGTCCTACGTGGAGGCCTCATGCACCCAGCCCCCTCAGCATCTTCACCTCTGACTCTGTCTCAAGGCCAAATTCTGTTAGACAAGTTGCTTTGTCTGTGATACTTTACGTCAATGCAAGAAAAATAGTACATATCCTTTGCTTAAAATGTGTGTTGAACTATGCCCTATGGTATAATAATCCTTTAAAAGTTACCTCATGGTTCTGAGGTGAAGGTTTGGTAGGTAGGAGTGTTAACTGTTCAAGCAAGAAGATCTGAGTTGAAATCTTTGCCACCCACGTAAGACACAGAGCATGCCTATATGAGCCTAAAACACCAGTGTTTAGGTGATGGGGAGGAATGTGGAGCAGTGACAGCCAACCATCCATCTAGGCATAAATAGGAACACTGTGCATCCCACAGAGGATGTGTGCAAGGTACAAGGTAGAGGTGGAAGGGGACACACTAGGTCTGTACAGCCATCTTCCTTTCGGCCATGTGTCTCCCTCCATAGTTCTGATCAACTCCAAGCAACTTCCCTTACACTGCAGCAACCCCAGAATATCGTGGTCTAGATGCACCTCCTAAGGCCACGGTATTTAATCCTCTTTCAGATTTCATTGTGACAGTGCCTTGTTTCTGTGTCTTTGTTTTTCTCTTCTCTCTTAGAAATATATAAGACGTTAGGCTGTTTTGTTATTCAGAGCATGTCTCTCTGTGTGCCTCATTTAAAAGGACGATAGGCAGTTTGTGTCTTGCCTGCTCTTGCTAAAAGGACCCTCTATCAGCATCCACTTGCTTTGCTGCCTTGTTTTGCAGTCGTGCCCACTGTAACCCAGGAGAGGACTCTGTTCTCAGTCTGAACCACAGAAGATACCAGGAGGCAGCAGTTGGCTCCACAGTGACCAAGTACGACCTTTTTCTAGGTACAGACTACATCTCAGCATTTCCAAGTGTGCATATGAAGTGATGAGATCTTGATAAAGGTAAAACAATGTTTGGTAAATACATTGATGTAACAAATCACTTGTAAATGCTTGACCTTTAACCATATTTTTAAACAGTATCAAGGATATATTTATCATATACCAAGAGAAATAACTCCTTTTCCCCAACCTCTGATAACTACAAATAAGGGAATAACACCCAATCACCAGCACTCTGGGATTTTCAGTATTTGTCCTCAAGGTTACAAGTGCTGTCTGTAACAGTCTAGTCAGCACCTAATATGAATAAAAGTGTGGGGCACATTCCCACATTTTTCAGGCACTAGGCTAGGAACTAGACTGAAGATAGACATGGTGTTGACTTCAAGAAAACACAGTATTATGAGGAGAAGTGAACATGCAGGTAAGACCAGAAAATATGACTAAGAATAGATATTTCTTAACCAGTCCTAGGGGAGGTTGGGGCTGGGATACAGCTGGGATGAATAGCCAAGGAATAAAGAACAAGAAATATTTGATTCCACCTAAGCTAAATCTTAAAGAATATTGAAGTTTTCACTAAGTAAAAATGAGGACAAAGAAAAGGGCAAATGTGCCTCCAGGAAGAATGAAGGCTTCACATGAAAAGTGAAAAGTATTTCCGTGATAACACGAAAGCTCGTCTTCCGGGACTTTTGAAGTGGAAACACTGCTTCTCTTCTTTACAAGGTAACACTCCTCTGAAATCCTTACCTCCCATTGGCCTGCTGGAACTCTCCTGCACCCTGCTTCCTTCATTTCCTCTTGACTCAGTCAGCTCTCCTTGTAAGGACCTGCTATTGCCAGACACCACTACAGACCCTGGTGATATGAAAGCGGCAAGCAAGCATGCGTGCATTCTTTAAGAAACATCTAGTTTAATGATCTGAAAATAAAACTAGTAGGTATTTTTTTAAAGTGGAAGTTCTCACTCATTAGAAAAAAGTATTCACTGTGAATGATTAAAAAAAAAAAAAGAACTTGTGGCAAATGATAAAAAGGAGAATCTGTCCAACAAGGTAGCTGTTCATAGTTAATTGAATCAAAACTGCACAGGATCTTAACGTCAACCACTTGGTAGCACCATACACATCTCAGTGCTCCAGGCCCAAGTGTGGCTAGCCAAGAGCAGAGTGACCAGGGTATGAGAGAGAACATTTCCAAAGTTGGGACAACTCTGTGAGACAGGAATGATATTAAAAATTCCCTGGAAGTGACAGAGAGATCCATTGCCTCAAAGTTAGTGCCGTATATTAACTTCTAAACAAACTCTCTATTATGTTTTAGATTTAACAAGATCACAGTTCTTTCTGAATCATGGGGTCATCCCAGCATGCTTTGAGAATGACCCTTTCTGAGTGGTGGTTCAAATTTGGGATGCAGGACAAAGTTTTTACTGTCTTTGTATCTAAGATTTCTTTCCAATGATAGCAAAGAGATAAGAAAAACTTACAAGCTGGATGTGGTGGTGCACACCTTTAATCTCAGCACTGGGGAGACAGAGGCAGGGGGATCTCTGTGAGTTCAAGGCCAGCCTGGTCTACAAAGGGTGTCCAGGACAGCCAGGGCTATTACACAGAGAAACCATGTCTCAAGAAGAAAAGAGAGAGAGAAAGAGAGAGAGAGAGGAAAAAAGACAGAAAGAGAAAGAAAGATTTACAATGATTATTTTTAAATAGGGAGGTTTTCAAAGGATTCTAAGACTGTGTTGATACCAGACAAGGGGAGACAACGGCAGTTGAAAAATCACCTTATAAGAGATTAACTGGAGCCTCAGGTAAGTCAATAACTGACAGGACTCAAAAGTGCCAGAAAACAAGAGAGTCAGATCAAAATCAGCATACAAGGGATTCCCTACTGCCAGCTCTTCACACAAAACACCTGTAAGCCAAAAAGCCTTATAAGCCACAAAACAAATCAGATAAATAAAATAATAAAATGAAATAAAAAAAAAACAACAAAGATTACCCTAAAGAAGTCAGGCTCTACAACATTGTGAAGAAACAGGGAAGTCACTAGAGGGGATACCCCATCAAGAAGAGCTACAAAGATTACACAGAGTTTTGATACCACATTGGTTCTTACCCTGACCGGCGCAACACTGACTGTGTGTTCTTTGTACCAAAAGTAAATACACTAGGAGCTGACACATGAAGTCTTAGCACTCACCCAGATATTTTAGAGCCTTATTCTTCAGTATAAATGATGAATGATCAGCAAAGCCTCATCATGTATTTCACAAAATCCTACAGCACAAGCAAGAACACCAAATATAAAATTAAAGACCAAGAGGGCTTTGTAGGTTTTTAAATTTTATTTTTGAGATTATTATTACATTTCTCCGTTTCCCTTCCTCCCTCAAAATCCTCCCACATACCTCCCCACTCTCTTTCAAATTCGTGGCCTTTTTCCTTCACTAATTGTTATTGCAATATATGTGTGTGTGCATATATATATATATATATTCATAAATATTGCCAGCTCAGTGCATATAACATAATGTTATATATTTTACAGAGCTGATCATTTGGCACTGTATAACAGTTGGTGTGTTCTTCCTTCTCCTGCCGTCAGCTTTTCTCAATTGCCCATGTTTCTTTGTGTAACGTTGAGACCTCCTGGGACTTTTCCTGTCCACTTGGGCTTGTCCACTGGTGTCTTCCTTGTTCAGCTCATATTTGAGCAGTCATGTTGTTGAGACTTTAATGGGTGTAGCAAAAGTTTTAATAATTAAGTTGAGCCAAGGATTTAAAAGGAAGGGGAATAAAAGCTAAAAACCAACTTTTGAAAAAGTCTAATGACATTAAGAATTATAATGAGATGTTCTAATGTGATATGAAAAAGAAAAATCTGACAGTAAGACTCTCAGACATACATAATTTCCAACAACTTTACTATGAGGGAAAGAAACTAAAGACTACCCGGCAGAAAGAAAAACAAGATGAAATCTGATTCTTTTTTAATCAATCTAACAGGTTTCAGAAAAAGTAAATAAAATAAAATGGGGAAAATTGTTACTTTTTAAAAGACAGAGGATAAAAAAATATTTATGCTTTCAGAGAAAATGGAAGAAAAATTACCTACAAAAGACAAGAATGCTTTAGAGAATGCCAGGTCATAGATGACAATGTAGAGGTATCTTCAAATTTTCTGTAAGGCTAAAGAAAGACATTGTCACTCACACCAGCACTCTTTTCCCTCTCAGGAAGTTATTAACATAGGTCACCTAGAGGAATGACTATGGCAGGAAATCAGAATATATAACATTCAGAGCACAGTGGATCCAGCTTAAGAATGTTATGAAGGGACATACCAGATGACAGGTACCTGATACAGGTACAGACAGCAACAATTTAGGGCCAGAAAAAAATTAATAAGTAAACAGGAAAAATATGAAAACAATAAAGGCCACAGGGGAAAGTCTTTGGACAAGGACAAAATAAGCACCACAGATGCTACTGTGTTGAGTTAGTTCACGTTGGAGGAAAACCTCACGTAAAGAGGTCAAGTCAAAAAGGAAAGCGAAGAAACCGAGTTCGAGAGCCGCCTCCCCATCACTGTGGCCTGCTGGTGAGTGATCATCTAGCCACCACTAGAAAACTGTTTTGTCGTCAAATTCTTGTCAAACAATGGATAATAAAAACAATTCTAGAAAAAAACTTAAATGAAATGTTATGCTGACAATGTCAAAATACAGAAAGGAAATACAATGAGCTAAAAAATAATAGTATTGTTGTCATTATATAACAAAGTAATGAATCAACAGAAACTGGCTATATTTAACTAACTGTATTGGATAAGAAACAAAATAGTAAATATACATAGGTCCCAAAATTACAGAATTACAGAACTTTTAAAATGTAATAGAATCATCTTGGGATAGAAATGGGATGCTTATCTTATTAATTGAATGATTCCCACAAATTAATCAAGTACTGACGATAAATCAAGAAATGACGCTTTGAGCATATTAGCTGGCAACATAGAAGTGGCTATCATAAAAGATGAAGTGAGTTAAAATGGTTCCAAGCATAACTAGAGATGTAGAGGATATAGAGACAGAGAGGATATTGCTCTCACTAGAAAAGCCTCTGTGCTATAGGCATATATTGTTTAACTCCATATGTTACTATGTGATGACTATAACAATGACTTTTTCCTTTTGAGATTATAATATAATTCTCTCTTCCTTGCAAAACCTCCCATATACCTGTTCTTGCTTTTTTTCCCAAATTCATGTACTCTTTTTTTCACTGTTCTTATATGCATATATGCATTCATTAAATATGTATTATATGCATATATTTCTAAATATAATCTGTTCGGTCTGTATAATAATACACATATGTATTTTTCTTTTTTTTATTTTTTTTTCTTCAAGTTACATCTCAGTCACAAACCCGTCCCTATTACCCCTTCCTATCCCACCCTTCCACCCTCTACCCCCAAAAGTTTCCCCTTTCAGTCCAATAGATGGTTCCTTCTCTTATAACAGTAAGTATTATACAAAACAACAGATATAAATATGCCACATTTATGAGAGTTAAATGGCCCAGTATTCCTTCCCAATGACCAGTTTATACATATTTGGCCCCTGACTTTAACATTCTACTATCTAACCATCTCCGTGAGTTTAAAGGTCTATATCTGACTCAACATTCATACTAACTTGCAACACACTTTTAAGAGTATCTTCTTAGATCTATAACACCCTCTTGATTCCTAAACAACTCAAAATTTAACTATGAGACTCTAGCTGTCTATTCTTCAACCACCTCAGAGACCTGAGAGGGATAAATATATCTGCTTATATAGGAAGAACAGGGCCTGTAGATTCCAAAACTAAGAAAGGACATACCAATGACTGCCTGGACAGTTCCCATTTTCTCTCCATACATTCCTGCATCAGTCTTCAGCCTTTGGGTCCTGTTTCTCTGACAGATATTTGTTGTAGAGCCGGGATTATGAAGGACTTACCTACCCTGTCTTGGCAGAGTTAGGCTGTCGACTTCCCTGCTACCAAGTTTTGTCCTTTCTGGACAGCAGTCTGTCTGCAGTTGGTGCAAGGGGTTTTTTCATGCCAAGAGATAGGCTTGCCACTAATTCAACCATCTAACAGTGGAGGTTCTTCGATGCTTATCTTCTACTTGGAGTAGAATAGGGGGTGCTGTAAGGCGCTGATATGTCTCGATATCAAAAAAAAAGAAAAAAAAGAAAATCTTAATTTAAGATAACATCTTTGAATGCCATATTCTGCAGATCTCTTGGGGTTTTTGAAGATGCCCTATCCATCTCTTGTATTTAGATATGCAAATGTTGCTTCTCTCTTAGCAACTTGATTACTGGGTAGTTTAGAGAATATCTGTGATAGACTGTCATAGTAGCTAACAAAGTGACATGTTTGCATGACTAGGAGTTTGTTTTACTTAACTATCCTAGACCGTTTTAGATGGTTGGTATCAAGAGGCCAGAGCTTCACATTTTATTTTTAAGTATATCTAGGTATGATACCATTAGGAAGAGTTACCTTTAATTTTGTATCAATATACAAAGATCTATGCAATTGTGGTTAAATATACTCTTAATTATGTATCAATATACAAAGGTCAATGCCTATGTAGCCCAATACAATCTTAATATTACGTCCATATACAAGGGTTAATACCATTGTGGCCAAATATAATCTTAATTTTGTATCAATATACAAAGATCAATACCGATGTAATCCAATACAATCTTATTTTTGCACAATAAAAAATGGTCAATACCACTTTAGCCAAATAAACTACTAATTTTGTATCAATATACAAAGGTATAAGGGCATATTCAATAATCTGCCCCTTCTTCTTTGACCTTCCTGTGCTATGTCTATATCTCATTTTTCTCAAGCCTATGCACTCCTACATAGGAGAGGAAGAAGGATACAGAAAAGGAAAAGTAGGAAGTCCCTGGGGCTAACCTCCAAAGCCCATTAAACAGGACCGTTTATCAACTTGTAATCTCTTCCCCTAAATATCGGAGTTTTCAGTTATCCTTCAAATAACCAAAAATAAGGGCGGAGAAACACTTTCCCCACCCTCTGGGCATGGGACGTCGCTCTCTTAAAGTGACTTTCTGCTGATTTGGGTCGTAGTATGTCGCGTCCCCCTCGACCAGCAAGGATGACGCAACTCGCAAAAGCTCTTCTCCTGCAGTTTATTCAGGTCCCTTGAAAACAGTCTTCCGAATGCCCGGGCAGACCCAACCCACAGGCTAAATACTATATGAACAGCCAATCAAGTAAAGCCACGTGGTGCTATCTTAGAGGCCCACGTATGCGGAAGCAAGCCAGATCAGCGGTCTTTGCCAAATATGGACTTGTTTACTACTGAGAGCGCTCACCGTCGGGCTGGTGGAAGGCGGAAACCGGCGCCATCTTTAGGGCGCGGCACGTCGCAGCTCTCTACAGTAGTAGACCTGTTTGGGGCCCGAACCCAAATGGAAAAAATGGGTAAAAATGTTAGTACACTCCTTTTATGTTCAGTCCTTCTGTTCTCAGCTGTTTAGATGACCTAAGGGGTTTGTAGGCAGAAGCTGATCTTGCAGGCTTCACTGTGGTTCCTGCCGGGGCATTGTGTAGAGCTGAACGGTCCCAGCGACATTGGATTGCTGTGGTGGTTGCAGGCCCCCGATGGAGACAGCTATTGAGGAAGTCTGCCAGGCAGAATCAACTGGGTCACTCGTCCTCCTTGGTGCCTGATTCTGCTCTCTGCTGTGGTTTCCGCTGTCCAGCCATCCCCGGGCTCCCCTAATGGACGCTTCCATTCTCCTGGAAAGATAAGAGCAGAGCCCTGCCCCAATCCCAACCCTGGGACAAATGCCCTCTATTTTTTTTTTGGGGGGGGGGCTAGGTAATACTTCTCCTGAAGCAAATTTGGCCTTCCGACAGCATACAAAGCGTTATCTTTCAATCCGGGTTAAATAAGAAATCATTCTGTCACCTTGGAGCTAGACCAGCTCTAGTGAATATATTTTGAGATCCCAAAGGACAATCTGCCTGCATCAAGAAGGCCTTTGGTAAGTAGCCTCCAAACCTAGGTCCCTCCAAATCCCGTGTGTGTGTCTCTGAACTCTAATTATTGGGATCAGAGACCTGTGGTTCCCATCTGAAGGGATCAAAGATGTGTTCCACCACTCCTGGATCAAAGTCTTTCTCTATTTAGAGTTGGCCCTGCATCAGGCTGACCCTGAGCTCCGGGATCTGCCCGTTTCTATATCCAGTGTTCTGGGAGCTGGGAACAAGGGTGTACTCTTCTTGAATGGTGGGACCAAGAGTATGCACCCTCACCACCCCGCTCCGTATGACTCCAGAATACATAAGACCACCAACTCTACGGTGCTCCCCCAATCTCCGCTGAAGTCAAAGGCATGGGCCAATACCACAATTCTCTTGTATTTTGCCTTAGCTCCACGTCATCTTGACACCTGGAGGTCTGCAAAACCAGGCCGAATGGCTGTATCCTCTATTCCATTCACAGTGTTTCAGCCCTCCCACCTGCCTTTTTTTTTTTTTTTTTTTTAGTTAATAAATTTATTTGTTTGTTTCTTCAGGTTACATCCTTATCATATTGTCCTCTTTTCCCACTTCCCAGCCCCACCCTCTAGTGCTCTACCCCCTGACCCTTCCGTCTTGTTCCTCTGGGGCGGAGTGTCCCTGCCTAACAGTCTCTCACCACAGATCAGGAGTCATATGAGGGCCAAGAGCCTCTTCATTCTCCGGGGGCCTACGAGGCAGTACTGCCAGTGAAAGGTGTCTCCTTGCTACTGGGGAAATACTAAAAAAAAAGACCAGCAAACACACAAACCCACAAAAACAAAGAATATCAACAAAAAAAGAGAGGAAAAAGAGAAGGGAAAAGGAAAAAGAAAACAGAAGGAAAAAGAAAAAGATAAAAAAAAAATTTGTGTCCATGTTCCTTTTGGTGTGTTGGTTGTAGTATAGATATCCTGTACGATATAGTTAAAATCCTACTATAAGTGAATAGATGCCATGTGCATCCTTCTGACTGGGTTAGCTCACTCAGGATGAGCTCCTCTAGATCCATCCATTTGGTTGCAAATTGCATGATTTCATTGTTTCTTATAGCTGAGTAATATTCCATTATATAGATGTACCACAATTTTTTAATCCATTCTTCAGTTGAGGGACATCTGGGTTGTTTCCAATTTCTAGCTATTACAAATAAGGCTGCTATGAACATAGATGAGGAGACTTCCCTATGTCTCCGTGAGAGGTCCTTTGGGTGTATACCCAGAAGTGGTATGGCTGGGTCCTGAGCCAAGGTTATTCCTAGATTTCTAAGATATCGCCAGACAGACCTCCACAGTGGTTGCACAAGCCTGCACTCCCACCAGCAATGGAGTAGGGTTCCCCTTTCTCCACACCCTCGCCAACATGCGCTATCATTTGAGCTCTTTATCTTAGTCATTCTAACAGGTGTTAAGTGGAATCTCAGGGTTGTCTTGAGTTGCATTTCTCTGATGATTAAGGATGTTGAACATTTTTTCAGGTGTCTCTCAGCCCTTAGGGATTCCTCCTTTGTGAATTCTCTATTTAGCTCCATCTCCCATTTTTTGATTGGATTATTTGGTTTCTTGGCATTTAGTTTCTTGAGTTCTTTGTAGATTTTAGATAATAGCCCTCTATCAGATGTGGGGTTGGTGAGGATTTTCTCCCAGTCTGTTGGTGGCCGTTTTGTTCAAATGACAGTGTCCTTTGCCTTACAGAAGCTTTTCAGTTTCATGAGGTCCCATTTATTGATTGTTGATCTCAGGTCCTGAGCTGTTGGTGTTCTGTTCAGGAAGTTGTAACCTGTGCCAATGAGTTCGAGGGTTTCTCCTACTTTTTCTTCTAGTATCTTTAGTGTGGCTGGCCTTATGTTAAGGTCTTTGATCCACTTGGAATTAAGTTTTGTTCAAGGTGATAGGTATGGGTCTAATTTCATTCCTTTGCAAGTGGATATCCAATTGGACCAGCACCATTTGTTGAAGGTGCTGTCCTTCTTCCATTGTGTGGTTTTGGCTTCTTTGTCAAAGATTAATTGGCCATAGGTGTGTGGGTCCATGTTTAGGTCTTCAATTCGATTCCATCGATCCACTGGTCTGTTTCTATACCAGTACCATGCTGTTTTTATTACTGTTGCTCTGTACTACAGCTTGAAATCTGGGATGGTGATACCTCCAGATGTTTTTTCATTGTACAGGATTGATTTAGCTATTCTGGGTTTTTTGTTGTTCCATATGAAGTTGAGAATAGCTTTTTCCAGGTCTATAAAGAATTGTGTTGGTATTTTCATAGGAATTGCATTAAATCTACATATTGCTTTTGGTAGGATAGCCATTTTTATTATGTTGATCTTACCTATCCATGAGCATGGGAGATCTTTCCATCTTCTAAAGGCCTCTTCCATTTCTTTCTTCAGGGGCTTGAAGTTCTTGTTATATAGGTCCTTTACATGCTTGGTTAGAGTTACCCCCAGGTATTTTATGTTGTTTGTGGCTATTGTGAAGGGGGTTGTTTCCCTTATTTCTTTCTCGGTATATTTGTTTGTTGTATAAAGAAGGGCTTCTGATTTTTTTTTTTGAGTTAATTTTGTATCCAGCCAACCTGCTGAAGTTGTTTATCAGCTGTAAGAGTTCTTTGGTGGAGTTTTTGGGGTCGCTTATGTATACTCACATATCATCTGCGAATAGGGATAATTTGACTTCTTCATTTCCAATTTTTATCCCTTTGATCTCCTTTAGTTGACTTATTGCTCTAGCAAGGACTTCAAGTACTATATTGAAGAGATATGGTGAAAGTGGACATCCTTGTCTTGTCCCTGAGTTTAGAGGAAATGCTTCAAGCTTCTCTCCATTTAATTTGATGTTGGCTACTGGCTTGCTGTATATTGCCTTTATTATTTCTAGGTATGGTCCTTGTATGCCCGTTCTCTCCAGAACTTTTAGCATGAAGGGGTGTTGGATTTTGTCAAATTCTTTCTCTGCATCTAGCGAGATTATCATGTGGTTTTTTTCTTTCATCTTGTTTATGTGGTGAATTACATTGATAGACTTTCGTATATTGAACCATCCCTGCATTCCAGGGATGAAGCCTACTTGATCATGGTGTATGATACTTTTGATGTGTTCTTGAATTCGGTTTGCTAGTATTTTATTAAGTATTTTTGCATCTATTTTCATGAGGGAGATTGGTCTAAAGTTCTCTTTCTTTGTTGGGTCTTTGTGTGGTTTAGGAATCAGAATGACAGTGGCCTCATAGAATGAGATTCGCAGTGTTCTTTCTGTTTCTATGTGGTGGAAGAGTTTGAAAAGTAATGGTGTTAGTTCCTCTTTGAATGTCCTGTAGAATTCCGTGCTAAAGCCATCTGGCCCTGGGCTTTTTTTGGTTGGGAGATTATTAATGACTGTTTCTATTTCCTTGAGTGTTATTGGGCTGTTTAACCTGTTAATCTGATTTTGATTTAGTTTTGGTAGGTGGGATTTATCGAGGAAATTGTCCATTTCGCTTAGGTTTTCAAATTTAGTGGAATATAGATTTTTAAAGTAATGCCCGAATATTTTCTGAATCTCCTCATTGTCTGTTGTTATTTCTCCCTTTTCATTTCTGATTTTGTTGATTTGTGTTCTTTCCCTTTGCCTTTTAGTTAATTTGGCTAGGAGTCTGTCTATTTTGTTGATTTTCTCAAAGAACCAACTCTTGGTTTCATTGATTCTTTGTATAGTTCTTTTTGATTCTAAGTTGTTGATTTCAGCCCTAAGTTTGATGATTTCCTGCCTTCTGCCCCTCTTGGAAGTGTTTGTTTCTTTTTTTTTCCAATTCACCCAGCTTAGCTGTTAGTTCACTAATATGAGCTGTCACAATTTTCTTTTTGAAAGCACTTAGTGCTATGAACTTTCCTCGTAACACAGCTTTCATTGTATCCCATAGGTTTGGGTATGTTGTGTCTTCATTGTCATTGGATTTTAAGAAGTCTTTGATTTCCTTCTTTATTTCTTCCCTGACCCAGTGGTCATCCAGTAAGGAGCTGTTCAATTTCCATGTGTGTGTAGGCTTTCTGTTGATTCTTTTGCTGTTGAAGACCAGCTTTATTCCGTGGTGATCTGATAAGATACAAGGTATTATTTCAATTTTCTTGTATCTATTGAGACTATCTTGTGACCAACTATGTGGTCGATTTTGGAGAAGGTTCCATGGGGTTCTGAGAAAAAGGTGTATTCCTTTGTGTTTGGGTGAAACGTTCTGTAGATATCTGTTAGGTCCATTTGTTTCATGATCTCTGTTAGACTCAATATTTCTCTGTTTGTCTTCCTTCCTGATGATCTGTCCATTGTTGTGAGTGGGGTGTTGATGTGTCCCACTACTAATGTGTTGTGATCGACGTGCGCTGTAAGTTTTAGAAGTATTTCTTTTACAAAAGTAGGTGCCTTTGTATTTGGGGCATAGATGTTCAGTATTGAGATTTCCTCTTGATGAATATTCCCTTTAATGAGTATATAGTGCCCTTCTTTGTCTTTCTTCATTAACTTCAGTTGGAAGTCTGTTTTGTGTGATATTAGGATGGCTACTCCAGCTTGCTTCCTGGGTCCATTTGCTTGGAAAACCTTTTCCCAGCCCTTTACTCTGAGGCAGTGTCTATCTTTCATTGTTAGATGTGTCTCTTGTATACAGCATAAGGAAGGGTCTTGCTTGCGGATCCACTCTGTAAACCTATGTCTTTTTATTGGGGAGTTGAGTCCATTGATGTTGATGGATATTAGTGACCTGGGGTTGTTATTTCCCATTAGTTTGGTATAGGTGGTGGTCCTGTGCCTCTTTTGGTTTAGTTGCTGAGGGATTTTCTATTCCCTTTGTTTTCTTGAGTGGAGTTTTCTTCTCTGGGTTGGGATTTTCCTTCTAGGATTTTCTGTAGGGCTGGGTTTGTGGGTAGATATTGTTTAAATTTGATTTTGTCATGGAATATCTTGTTTTCTCCATCTATATTGATAGAGAGTTTTGCTGGGTAAAGTAGTCTGGCTGGGCACCTATGATCTCTCAGGATTTGCAGTATATCTGTCCAGGCCCTTCTAGCTTTTAAAGTTTCTGAGGAGAAGTCAGGTGTAATTCTGATGTGTCTGCCATTGTATGTGACTTGACCTTTTTCTCTTACAGCTTTTAATATTCTTTCTTTATTCTGTACATTTGGTGTTTCAATTATTATGTGGTGAGAGGAGTTTCTTTTCTGATCTAATCTGTTTGGTGTTCTGTAAGCCTCTTGGATTTTTATTGGCATCTCTTTTTTCACGTTTGGGAAGTTTTCCTCTATGATTTTGTTGAAGATATTTCCTGGACCTTGGAGTCGGGAGTCCTCTCTTTCCTCTATACCTATAATTCTTAGGTTCCGTCTTTTCATTGAGTCCCTGATTTCTTGGATGTTGTGGGTGAGAGATTTTTTAGCCTTCTCATTTTCTTTGGATGTTTTCCTGATTTCTTCCACTGAATCTTCCATGCCTGAGATCCTGTCTTCCATCTCTTGCATCCTATT
>CAJQZJ010004760.1:1915407-1952914 GCA_907164525.1 Lophiomys imhausi | reverse complement strand
CTTGTATGGTTTTGTTCGTTTTGTACATTTCCTTCTCCAGCTTGCTTATTTTTGTATGAAAATCTTTCATTGCTTTTTCCTTTTCCTGTTCAAGCTCTGTCACCTTGGCTTGGAGCTCTTTAATGGTGTTGTTCCTTGTTTTGACTTGTAGAATTGTGGCTTCTTTGAATTCCTTCATAGATTTAAGTTCTTCTTGAAGGGACTCTATCACTTTCCATAATGCAGAATTGTCAACGTTTTCATGTGTTTCTGTTGGTGTGTGGTCATCCGAATTGGATGAGCTAGGATAATTCTGCTTTGTTGGAGTCATATTTCCTTGATTTCTATTTTTTTTTTTTTTGACCTTTGGCCATTGGATGCGTTTAGCTGTCTGTTTTCTGTGCTTGGAACCACAGTGGATGATTTGGTGCAGGGGACGAGTTACTTGGCTATCTGTCGTTTCTTACAGGGGGATTTCAAGGTCACTGTGGTTTTAATCGTCTGAGGCACTGTGAGCTGGTGCAGCCTATTCCCAGGTTGTGAGTAATGGACTGGGATTGTTTCACTGTTCCCAATTCAGACTTCTCTATGTTGCACTCTGAGTTATCAGCCTGTAATGGTTCTGATGGTATGGACCTGTTTGCCCAGGCACAGATTCTGTGGGCTTTGTTTGTCGTCACAGAGGCTGTCAGGGTCTGGCTCCACACCTAATATGTCTGGATTTTCCAGAATACAGCTATGGTCCCGATTTCTGGTTTCTCTCTAGGCTTCTCGCCACAGGCCTGGCCTCTGTGCCTGATTCCCTCCCTATCTGCGCAGCCTCGGGTCCTCCTCCCTGGCTGCTTGGCTGTGGGTGCACCAAGCCCCAGATCTTCCGGCCGCCTGAGTGAACCTCTTGCCCCAGCAGCTCAGCCGTGGGTGCACAGGTCCCTGGCTCCACCCACGCCTGACTCTCTCCCCAGTTGTCCTGCCGTGGGTTCGCGGGGATTTGGCCCTGCCAGCCAGGCTCCCTCCCCAGCTGCGCTGCCATAAGTGCGCCGGGATTCGGCCCCTCCCGCCCGCCTTTGTGATCCCAGCTTCCCGCGCTCTCTCGGAACCTCCCGCCCTCCACTTCACGAGTGGCTGCGGACCACCCGCTGAGCCCCCTGTTTGTTCCTTGCTAAGACTTCCACTATCTCGCAAAATTTTTTAAGTGGGTATAAGTTCTACCTGAGGTGTGGGGAGTCCAATAGGCTAGTGAACTATCGCCAAGTGGCCTCTGATTCTGCCTGCTGTGATTTGGGGTCGATCTTACCAGGCGCCTCTCCAAATGGGAGTTCCCGAATCCCGGGTTTAGTGGCTTCCGTGTCTGTGAGAGATGGGGAGAGAGCCTTACCCTGGGACTTTTTTTTTTTTGGGGGGGGGGGTTCGAGACAGGGTTTCTCTGTGTAACAGCCCTGGCTGTCCTGGACTTGCTTTGTCGACCAGGCTGGCCTCGAACTCACAGAGATCCGCCTGCCTCTGCCTCCCAAGTGCTGGGATTAAAGGCATGCGCCACCACGCCCGGCTTACCCTGGGACTTTTAACAGTCCCTTGAGAGCTGTGAGTGTTCCCAGGAGGGTCTAGCCCCTCCGGTTTTTGCACAGTGCCTAATAACTCTGTGTTTTTTATGGCTCTTTTTTCCCTGCATTCAAAATGCGTCAGTGTAGGTCGCCGCCATCTTGGCCCCCCTCACACATATGTATTTTTCAAGGCTTGTTATTTGGTACTGGAGAACCAGTTGCTGTGCTCTTCCCTGGGAAGACTGTTTTTCTTGCTCTCAGCATTCCTTGGTTGCCTGCAATTCTTTGTGTGTATGGTTGAGGCTTCTGGAACTTTCTCTGTGTACTTGCCTGCCTATTGATGTCGTCCTTGTTCATTTCATTTTTAAGCAGGATGTTGGTGTGACTTTATGGTTGCAGCTTCTGACTACATGGAGACACAATCTCACAGCAAATGCCCTGATTCTCTGGGTCTTATAAAATGACTTTTAACATTACTGAAACCAGAGTTTCAATGGTGGCAGTGTGACCCTAGATGTCAGATTCTTACAATGAATTAGATGCCTCTGCTGAGAATGATTTGGTGAAAGGAAACAAGAAAAATACTTTTTAACATGTAGCATTCTATGAAGCAGTGGCCTCAGGACAACAGTATCAGTGACAGCTGATACCTTACAACAAGCTTGATCTAAGCATTATGAATGTATGGCATGTTTTAGTTCAGATAGCAATGTTCCCCAAAAGTTCATATATTAAAGACTTTATCTTCATGCAGTATGTACAGAGGTGGAGCTTTTTGAAGGTGACTATGTTCTGCCCAGACCATGAGACCCCTAAAGACCACCCAGGAGCTGATTCTGACACAAATACACAAGGGTTGTTTATTCAAACTCAAGCAGGGACCTACAGCATTCACCAACACAGTGGCTTGATTTGAGGACCTCAAGCTCAGAAAATGTAGGGGTTTTATAGGGACTTGAACAAAGAAAGGGGTTTCTAGCATAGGATTGGATGACATTTGGACAGACAAACCTGCCTATCCCTGACTGGGCAGTCAGTTTGAACAGCAGAAACTTTATTTGGACTATGGGTGCTTTCCTGGAGTGAACTGATTGGCTGTTGCTAGGGAACTCCCATGGAATGCAAGGCCAGGTACATTGGGTTGTTTTCCTGGAACTGAAAGTCAGCTCTGGGTCAAACCTAATACAAAATGGAATCTCTTTTCAAAATGGAGTCAGCCAGGCTCCACAACTAGACCATAAAGGTTCTAACTTGGTGACTGGAGTAATCCATAGAATGAGACATTGGACTAGGTAGAACTTCAGAGGTCAGTAAGAAGAAGCCAGACATGAGGAGCACGTACTTGAAGGGTGTGTTTTGTCCCTTACCTGTGTTTCCTTGCCATCAGTTTGGCTCAGCCGCACACTCCAACCATCATTGTGACTCACCATCACCTAATGCAATGGAGCCAAGACTACACAGCCTGAAATCTCTGAAACTGTGAGGCAAATTTGTTGTTTTCCTTTGAGTTGATTTCTCTCAGACATGTTGTCATAGAAATGGGAAGCTGACTAACAACCATTCCTCACCCAAGATCCTCTGAATCAGGACAGGAAGAAATCTGTTTATCAATCTCTCTGAGAGACTTTGATGCCATAAATTTAAGCAACTGTTGTAAACAAGAAAATTGAGACATTCAGTTATTAATAAGGAAAATTCTCAGGAATAGGACATTCTTAACCTTAAATGAACAATTATTATTTTCATAAACATAGTGTGTGTGTATCACAATATAGAAAGTTTCCAGAATCATCAAAGTATTTATTTAATCATATTTACTTACCGAGAAAAAAATAAGTAAGAAGTTTTATAACAGGTATGTTCCTAGACACTCAGATGGAAACTAAAGACAGAATTGAATATCTATACAGAGTCAACAAGCAAGTTGGATTAAGATTCAGACAGATACATATTGTGGTAGAATCATTTCCTACAACCTCTTTCTACTACTAAGAGCCTTGAGTGTGGCATTCCCACAGACTAGACCAGCAATAAATGTGTTAATAACCAAAGCAGACTACATTTCTTCCTCATGAAGATTATTTAAATTCTAGATAAAAGAATATAAATTATTTCTAAAATATGTTTACTGTGCTACTCATGTTTGAGTTCCATAAATCAAAGTGTAAATTAATCTGTTCAATGACAGGTATGAATTCAGTGAGTCCATTTGGCTCAAATTCCTTCTGAATCACATTCTGAAGTCAGAAAACTTTAGGTTAGAAGAGTTCTCAGTACTTGAGATAAAAGCTATTTGTGTATGAAAAAGTTCAGAAAGAATATAGCAGGGGCAGAATTGAAAAACCCAAAGTGAAACTAAAAGGAAAAAAATGGAAAGAGCAGATGACAAGGATGGCTGGCTGTGATGTGGTTCAAGTTCAAATTAAAGAATAAAACCAACAAAAATGACAAGAATACGGGGAAAGGCAGGAAGTGTGTGTGTCACCCAAGAAACCTGAGTGCTGAGGCATAAAGTGGAATGGACCTGAAGAAAACGGAGACTTAACAACCATCATTACCTTTGAGTTATATAATTCAGGGTAAGTGCCTGTGAGAACAACATTCAGTGCACATGGAATTTCAATTTTTTCAGCCATTCTCTTTTAGGAAAATTTATTTCCAATAGCATTTACAGGTAAAATCCCATAGTAAGAATGAAAATTTAACTGTAAATATTGCCCTACATTCAATCTTGATAAATTCAGCACAAAGTACTGAGATTATTTTTAAATTAAATAAAATATTTTTAAATAATGTACTAAAGCAAATAGCAATCAGCCCACTTTATGTCTCCAGTGTCAGTGTGGTCACATTAAAAATCCTTTTTATGTCATTCCATTTCCATATCATGAACAAAACAACATAATAATTAAAGTGTGTCTGTGTGTGTCTGTGCGTGTGTGTGTGCGTGTGTGTGTGTGTTCATGAGAGTACAAGTCATATACATTTTTACTAGTAAAAATTAGCAATTTACACTGTGGTACATTTACTCAATGGAATTCTACTCAGCTATCAGAAACAAGGAAATCATGCAATTTGCTGCCAAATGGATGGAACTAGAAAAGCTCATCCTGAGTGAGCTAACCCAGATTCAGAAGGATGCACATGGCATCTATTCACTTATAACTGGATTTTAGTCATTTAGTACAGGATAACTAACCTACAAACCAACAGTCCAAAAGAAACAAGAACATGGACTTTGTTATCTGTTAGTGGGACACTTTGCCCTAGTGGAGCTGCCATGTAGGCCCCTAGTGCAAGAGGAAGCTCTTGGCCCTCATGTGACTGCTGAACTGAGGGGGGCTGATATGTAGGGGCACCCCACACTGGAGAAGTAGGATAGGAGGGAGAAGGGGGAGAGGGTGTGAATGTAGGAGGGTGGGCCCAGGTGGGGTGGAAGGAGGGGATTATGATGGAGATGTAACTTGAAGTAATAAATAAACATAAAAAATTAGTAATTTACAGTATTGACCCGTGTTGAGAAAAATTGGTAACCAAGGGGTTCTTTCTACTTCCCATATCAAGATATCCCTTTCCTGATCATACATGTTAGTGTATCATGCAATGACTGTTTCTGTTACCGTCAGAGGTACTGAATTTCGATTCAACAACCCTGCCACTTAAAGGCTTCCAAATGTAAATGGTCATCTTAAACAGAATTATTATCAAATATCACATGAATCACAAATTATCACATAGATGTTTAATTAAAATGTATCACATCCATTTTCTCCTTCACTGTTTTCGAACAAGGTCATCACATTTGTTCTTACTGATTCAGCCACAGGTTCTTGTCCCCCACACAATAGGGTTCTGCCCAGGGCTGCTGCACAGGAATAAACTAAGGTTCATAAGAAGTGTTTTCTCGGTCTTTTTATATTGGTATTGAATCTATTTGAATATCTTTATTAAATAATTTAGTTGAGATTTTGTGATGCTCAAGTATTTAGTCATCAGCAAATAATCAAGACATTTCTCTCCATTTTAGAAGCTTCATATTTTGGCTGAAATAAAACATGATTGTCCCGAAACAAGATCATGAGAATTGTGCCTAGAATCAATAATAAACAAGATGGTAATAAATGACAACCAGGAGGATATCATCAGAGCAGAAGTATGCAAGTAAAAAAAATACCTGTCTGTATCTGTCTGCAATCCCAGTGCGATGGAGCAGAGGCCAGTGGGTCCCTGGAGCTCACTTGCCAAATGTTCTGGCCAAATCAGTGTGCTACAAGCCCAGTGGGAGACGTATACTCAAAACAATAAGGGAAAAAGGTCCATGACATTGACCTCTGACCCCCTTGAGCACCTGTATACACATATGAACACGTACACACGTACTCACAGTTTCAGTCTGTCCCTTTTTATTTCAGAGTCTTTTGTTCCTTTCAGTGGTATACTGACTGCCAAAGAATCAGTTGCTTCAACTGGAGGATCACATAGTGATTTAAAAGTGTGCCTGATTTTTTATAGATATGAAGTACAAGTTCAAGTTTGTGGCCTCTGTGTCTATTTTCCTACATGAAACCACATGTAGAATCATGTACTCCTCCTACGTCTACAGGAAGAGCAGATGCAGCATGCAATAATGCAGCATGCAATAATAACAGCACACTTCTACTGAGACAAAATATCCTTACAAAGGTAACCATACTCTTAAGATACAATCACTCCTTTTGGTATTTGCCCAAATGAGATTAAAATTTATTTTAGAACCAAAACAAGGAACAAGTAAGATGTCCTTCACAAAGTACACTATTAATTATACTGTGGTAAAATGAGACAGTTATTATTATTCAGGGCTGAAAATAAATAGCAAGCTGTTTAAAGTCATATAGGGAACTTAAATGCATCTAAGTGAATGATGCTAATATGAAGATTACCAACTGTGTGACATTCTAGAAAAATAAAACTGTGGCTGCCAGTAGTTACTGGGGTGTGGCCAAGAAGGCGAAGTCTAGGCAGAGGAGATTTTTATAGATATGATGGTGCTCACGGCTGTGACAGTGGCTGATATCATTGTATGTTTGCCAAAAAAAAAAAAAAGTAGAGTATACACCACCAAAGCTTACTTTACTGTCAGCCGTGGGCTCTGGGTGTTAACCGAGTGCTGGTGCGCATTCGCCAGTTGTAACAAATGCACCCTCTGGTATGGGGCGTTGATGGGAGAAACTATGGAGTTGAGGCTGTGTGTATATGGTGTTGGCGGTGGACAGTGGGAAACCTACCTACTTCCAACTCAGTTTTCCCATAAGCCTAAAGCTACTCTGAAATTATAAAGTTCATTAACAATGAGAAACACTTCCCTGGAGGTCTGAAGCTGAGATTTACTTGGGAGTCTTGTATTTTTATTTGCTAAACCTGGTAGCAGTGCTAGAAGATAGCTAGAATTTTTAGCTACACAGTTTGCAATGAATGTCTTAATGTACAGGGCATATTTTGAGCTTCCCTCTACCACCTCAGCAGTATGTCTCATTATCTGTCCAGTCTAGACACCCTGTCGTGCAGAGGGTGAAGTAGAGATGGGGTGTGTACCCCCCCCCGACTAGATTGCTGCATTTCCTACAGTTTGGCTCCCTCTAATGAAATTTGGAATTATAAAGAATATTTTCATGTCAACTTCTAGCCTTGTAAATGAACATTCTTTGTTTACATGAGGTTTATATTTGATCACAGGCTTCTTTGTTTCCATGTGTATTGTGTCACTGATCTGATTAAGGTCTTATGAAGTCAGAAATTGTTATTTCAATTGTTCTGGTATTCCTTGATAACTGAAAGTGACATCAAAAGATCACCCTGCATAAATGCTCATTAAATTATTCTTCTCCTGTCTCAGATTTTTAAAGTAGTACATCTGACCTTTGATGCAACATGCTTTTTTTTTTCCTGATAATAGAGGTACCTCTGAGAAGCTCATTTACATGGTATCAGTACAAATTTTGTATTTTATTTATTCAAGGAGCAATCCCCGTCAATCTCTGCAAGACCATGATTAGAATTTCTATATTTCTGAAGCCACCTGTCAACACAACTGTGCTTGAATAATTACATTCAGCAATCTATAACCCCGGGCAATTTCACTTGCTACAGTTATGCCTATGCTGAGAATTTTAGGTATCAGCATGTAACCAAGCTAACAATAAAGCTCATGAAACTGAACCTATTATCTGCCAAACGCATCTCCGGACACTTGCATCTTGGAGAGGAGTCTATTATAGAGATACTGACACACATCACACTCCACTTTCCTTCAACATACATACATACAATATTACTGTTAGTAAGCACCAACTAAAGGCTGTCATCAGCCATAATCAGTCTACCTGCCCGGGGTAGATTTAATTTGCTGACATAAAGCAATTTTGCTTTTTAACCTACCTGGGTTAAACAGATATCTGAGAAGTCTCAAAGTGTCACAATTCCCATCCTGCCGACTGTCAGTCACTGATTACAAAGGACATTGCGTATTTCTCACTTACTCAGGGACCTTCACAGAGGCTTTTATTAGAAGGCTTTTCTTCAAAGCCCAAAGCCAAGATAAAATAGCTCAACATAGCATCCATTTTTAATGACTCTCAAGCTAGAATATAAGTCTCTATTCGGCAAGCATAAACTCTCCTCAGGATTTTAACAACTAGCCTCTCTCTTGCCTCTGTCCATGCTGTGTACAAATCCCTAGTGTGGCTGTGGCAGATCCAGGGGAGTGGGGCCTACAGAAAGTCTAGCTGCTGAATAAAATCAAGATGAATGAAATTAAGAGACAATCCAGGATCTCCTTCATCCCCAGAGTCCTGAGACATCTCCCTCCATATGCTGACCCCTCCTGCAAGAAAGAGGCAAATTAGGGGTTTTATTATTTATTCTCAGTGAACAAAGAAACCCTGAGGGGAATGCATGGGCTGTCAAATATTAAGACCAAGTGGTTCAATTAGAAACCAGAGTTTGGGTCTTAACTTTCTCTGTAAGGTAAAAAAGAAGAAAGTTGGAGATATGGGAGATAGGGAGTTTTAGAAAATACATATTCCTAAGCAAAATCTGAGAATTCAAACCCAGCCTTCTCATTCAGATTTCATTTGTTTCACCCCTGGAATAAAATATAAAGATGCTCAGAAACAGAAGCAAAAATTGGCAGCCTGCTACCAGTGTGAAATGGGGCCAAACACAATAAATGACACTTCTTATAAACAGTGATCCCTGACATGATGGAGTGAATTGGCCACACCATGCACAGTGAAGCCAATGATCACTCCCTCCACCTGCACAACTATATATATATGCTCTGTGAATGTATGTGCCTTTGGAGGACACCCACCAGCATGTGAAAATCTCCACCAGATGACAAAATGCATCATCAAACTAAATGACAATTCTATATCCTTGCTTTAGGAGAAAAGGTTCTGTTTTGCTGTCCACATGCATGAGCTCACTTGTAGCCATGGACATATGAGGGCACACAGTCCACAGCAGGGCCATCAGGTGCCAATCACCATATTGTCCCTGCTCTGGGTCATGAAGCGACTCTGGTGCTTTTCCTTTGTCTTCTCTGTGATGTGTGGAGGGGTTTTTTGTTTGGGTTTTTTTTTATGAATTTTCTGCAATAAAGCTCTTAGAAACTGACTTAGATGTTATAGTCCAGCAGCTTATGTCTCCGGGTGAAAAGGCCTAACATGCAGGGTGGCCCTTAAGCCATAAAAGGAAGACACTTGGGCCTTTTAATATTTCAATGCTTAGGCCTTAGCTGGGTAGACTCTCAACTAGTTCATCTAAGCTAACCTGACCACCTAACCCCATCTAGCTATGTGGCTATTTATACCTTCCTGCCCTAGTCACATCTGTCTCCTGTCATGTCTTCTGGTGGAAAAGGCTTCCTCTTTCTCCTTCCTAGAGTTCCTCTCTCTGCCAGGACGTCCTGCCTTCCACTTCTCTCCCTGTCCAGGTATAGGTCATAGTTTTTTATTGACAGCTGCTACATCTATACAGCACACAAGATGTTCCTCCACTCTTAGAGCTATACCTAAACTATGGGCCATTTATGGGGAGGGTAGCCATGTAATTGTGCATAATTAGTGTAAGCCTTTATGTTCCTTTCAACATTGCTAATCTATACACATGGAGGTAGGATCTAAATTCTAGAGTCAATGTCATTTGCTGTATTGACATCTGGAGAAAAGAGAACCTAGAATTACCTAGCCAAGAGCTCCTCTTCCTACTCTGCGCCCAAGGGAGAGATCAGTGAGCTAAGAAACTCCCTCTTTTATAGGACTGGGGGTTATTCCTAGTTATTTGTGAGCAGCAGGCTTCCAATCCTTGTCCCCTATGAGAGTCAGGGGTCACCTTTACCTTATGTAACTACAAACCCTGCTTCCCATTGACCTAAGTTTACACCATGTCCTGAGTTCAAGTAGAGGTAAGTCCATCTGATCCTGTATGGTACGTGTGCCCCCCTACCCCAAGCTTGGGTTCCCGGGACATTGCCCTGTGCAGTAATCGATTCTGGGGACTTCATCATTCCCTGTCCTTAAGGTGTGGATCCATCCTGTCCCCTACAGAATGTGGGAGTGATTTCAACAGCACATTTCATAGTTGGTCAATCCCCTAAGTCTCCTCAAGCTCTTCCAAGTAAAATCTGATCTTGTGATGGGTAGTTCAAGGCCCAGCTTCCCTTCACTCCATGCCACGGCACAGCTCTCCCTGATTCTCCATTTCTCATTTTAAAGCATAGTAAAAGAGCTGTTGGTTGTTGCTGTGGTATGTGTGCCACCATAGCACCATTAGGGTTACCTTGCCATGCTGGTCTTTGTGGTTCATAGGCGTCACAGCTGTGTAGGATCTTAGCTGTGTTGGTTGCCTCCCTTCCTTGGAGTATGAATGTCACCTTTTGATACTACAAGAGCTAGTTCTCAGGTGGGAGGTATTCAGGTTAGTTCCAGCTCAGGAGTTTCTGGGCCCTGTGTCTGAAGCACATGGTGTCTTTAGCAATTGGGACTTATCTTCAAACCTCAGGGAGTCAACCAAGGGAATTATCTGTGATGTTTTAGGAGTCTCTTGAATAATCCTGACCATCAATTCAAAAGAGAGTTTCTCATACCTGGTGTTGAGGTTTATCTTTGGTTCTTGAAGGATGCATTAATCCAGATGAGAATAATTTCTCTAAACTATACATATTTTTTTATTCAGACTTACATGTATTGTAGGTGTTTTTAGGCAGATAGTTAATAATATGATTCTTTATGACGTTTTCAGATGTATTTGCTATTATTTTATTCTCCTTTTGCACTTTTCTCCCTCCCCTTCCCTAACTAGAGCTCTTCCCTTATTTTTCCCGTTTCCCCCGATCAGATTCTCTGCATCTTGCCATTCCTGTCTCTGTTGCTCCCCAACTTCCCCACCCCGGAAATGGTCCCTTTTTACCTTCCTGGTTTATGCACTTGTAGTCACATCTGAAGATTTGGAGCTAGGAGCCTTGAGAGCATTTGTCCTTCTGGGTCTGAGTTACCTAATTCAATATTATCTTTCCCAGTTGCATCCATTTACTTGCCATGTTCACTCATGATTTCATTTTTCTTTGCAGATGAATAGTATTTTCGTAGTGCCCCAGGACAGACCACACAGATTCGATATTCAGTACTAAATGGTCAGCCATGAAAACGTCTATACAAGTAACATATGGGAGAGTTAACATTATAAGGGAGGAAAGAAAAGAGGACATAATAGTTATAATCTCAAAATATAAAGGAAATAATTAATTTTTAAAGTTTGTTTTCTTTTTATATTTTTTACGTTTTAAAAAGAAAAAGAGAGTTAGATTGACTCTCTCAACTTCCCTTCTTAAATAAGTAACCAAATCTCTGCAGATGAAAGCCATGAAAGAAACATTGTTCTACTAACAAAACCTTTCTGAAGAAGGCTGCCTCCAATACTACTACAATAGACAGCATTCTTCCCTTCTGTTCTTCCCGCATAGATCTTAATTTAAATAATAACCCCTACAACCACCTACAACATAAACACCTACCTTGTCAGTGAAAAGCCACCTTATAGTGAATTTTTTACTGCCATTCTTTTACCCATAAACACTCAGGGTTTTAAAGACAGGCACCTGTTCTAATCCCATCATGTGCTTGCTCTTTGCCACTCTGACCACCTGGCTTTTCCCTAAGTTCACACATGAAGTTACCACTGAGTCATCCCCCAAGGAATCCAGAGCTTTTCCCAACAACCATAGTGGTGAACATGTCTTGAGATATTCGTCCCACAAGATGCCTACTGTGAGGAAATAGTGTTAATTGTCGACTTGACAGAAGCTAGAACGGACTTAGAAATGGGACTCCAGGCATGCCTGTTGAGAACTACCTTAATTATATTAATCGATGTGAGAAAACACATTTAAATTGTGAGTGGAACCATTCCCTAGGCAAGAGATCCTGGACATTAAAATTAAAAAAAAAATTAAAAACCAAGCTTAAGATTAACATGGATGCATTCACATCTTTCTTCTTCTCTGATGACTGATGTAACCATCCTGCCACCATAATGGAGTGTTCCTTGTCCTGTGAGCTAAATAAATCCCATCCTCCCTTGACCTCTTTTCGTCATAAAATTTTATCACAAAAATTGGAAAAGAAAACTTAAACTCTCACTGACTCATAGGCCATGCACCCCATCAAAGAGCCTGCTGCTCTGGGAACAGGGGCTGTCTCTGATTCTCTTGCCTGCCTTTGTGACCCTTTCCCCTAACTAGGCTGCCTTGTCTAGCCTCAATTAAAGAAAATGCACCTAGTCTTACTGCAACTTGATGTGCCAAGGCTGGTTGATACCCATGGGAGGCCTCCCCTCCTCTGAAGAGAAAGGAGTGGATGGTGGGGAGGACAGAAGGGGGGAAAGAACTTGGAGGAGAGGAAGGAAGGGAAGCTGTAGTGGGGATGTAAAGTAAATTAAATAAATAAATAATTAGAAGAAAACAAGAATGTCTACCCAAATCTCATATGTGACATCATTCTCCTTACGTGCTTTAATATGACCCTTTTAGAAACAAGGCAGTGGAGTTTTTTCTGGTTTTCTCAAATTTGTAAACAGAATGCAAACAATTTTTTTTTTTAGTTTCAGCAGATGCTCTAGGATTTCTTACCTGAAGTCAAGGTTGCCAGTAGTACAAACTTCCCCTAATAAATACAGTGTAATTTAAAAAAAAACAAAACCAAACAACAAAAACATCAGCCTGTTGCTGCCTGAATAGCACCTACACAGATGAATGTTACTGGCATTGACTCAAATGTACTTTCTTCCCAGTTCTCTTATTTACACACTTCTATTTGTTGAAGGACCACTACTTAGCTGGCAAAGTTATAGTGATGTGCGAGTTACAGCTCTCTTCATTCCCTTGCTCACTACAGTGGAAAGTGCAGGAAAGGACCCAGACAAAACACATAACCATGGTCCCACTGAACAGTGGGTAATATTCAGGTCTGACATGAACCATGGTGCCTTGAGAAGATCTGAAGGATCTTTAAATGCATGTTACTGAGTGAAAGTAGCCAATGTCACAGGTGCATAAACCATGTATGCCCCATCTTCCAGAAAGTTTGACAAGTCCAGAACTATAGAAAGTTGAGCTGGAGGTGAAGGAAAAGTGAACAAGCAGAACCCACAGGGCTGACCAGCAGGTGAGGTGCTCTGTATGAAGTTATAGAGGAGAATGCAAATCTCTGCTTGTATGGAAGCTAACAGAGTTGGGGCTGGAGACATGGCTCAGTGGGTAAGAGCAGTGGCTGTTCTCCCAGAGTTCCTGTTGTTTCAGTTCAGTTGCCAGAATGCACATGGCAGCTCACAACACTCTGTAACTGTGATCTCATGGAATCCAATGTCCTCTTGGTGTGCTGTGTATAAGCAGACAAAACATCCATATACATGATTAAATTTTTTTAAAGAAAAGAAACCCAAAGATTTTACAACAGCAGGGCAAACCAAGCTGTAGGGTATATTCATTCATTAATAGCCACACACTAACTTGTCACATCAATCATAGCAAGTCTACCACTCCATGGGACACAGTAAGAGAAGAAAGTAGAGAGAAGAGTGGATAATCTATGATACTCAACTTTCCTGTAAACCTACAACTATCCTAATGAGAAATTCAATTAATTGCTAATTTAAAATCATTGGAAAGGCCAGTTTTAGCACTAATTTAGACATTTAAGGATAATGTACAATGACTAACTAGTGTCTCATATACCAGCAACACTTAATCTTTATACAATCTGTTACTGTCACAACTTCTGATAATATAACTTGGGCAAGAGAGGGAACAATTTTCTCAGTTTTGTTTGACACATGAGATATGGTTTATCTATTGATCTGGAACAAAGAGAAAAGATCTCTCTAACTCTCTAATTCTCTCTCTAACTCTCTGACTCTCTAACTCTCTAACTCTGTAACTCTCTCTTTAACTCTCTCTAACTCTGACTTTCTCTAACTCTTTAACTCTCTCTCTCTAACCATCTAACTCTCTCTAACTCCCTGACTCTAACTCTCTCTCTAACTCTCTAACTCTCTCTCTAACTCTCTGACTCTCTAACTCTCTCTCTCTAACTCTCTAACTCTCTAACTCTCTGACTCTCTAACTCTCTGACTCTCTCTCTAACTCTCTAACTCTAACTCTCTCTCTAACTCTCTGACTCTCTCTCTCTCTAACTCTGACTCGCTCTAACTCTCTAACTCTCTCTCTCTAACCGTCTAACTCTCTCTCTCTAACTCTCTCTTTAACTCTCTCAACTCTGGGGAGGTGGGTGGATGCATGTTTCTGAATACATATATTCATGAATCTGTACATGCACATGCATGCATTTATAGAGAAGAGGTCTACATAAGACATCTTTCCCACAAAGCCATCCGGGAGCTCATCGATTGGCTGGCTAGTAGGCCAGCACATACTCGGGATCCACTTGACTCCACCTTCCTAGCTCTAGGGTTAGAGAAACAGATACACACCAATACATCTTCACTCTATCTTCACACCTTTATGCACTGATCCATCTTTGCAGCCCCCAAAAGTTCTCTTAAAATAGTACCAAGGCAATAATTGCCTTTAGTGATATAATGACTTAAAGCTAATCTTTAGAACCCCAAGCAATGACTTTCCACTCCAAGGTTGCCATTGATCTTCCACACACCGTTTTTAAATTCATGTGATTCTCATTCCAGAAGCCTCTCCAATGCAAAAGGAAAGCAGAAGGCTCCCAAACCAGAAGCACTGAGGATTTTACCTGTATTCGTGGTCACAAGAGGGCACTACAGACATGATGAGGAATGCCGGTGTCTACACGTACCAAGCTAGCTATTCATGGCGTTGAAAACCAAGAAAAAAGGTTGTTGCCTTTTAAAGAATAAATCATGAATTTGTCTAAAATAATGGCATCTCCTATTTTTCAGCCTCTACGCCCTGCAGAGCTGTTTTTCAGCATTATTCAGAATAGAATTATTTCTCCTGAGAGATTCCACGGTATTGTTTAATGGCATTAATTAGGTCCTATCTGACTCATAAAACCACCTACCTTTTATGTCAAGGAATAAGCCTAAGTAAGTTCCTAGATAAACTAAGCATTGTTTAAGGCACCGGAGGGTGTCGTAGCATTCTGGTTCCACACAACACCTGCCACAGTACCATTCATTCAGTAAACAGGACCAGGCTGCAAATTGTCGTTAAACATTCTTGATTAACTCATAAGACATTAACAGAACACAGACTACAGCCATGGAGATGAGGGAATGTTTGAGTGAGTTTTCAGCTGTGTTCATAGACTTGGGATGTTGGTGGCTGGTAAGGGTATAAACTCTAAATGTGATGGAATTTATATTTTTGCCACACAAATGGGCCGTGGCACACCAGGTCAACAGCATCCCATAGGCTCAGTTGAGATTGTTCTCTGACTTGAGAAACAAATGTAGTGCATTTGTTACATTGCATTATAATGCAGCCATGCTAAAAACAGTTTCATATGGCAATTTTTCATCAAGTACAAAGTTTAAAATGAGTTTTCCAGGTTTGTGAATAGGTAGGTGAAGGTGAGAATTGTGCTTTCACGTTCATAAATGCATATGTATAGTGTATAATAATATGTCTTTGAAAACAAAAATTAAAAGAAAACAGGCATGACTACAGTTTGTTGTTATACAAACAATAGTATATGTGTCAATGTTTGAAAGAAAGTGAATTAATAATTTTTACTTTTAGTTTGGAGTTGAGAATTAAACCAAATAATGAAACCAAAAATATATCCAAAAATAATTTATAAGCCATGCTGACTTACGTAAGCAAGTCATGTTGACTGCTCTTGAGTATTCTAGCTACGTTCAAAACACAGAAATAGGCACACAAAAGGACATGTTCTTAAACAGAGAGGAAAATTATGTCATATATTTAATCTCTGCACAACCATCTTTAAATTCGGGGTATGTGCTGATGTCTGATACAAGAGTTAGGAAAGCAAACAAAAACCTCCAAATAGATTGTGAAACCTCTGGGGCACCTGAGGATCCAGGATAGACTCTCAGTAGGCAGCGCCCTCTGCTGTCCAGAAGAATAACACGTTGTCATAAAATCTGCTCATTATTCCTATTTAACAATGGGGAACGGGGATGCTAATATTTTTTTGAAATTAGAGCTGTAATTCCAGGTAATCACAACTCACCTCTGTAGTTCCTTTATCAAATTAGCATTTTCTTTTATGGAACAAAACAAATAAAAGCTGATATATACAAAGAAATAATCACAACAGAAAAGCAGAGCACATTCAGAGTACACACTTAGAGACTTTCTGTGTCTGCTCAGGTTGGCAGTCAAGTTACCCATCTTTCCATCTATTTATCAGCACAACTTGCCCTCCGGAATGTTGCACAGCCAGTTCCTGTGGCAGTAATTATTTTCCCTCAGTCTGTGAGCTTCCATATTCTCCTCTGGGACCCAGAACTCATCACAACAATGAACCTGTGTTGTACCTTGGACACTCTGAACATTGTAATCATTCAACAAATTACTATTTTTGTCTCATTTCATTTTCAAAGGCTATTAGGTGTCAGTGGAGATCAGTCAAACTGAGAATAAAAAAATGTTAAATCATCAGTCCTAAGTGAGACATCTGTGTCAAGGCGCAGGGAATGTTGAGGAAAAGGAGGCTGGAAGAATAGAAGGGGTGCAGGCCTTCTGGGTGTGGCATGGCTGTTGCCCTCAAACTCCTAGCAGATGTGGCTACCTGCATAAGACCTGCACACCCAGTTCAGATTATGATTGTGATTGTGGTTTATATTTGAAGGTTATATTATACTTCGTTGGGCCAGGACAGCTTTCTAACCTTATCACTAGGGCATGTATTTTAATACTGGGAATTCTAGATTTATAAATATGTCCTTTGGGTGGGGTGTTGTTTCTGGGGAATCAATGGGTTTAAATGGGGGCATTTACAAGAGCACGGGTGAGGAGGTATTTTCAGAAGCTTGAGTAATTTATCAGCAGCTTACACCTCAGAATAACACCTGCTCTCTGCAACCATAAACGTATAGACCCACTGGAGAGGCAGGAACTGATTGGCAACTGTCAGCTACACTTTCAACTTGAATGTGTCCATGGATACAGGTGCTGTAAAGCAACATGAAGCAAAAATCATTTACAGAGTTGGAAAGCTGCTGGATTGAAGGCCTGTTGTACTCTAAAGGGACATGTGAGTTATGTAAACTTAGGAAATCATGGCAACCACATTCCTAATCCTCATTTTGATTGATGTGACTCTGTAAAGTCTTTCCATATGGTCTGCAGTAACACTGAGATGGGATGTTACATGGTCTCAGTAAGGCCTCCATGATTTATTTCTGAGTACTTAAAAAGTCATCTCAGCTGATAGGAGTCAGATTCTTAGTGGCTGAGTTATTTGTATACGAGAGTTTGGTTGCTTTAATGAATTATATTTTTTCCTCAATAGTAAAAACTACCAGTAATTTGGAGGTGACATCTCAAGCTAAAGCAAATTGTGATGACCCTGAGCCACCTAATGCTAGGGGTCATTTCTGTTGGCTTCATCAACAGTATGAAGGAATGGATTTGCTTCAGAACATGTTTATGTAAATAACTTCCCCACTAAAATGAAATGACTTTCTGCAAAATATGCTGCTTCAAGAGCCATTTCTTTACTCGAATGGCCAGGTGGCACACACCTTTAATCCAAGCGCTCAGGAGGCAGAGGCAGGTGGATCCCTGTGAGTTCAAGGAGAGCCTGGTCAACAAAGTGAGTCTAGGACAGCCAGGGCTATACAGAGAAACATCTCCGGAAAAAAAAAAATCAGTGATATAATTGATATTCCCCTAAAACTCACAGTTATGTTTAAAAACTCTACAAGACTGATTGAGTAATTAGAATTTCATGATTGTGAAGAACTGGAACATTGCAGATGCCGAGGCTTGTATTTGGGCCCTCATTAGTTCCCTTAAGAACCATGCATTGCCTACCTCTCTGCTGGACCTAACATCCTTGTGATCATTAAGTGAATCTTTATGTAATGTACTAGCTTGATAACCAGCTCCCAAGGCCCAAATGCTAACATTGTCATCAGACAGCATCTGAGACACAGAGCTAAGATTACACCACAATGGTCACCACAATTGGTCCAAATGAAAATTGAAAATTTTCAAATTCCATTGGTGAATTTGAAAAACATCTTGATTTGTGACATTCTATTGGTCGACACTTATAGAAAGCTCTTGAAGCTATTTCCATGCTGAAATATGGTGTTGTGAGTAACCTGAATCTGTGTTCTGGGGTCACAATGGTTCATATTTGTCTCCATAAGAAACTATTTCTATTTTTAGGTGAGTATTATATTTTCACCAAAATATGTATGAGTTTATCATATCACAGTTTTTGATTTCCCTCAAAAGTATATCAGGATAGAGTTCAACTTTCCTACCTGAATGAAAATGGTTTTTGCAGTAATTTTTTCTTTGCCTTTCAAAACCTCTGTTCTTGGAGTAAATTTCCACAGCCTAAAAACTACAGATCAAAATGAAAATTCCCCAAGCTACTTCGAACATCACAAAATAAGGGTTAACTACACAAACAACATTCTTATGGGAAGTGTTTTCAGAAAAGAAAAAGCTGTTGGGACCTTCCTTTTTGGAAGCAGATATCACCCAGGAGTGATCTGCACTAGGTGCTTAGACACAGACACTATGTCTCTATGAGCACACACACACAGACATGTCCTCAGTTTTCCTCAGGGTGGACTATACCACTGTGTGAACCCAACCCAGCCCACTTGTTTGCTGATACTCATGTCAGTAGTACACTGAGCAGCCCTGCTGACTTTCACTGTTTTTCATTTTGTTTCTCAGAGAAAGGGTCTGTAGTCTAGACTGTCCTGAAGCTCAGGTTCATCCTCATGGCTCAGTCTCACAGTGTTGGGATTACAAGCAGCACCTATTGATTTTTATAGCTGGTTTATATGCATCGTGGTAACTAAATGTGTAGAGTGCAGTTTTCTCTCTTTAAGGAATTCGCCTGTATTATTCCTTTGTAGCTTTGGTCAGTCCTTCACCTTGGGGGTGGGTGTCTATCTGCCTAAATAAAATTTCTTTCTAGTGGACATATTCTAAAACCTTATGGTTGTTTTACCAAGAGAAATAAAGGGAATGTCACTTGATTTTGGAACAATTCAAATATTGGTGGATTGTTGCCACATAGTGAGAGAGTTCAATCCAAAATCAGCACATCACAGTGACTGGAGTTTAGAGGTCTGAACATACTATATAAACATATATAACATTTACATATAATTATACAATGTATAATTACATAATACATATGTTTGATAAATATATACATTTATATCTAGTGTCTTAGGGTGTCTATTGCTGTGACTAAACACCATGACCAAAAGGCAAGCTGGAGAGGAAAGCATATATTGGCTCACACTATAGGAATTCAAACAAGGCAGGAACTTGGAGTCAATGCAGAGACCATAGAGGAGTGCTGCTTACTGGCTTGCTTTGCCTGGCCTTCTCAGCCTGCCTTCTTACAGAACCCAGGACCACCACCCCAGGGATGGCACCACCCACAACCACAATGAGCTGGGCCCTCTCCCATCAATCACTAATTGAAAAAATGCCTTACAGCTGGATCTCATAGAGGTATTTCCCCAGCTGAGGTTCCTTCTTCTCTAATGACACTAGTTCGTGTAAAGTTGACATAAAACCCGACCCCTTGTCAACTAGACACACAAACACATCACCATTAAGCCACAACTTTTTCTTTCTTATTCATCCCCAAGACCTCACATCAAACATGTAAGTAACTTTAAAAGTCCCAGCTTTACAAATACAAGCATGTTAAAATTTCAATCTCTTTAAAATATCCAATCTCTCTAAAAGTTCAAAATTTCTTTTCAAAGTTAAAATCTTTCACTGTGAGCTCCTGTTTTTTTTTTTAATCAATTAAATTAGATACTTTATTCAAGAGGGAAGAACCAGGGCACAGCCACAGTCTGAACCAAACATCACAAAACTACAACAGTATAAATAACTCAAAGTCTAATTATCTGGGATTCATTCATAGTCTTCTGGGCTCCTCTAAGGAACCAACTCTCACATCTCCAGCTCCACCCTCTGCAGCACACACAGCTTGTCTTCTAGGCTCCATTTGACTCTACTGCTGTTCTTGGTGGTCATCCCATCGTACAGGCATCTCCAAAACACTGGATCTTCTTCAAAAACTGGACTGCACATTCAACAAAAGCCTTTTCTAGACTCTCTGTTCATGGTGCCAAGCCTCAACTTCTCTGCATGACCCCTTCAGTCCTGCGCCTTCAACTGCCACTGAGGCTGCACCTTCACTAGTGGCCTCTGCTGGCCTCTCACAGAGCCAAGCCTCAGCTGTTCTCCACGAACCCTTCTAAACCAGCACCTCCTGGGTGACTCTTACACTATGAAGTTAATCATCATGAGGCACAGTCTTGGCCACCTCTGAAACATAGCTTCTTGTGTGCTCACTCTCAGGAAACACCTTCCAGAAATTTTCACTTCAATGATCCTGGTCTCTTCAAATCACTGCCAAAATCTCAGCTCCAGACAACCAGCATCAAGTATCCCAACAAAGTAAAAGTTTTGCTTATTTGTTCTGGTACCTTGTTAATCACTCCTGATTCTTCAGCCCAGTTAACCAGAACCACAAAAGACCACTAGAGTCTTTGCTTCCCTCTGAAAAGTCACAAACCAGGCCTCCATTGTTGCATTGTGCTCAACATTCTTATCTTCCAAGCTCCTACAGAACATCCCACTGAGTTCTCAATTCTCAATGGCTTTTCTAGCCTGAAGTTCTGAAGTTCTTCTACAATCCTCCCAAAAACATGGTCAGGGCTGCCACAGTAATACCCCTCTATGCTGATATCAACTTGTCTTAGTCAGGGTTTCTATTGCTGTGACTAAACACCGTGGCAAAAAGGAAAGTTGAGGAGGAAAGAGTTTATTCAGCTTACACTTCCACATTGTTGTTCATCACCAAAGGAAGTTAGGACAGGACCTCAAATGGGACTAGAATATGGAGGCAGGAGCTGATGTAGAGGCCATGAAGGGGTGCTGCTTACCAGCGTGCCTCCCCTGCCTTGCTCAGTGTGCCTTCTTATAGAACCCAGGACCACCAGCATAGGGATGGAACCACACACAATGGGCTGGACCCTCCCATATCAATCACTAGTTGAGAAAATACTTTACACCTGAATCTCATAGAGGCATTTCCTCAACTAAGGCTCTGTCCTCTCTGATGACTCTAGTTTGTGTCAAGTTGACACAAAACCAGCCAGTACACCTAGTTTTAAGGTATTCACAGATGGCCTTTGATTGACTTGTTTAAAATATTCACATCCAGAGAGTCAGTGTTTATCAGCACACACAGAATTTCATCCTTATTCACTGGGCGTTTCATTTATCATTTGGATTTATAGAATTACATTGAATATGTATATATTCCCATTTGGTATTTGGATCTATAGCACCATTTTGATTTTTAATATGTATACTCCATTTTCATCATTACCTGCCTTCTTTCACAAAAATCTTGTCCACCTTTCATCCATGTTTGTAAATAAATGAGTAGAATACAACTCCTATCATTACAACAAGTTATACCATTACATCAAGTAACTTTAAAACCTAAGCAACATTGTGCAAATGGGATGAAAATATGGTAACTGTTAAATGGAAGTTGTGTGGAACAGACCAAACAAGGCAAACCCCACAGATCTCATGTCAGGCTTCTAAGAATGAAGTTATCATTAACTGCAGTAAGACTGAAAATCATAAAACAAGTCATGAAAATATGTAAAATGTTCATGAGATGCTTTCTAGGTTTGAACTCTGAATCCATCAGCCTCCTATTTTCTAAGGGACAACTGTTATGACGTTAGAGGCCATCACTGTCAGGAAGAAGCCAGTCTAGCCAGGCAAGCAGCATATATCCCTTCTGGGTCATCATCTTCAACAGTTTGAAATTACTATGGTAGTGTTGCCCATATCACGGATGCTTCTAGACATTTCAGGTCAAGGCTTTGCAGCCAGATTTCTGGCACAGATATATAAGGTGCTGTTCAGGCCCTGCCCACTAAGGAGAAGTTATTGACAGTTGATAGCTGCTGGGAGAGTGATGTGGCTCGCGTTACCGTCTCGCCAGCAAGAATGACGCAGCAGCACACACACAGGATCCTTCTGCAGCAAAGCTTTAATGCATCTTGAGAGGGAGAGCATAAGCTTACAACGAGTAAAATGGAGACCCCAAACGGCAGAAACCCATCCCTTATATAGGAAACTGTCCTCCGCTTAGGATGTGTCAGTCCCTGATTGGCTGTTGCTCATCAGGCGAGATGACGCCACGGGAGAGGCAGAGCACATCGAGTGGAAATTCCCTTCGCACATGCGCAGATTGGTTGTTTATTAGCATGGGACACAGGATGTCAGCGCCATCTTGTAATGGCGACTGTGAGTGCGGCCTCTCACAGAGTAAGACTCATTCTTCTAGACAGACTGACAGTAATGCCCAAGCTCTGGCTTAGGCACTTGGATAACGATTTAATTTAGATTATGAGATCTAGAAAATGAACAAAACTATGGAGGACAGGGGAAAGAAGATGTGCTGTTTGAAAGATACTGTAGAGTACCTCTGAAAATTCTAAAGACAAAGTCAGGCTGACAACAGATCATGCTAGGATGCCTCTCCCTTCCTACTTTCCAAACACAGATCACAACATCAGCAAGTTCTGTAAAATGCAAAATATTGCTGGGATGTTTCAACATCATCTAGCCCCAGAGTCATAAAACATAGCTGCATTTGCCTTCTTAAAACATCAGTTTAGCAGAGCAGGCAGGGCCCATGCCTTTAATAATCCTAGCACTCAGGAGGCAGAGGCAGGCAGATCTCTGTGAGTTCCAGGCCAGCCTGGTCTACAAAGTGAGTCCAGGACATCCAGGACTACACAGAGAAATCCTGTCTCAAAAAGCCAATAACAAAAGAAAAACACAAAAACAAAAACCTTTAGTTTAATTGCCAATTCTCTTTTCAAAATTTAATATCTCCCTAATTTTACAAAATAAAATTAAAATTCCAAGAATTTAAATGAAAACCTTTGTTGATGTGGTCTTAAACATTTGTTCACTCTGTGATTCTCTACAAACCTCAAGAGATAAAAGCATTCTTGGGGGGACCCAAGATGGTGGCGGCCTGCGCAGATGCATTTTGATTTCAGGGTCAACAGTCACAAGGCAGCAAGTGTTGCAGGATGCTGTACAAAGGGCACGACCCCTTCTAAATCTCACCCAGCTACACAGGGACCACAGAAGATCCCTGGGCAGGATGCCTTTTCCCACTCTCGGACACGCTAGGAAGCCGGTGGTCCTCCCAGGAATCGGGATCACCAATCCCCCAACAGGAGAGAGACTCTCGGTAATTTCCAACCTAATACCCAGCCGGCAGATTCAGAACCCACTCAGAGATAATCCCCACCTGCTGGGCACTCCCAGGTCTCACACAGACTATCCAATTATCTGGCGAAAGGTTGCAACCCTTGGAAGTGAGCATAGCTCCACTGCAAAGTGCCTTCAGACCACAGATCGCAGTCTGTGATGTCACTGGCCAGTTTCCAAGCCGCGAGAGTGGCAAGGCTATTGGAGCTGAACTGTAGATTTACCTGCTACAGGAACCAACCCCGGGCAAACTGCGAGATATTTGAAACTGTCCTATATTGGACTTTTGTACTAGTATGGGCCCTTCCGACGGGGAACCAGAGATTACTTATACACAGCTCTGCCACCTGGATTAGTTAGGTCTCCACCTGGGAGGCCAGGCTGAATGACTCATCTTATAGGGGTGGAGTAAGGCAATACTACTCCTACACCAAAGCGCCCCCTTTGGACCCAAGTCCAGAAGACAGCAAAAAAATTCCATATGTCCAGAGGCCCGAGACAAAAAAAAAAAAAAAAAAACAGAGCGAAATGTCCCCACAAAAGAAAGCAACGCTATTCCGTCCAGCCCAAACCACCTCGCCACAACTGAAATACATGAAAATGATGACAATTCTACATTATGGAAAGAGATAGAGTCCCTTCAAGAAGAACTTAAAACTATGAAGGAATTCAAAGAAGCCGCAATTTTACAATTCAAAACAACGAATAACATCATTAAAGAGCTCCAAGCCAAGGTGACCCACCTTGAACAGAAAAAGGATAAAGCAATGAAAGATCTCCAGGCAAAAACAAACTGGAGAAGGAAATGAAAAAAACGAACAATACCATTCAACACATGAAAATAGAAATGGAAACAATAAAGAAAACACAGTCAGAGTTAAAAGAGGAAATGGAGAACCAAGAGAAGAGAACAGGAACTACGGATGTGAGTATGAAAAATAGGATGCAAGAGATGGAAGACAGGATCTCAGGCATGGAAGATTCGATGGAAGAAATCAGTACAACATCCAAAGAAAATGAGAAAGCTAAAAAAACCTCTCACCCACAACATCCAAGAAATGAAGGACTCAATGAAAAGACGGAACCTAAGAATTATAGGCATAGAGGAAAGAGAATACTCCCTACTCCATGGTCCAGGAAATATCTTCAACAAAATCATAGAAGAAAACTTCCCAAACCTAAAGAAAGAGATGCCAGTAAAAATCCAAGAGGCTTACAGAACATCAAACAGATTAGATCAGAAAAGAAACTCCTCTCGCCACATAATAATAGAAACTCCAAATGTAGAGAACAAAGAAAGGATATTAAAAGCTATAAGAGAAAAAGGCCAAGTCACATACAATGGCAGACCCATCAGAATCACACCTGACTTCTCCTCAGAAACTTTAAAAGCTAGAAGGGCCTGGACGGATATCCTACAAGCCCTGAGAGAACATAGGGGCCCAGCCAGACTACTATACCTAGCAAAACTCTCTATCAACATAGAAGGAGAAAACAAGATATTCCATGACAAAATCAACTTCAAACAATATCTCCTCACAAACCCAGCCCTACAGAAGATCCTAGAAGGAAATTCCAACACAGAGAAGATAACTACACCCAAGAAAACAGAGGAAATAGAAACCTCCACAGCAACTAAACAAAAACAAACACAAGACAGCCAGCTATACCAAAATAATGGGAAATAACAACCCCTGGTCACTAATATCCATCAACATCAATGGACTCAACTCGCCAATAAAAAGACACAGACTTACAGACTGGATCCGTAAACAAGACCCATCTTTTTGCTGTATGCAAGAAACACACCTCACTATTGAAGATAAACACTATCTCAGAGTAAAGGGCTGGGAAAAGATTTTCCAAGCAAATGGACCCAGGAAACAAGCTGGAGTAGCCACCCTAATATCAAACAAAATAGACTTACAATTGAAGTTAATAAAAAAAGACAGAGAAGGGCATTACATACTCATTAAAGGAAATATCCACCAAGAGGTCATCTCAATATTGAACATCTATGCCCCAAATACAAAGGCACCTACATTTATAAAACGCTTCTAAAACTTAAATCGCACATCGATCCAAATACTTTAATAGTGGGAGACTTCAACACCCCACTCACAACTATGGACAGATCATCAAGACAGAAGCCAAACAGAGAGATAATGAGTCTAACAGAGATCATGAACCAAAAGGACCTAACAGATATCTACAGAACGTTTCACCCAAACACAAAAGAATACACCTTCTTCTCAGCACCTCATGGAACCTTCTCCAAAATCGACCATATAGTTGGACACAAAGAGAGCCTCAACAGATACAAGAAAATTGAAATAACCCCTTGTATCTTATCAGACCACCATGGAATAAAGCTGGACTTCAATAGCAAAAGAATCAACAGAAAGTCTACACTCACATGGAAATTGAGCAACTCTTTACTAGAGGACCACTGGGTCAGGGAAGAAATAAAGAAGGAAATCAAAGACGTCTTAAAATCCAACGAAAATGAAGACACAACATACCCAAACCTATGGGGCACAATGAAAGCTGTGCTACGAGGAAAGTTCATAGCACTAAGAGCCTTCAAAAAGAAAATTGTGACAGCTCATATTAGCGAATTAACAGCTAAACTGAGTGAATTGGAAAAAAAAGAAGCAAACACTCCCAAGAGGGGCAGAAGGGAGGAGATCATCATACTTAGGGCTGAAATCAACAACTTAGAAACAAAAAAGAACTATACAAAGAATCAATGAAACCAAGAGTTGGTTCTTTGAGAAAATCAACAAAATAGACAGACCCTTAGACAAATTGACTGAAAGACAGAGGGAGAAAACACAAATCAACAAAATCAGAAATGAAAAGGGAGAAATAACAACAGGCATTGAGGAAATCCAGAGAATATTTGGATCCTACTTTAAAAATCTATACTCCACCAAATTTGAAAACTTAAGTGAAATGGACAATTTTCTTGATAAATTACACCTACGGAAGCTAAATCAAGATTGGATAAACAGATTAAACAGCCCTATAACCCCTAAGGAAATAGAAACAGTCATTAAAAATCTCCCAACAACAAAAAAAAAAAAGCCCAGGGCCAGATGGCTTTACCACGGAATTCTACCGGACCTTCAAAGAGGAGCTAACACCAATACTTTTCAAACTCTTTCACAAAATAGAATCTGAAAGAACATTGCCAAACTCATTCTATGAGGCCACAATCACCCTGATTCCTAAACCACACAAAGACCCAACAAAGAAAGAGAACTTCAGACCAATCTCCCTCATGAACATAGATGCAAAAATACTTAATAAAATACTAGCAAACCGAATTCAAGAACACATCAAAAGTATCATACACCATAATCAAGTAGGCTTCATCCCAGGAATGCAGGGATGGTTCAACATATGAAAGTCTATCAACGTCATTCACCATATAAACAAGACGAAAGAAAAAACAGCATGATAATATCACTAGATGCAGAAAAAGAATTTGACAAAATCCAACACCCCTTCATGCTAAAAGTTCTGGAGAGAACGGGCATGCAAGGACCGTACCAAGAAATAATAAAGGCAATATACAGCAGGCCAGTGGCCAACATCAAAATAAATGGAGGAAACTTGAAGTATTTCCTCTAAACTCAGGGACAAGACAAGGATGTCCACTTTCACCATATCTTTTCAATATAGTACTTGAAGTTCATGCTAGAGCAATAAGACAACTAAAGGAGATCAAGGGGATAAACATCGGAAACGAAGAAGTCAAATTATCCCTATTTGCAGATGATATGATAGTATACATAAGCGACCCCAAAAACTCCACCAGAGAACTCTTACAGCTGACAAACACCTTCAGCAAAGTGGCTGGATACAAAATTAATTCAAAAAAATCAGAAGCCCTTCTTTATACAACAAACAAATGGGCTGAGAAAGAAATAAGGGAAACAAACCCCTTCACAATAGCCACAAACAACATAAAATACCTGGTGGTAACTCTAACCAAGCAAGTAAAGGACCTGTACAACAAGAACTTCAAGCCCTTGAAGAAAGAAATGGAAGAGGCCTTTAGAAGATGGAAAGATCTCCCACGCTCATGGATAGGTAGGATCAACATAATAAAAATGGCCATCCTACCAAAAGCAATATATAGATTCAATGCAATTCCTATCAAAATACCAACACAATTTTTTATAGACTTGGAAAGAGCTATTGTGAATTTCATATGGAACAACAAAAAGCCCAGAATAGCTAAATCAATCCTGTATAAAAAAAAAAAAGGATCTGGAGGTATTACCATCCCAGATTTCAAGCTGTACTACAGAGCAATAGTTGTAAAAACAGCATGGTATTGGTATAGAAACAGACCAGTAGATCAATGGAATGGAATTGAAGAACCAGAAATAGACCCACACACTTATGGCCACCTAGTTTTTGACAAAGAAGCCAAAATGGCACAATGGAAGGACAGCATCTTCAACAAATGGTGCTGGTCCAACTGGATGTCCATTTGTAAAAGAATGAAGCTAGACCCATACTTATCACCTTGTACAAAACTTAAGTCCAAGTGGATCAAAGACCTTAACATAAGGCTGGTCACACTAAATCTACTAGAAGAAAAAGTGGGAGAAACCCTCGAACTAATTGGCACAGGCGAAAACTTCCTGAACAGAACACCAACAGCTCAGGACTTGAGATCAACAATCAATAAATGGGACCTCATGAAACTGAAAAGCTTCTCTAAGGCAAAAGACACTTTCATTCGAACAAAATGGCAGCCTACAGACTGGGAGAAAATCTTCACCAACCCCACATCTGACAGAGGGCTAATATCCAAAATCTACAAAGAACTCAAGAAATTAAATGCCAAGAAACCAAATAATCAAATCAAAAAATGGGGCAGAGAGCTAAATAGAGAATTCACAAAGGAGGAATCCCTAATGGCTGAGAGACACTTGAAGAAATGCTCAACATCCTTAATCATCAGAGAAATGCAACTCAAGATGACTCTGAGAATCCATCTCACACCTGTCAGAATGGCTAAGATCAAAAACTCAAATGACAGCACATGCTGGAGAGGGTGTGGAGAAAGGGGTACCCTACTCCATTGCTGGTGGGAATGCAGGCTTGTGCAACCACTATGGAGGTCAGTCTGGTGATATCTTAGAAAACTTAGAATAGCTCTACCTCAGGACCCAGCCATACCACTTCTGGGTATACACCCAAATGCCTCTTCACGGAATCATAAGGAAGTTTCCTCATCTATGCTTATAGCAGCCTTATTTGTAATACCTAGAAACTGGAAACAACCCAGATGTCCCTCAACCGAAGAATGGGTTAAAAAACTGTGGTACATCTACACAATGGAATATTATTCAGCTATCAGGAACAATGAAATTATGCAATTTGCAGCCAAATGGATGAAACTAGAAAAGCTCATCCTGAGTGAGCTAACCCAGACTCAGAAGGACACATATGGCATCTATTCACTTATAGTAGGATTTTAGCTATATAGTAGAAGGTATCGATACTACAACTAACACACCAAAGGGAACTCGGACATAGACTTCTTATTTTTAATTTTTATTTTTTATTTATTTTTTATATATTAGTTATATTTTTTCTATATTTTAGTCTTTTTTATCTATTGTCTACTTATTGGTTTGTTTGTTTAATAGTTCTCTCTCCCAGGCAACGAGACACTTTTCACTGATGGTACTGCTTCATAGACCCCCAGTGAATGAGGAGGCTCTTGGCCCTCATACGACCTCTCAATGGAGATGAGGGACTGTTATATAAGGACACCCCACCCCAGAGAAATGGGATGGAAGGGTTAGGAGGTAAAGAAAAAAAAATGAAATGGGATGTTTCAGCCTTTTACTACTAATTGTCATAAATTGTTTAGGATAATTAAGAAATGCAAACTAATGGTTATGCAAGCCGGTCATTCTGTTAGGTACTATGACAGCCTATTATAGTTATTTTCTAAGCTAGTCAGAAATAAACCTGCTACGAGACAAGCAACATCTGCTTACCCTAATACAAGAGATAGATAGGGCCTCTTCAAAAACCTCAAGAGATCTGCAGAATATGGCATTCAAAGATGTTTTCGTAACTTTAGATTTTTTTATATCAAGACATATCAACTCCTGACAGCACCCCCTATTCTCCTCCAAGTAGAAGATGAGCATCGGAGAATCTCCAGTGGGAGATGATTGAATTAGTCGCAAGCCTATCTCTTGGTAGGAAAAGCTCCTTGCTCCAACTGTAGACAGAATGCTGTCCAAAAAGGACAAAACCTGGAAGCAGGTAAGTCGACAGCCTAGCTCTGCCAAGACAGGGTAGGTAAGTCCTTCATAACCCCTGCTCTACAATCAATGTCTCTCAGAGAAACGGGGCCAAATGACTGAAGATCGATGCTGTAATGTATGGAGAGAAAATGGGAACTGTCCAGGCAGCCACTGGTATGTCATTTCTTAGTTTTGGAAGCTGCAGGCCCTGTACTTCCTATAAAATCAGATATATTTATCCCTCTCAGGTCTCTGAGGTGGTTGAAGATCAGATAGCTAGAGTCTCATAATTTAATTTTGAGTTGTTTAGGAGTCAAGAGAGTGTTATAGATCTAAGAAGATACTTTTAAAATTGTGTTGCAATTTACTATGAATGTTGAGTCAGATATAGAACTTTAAACTCATGAAGATGGTTAGATAGTGGAATGTTAAAGTCAGGTACCAAATACATATAGAGTGGACATTGGGAATGTCCGCTAAGCCATATAACCCTCATATCTGTGGCCTAATTACCTCTGTTGTTTTGTATTGTATTTATTATTATAAGAGAAAGAGCCATTTGTTGGACTGAAAGGGGAAACTGTAGGGGGAGATAAGATATACCTTAAATTTAAAAGAAAAAAAAAGGGAAGAGGCTGGGGGGTTGAGGGTGGGAGGGTGGGACTGGAGGGGGAATAGGGAGGGGACTGCGATTGAGATGTAACTTGAAGAAATTTAAAAAAAAAAAAAGCATTCTCACTCCTCCTCGAAGTTTCCCAATGACACATTACCATTTCATTCTCTTCCTGTTTCCTTTTCTTTTCACCTCTGTAGAGAGCTGCGATGTGCCATGCCCTAAAGATGGCGCTGGTTTCCGCCTTCCACCAGCCCGACGGTGAGCGCTCTCGGTGGTAAACAAGTCCATATTTGGCTAAGACCGCTGATCTGGCTTGCTTCCGCATACGTGGGCCTCTAAGATAGCACCACGTGGCTTTACTTGATTGGCTGTTCATATAGTATTTAGCCTGTGGGTTGGGTCTGCCCGGGCATTCGGAAGACTGTTTTCAAGGGACCTGAATAAACTGCTGGAGAAGAGCTTTTGTGAGTTGCGTCATCCTTGCTGGTCGAGGGGGATGCGACACACCTCTTTAGCATCCTCTCCCTTGGCTCCCCATTGTTACCTATGAGAATCACACCCACAGCCCTGATCGCAGTATTTTTTTTCCTGACATACACACAGTGTGGACAGTGCAGTGTCAAGGGATTTGGACTTGTAGACAAGGTATGTTTAGCATCTGATCCTAGTGTAAGAGCCTAGCACTTTCTGGACCATGTTTTAAACAGGTAGATTCACATCCAGGGACTCAGACTTGATCCTTTATGAAATATAAATATATTTTAGAAATCCACTGGAAAAGATGTTTCCAAACATTCCCAAGCAATTCAAAGCACCTGTGTGAGGTTCTCAATCATTCTAGCCCATGTTTCCTTTCGATACATAAAAGAAGGACACAACATTTCATGTCTAAATATGAATTCACACTCTAATTTGAGTATTTTTGAAAGCCCTCATTACCACCTCATGAATCTAATTTCTCAAAATAAAATGCAACCACACAGTTAGGAGTCCTTGCTTCTAAGGAAATGTGCTTCTGCCCATTATATACTATTTAAATACATTGTATTATCTTTATTAGATGCAACTGTTTACCTTTCATTCATTTTAATATGCTGGAACTTCCAATAACACTATTATTTAATCCTAACAATAATCCTATGCCACTTGTACTTTCACTGTTCCCACTCTAAGGAAGAGTAAATTGAGGCTAGGTGAGGGTGAGTCACTTTTTCAGGCATTTTACAGCCCATGCACACATGCAGTCAATTTGCAGCCACATTTGTGTGAGTCAGGTCTCACATTTTCGTTTATAATGGTGATGAACTTACATAGCACCATCTTATTGCTCACAAAATTCCTGACTACATATTTCAAGACTCGGAATCTTGGATATCTGTGGTCATGATCTTTGTTAAGGATGCTCCCCCACTCCCACCCTGCACCCCATATGCTCCCCCACCCCCACCATGCACCCCATATCCTCATTTGCAACCAGAGACTAGTCCCAACAACAGTAGAAATCATGACCTCCAGACCACATTCTTTCTGTCCATGGGCCCTTAATGTCTTTACAATAAATGTGCTAAAGTGGAGCAAAGAATAAACTCAAAATACCCCTAAATCTTTGCCTGTGGTGAATTACATAAGAAAAGATGATCAGTAAATAAGAAGGCAGCATTAGTGAGAGAGTTTTAATGAAATGCTGATGAGCAATCTTCTCTTCAAAGTTTAATAACCGGGAAACACTTCCAAGCCACTATTTCATTTCTGTGTATGAACCAGAAACTTCCTTCCCAAACTCTGATACTGCACTTTGTCCAGAATTCAGGAGTATCACCGGAGCTGCCAGTAGCCATTGGTGGCAACTCAGAAACATTAATGCTAATCATGACTATAAGCTGCTCACACAGGGTTCCTTGTGGGAATTATACCTCTATAGAAGTATTAGCTGTATTTTACTTAGGACTGTATCCATTTTTCCCTTTCAGAACATTTATGTCTTTAATATTGAAGAAAGAACTAGACTAATCCTATTCTAATCCTAAAAGCTGTAATCCTCTTTATATTTTCAAATCTATTGTCATTGTAATGTGAACAGCATTTAAAAACCATCCTCTCCTCTATTTGCCAGTGTTTCACATGCCAAAGAGACTTCACTTCCCACAGACCTTCCATCTCTGAACAGCAGACCCAGATCTAGGAGCCCCCCTGCCCAGTCAGTTAAGTTGGAGAGAACGGGATCTGAGAATAGCTGCCAGCCCTGATCTTTCTACAGCACTCCAAGACAACCCCCAGCCCTGTGCAGTACCTGTGGGGCAAAGTTGCCAGTGCCTGCTGCCAACAGTGGGTCTCTGTGGAAGACTTTGCTCCCTCCACAGTAGGACACTCCTACTTGGTTTATCAACTCTACCAACCAGCAGGCATTCCACTGTAGGTAGAAGTCTCAAGTGTGCGATAACAGAAGCAGTACTGGCTGAGGCCTCCCTACATAATTGAATCTGAGCTCCTGGGGAGTTCACTGTGTTGAACCTGGACTGCAGTCAAGGTTGGCCTCTCTTCCTCTCTGGTCTGTAACTGAATCAGGTCTGGTAATTATGCCTGCAGCCATGCCAAACTCCATCTGTGTCTTACAACTGGGAATCAAAGGAGGGAAGCGAGATCCTTTCATTGACAGGAACTCCTAACAAACTAGCACTTTCTGCAGGATCAGAGGATCAGTGAATTTTACGATGCCATAACGATCATCAATAGTATAGTTTCAGAGAAGCTATTTGATATAAGGTAGTGCGCTAAAGTTTCCTAAAATTTAACACCTATGTTTAACAAGCCATCATTGACACTCAATGAATTCATAAGCAGTGTCAGGCACTGTCTTGTTTTCCATATGAACCTACTGAGGAGAGAATGCAAATAATCTTTCAATCTTTATCACTAGACCAAGTTTCAATTCAAACACATCTCAAGTAAAGTATTTCAGTCTATGAAATAGATTTTAAATAAATTATACATACATGAGGTACAGGTGTTGACCTATATAGCTTCATTATAACTTCATTGTTTTACTTTATTCTGACTTTTAGAAATAAACAGTCACTGTTTCTAAAATTGCTATGGAGGCAGGTGTGCTGGTGCACACCTGTAATCCTAGCACTCAGGAGATGAAGCCAGGAGGATGACATGTCCCAGGCCAGCTTAGACAACCATAGGGAGACCCTGTCTCAAAAATCAAGTTTAGACACTTGGTTTCTCTTGGGTTTGAGAACTTCCAGAAGAATCTGCTTACAGTATGCACTGTCTAAATCATGCATACAGTGTTAGAAAGGAGCACGCAACCCCTTTCTTTATATGGTTGAAAATACAGAACTGGGTCTTTTATAATTTGCAAAACCTTCTACCTCTAACTCTCAGGCCCTCAGAGCTCTGTGACTGAATGTGTAACTTGCAGCCTTTCTCTTCCATCTGAGGATATGGTTGTAAACACCCAGCCTCTCACACAGCTAACCTGCTAGGGTCCCTGGAATCCTCCCTTTGTCCCATTCACTCCCATGGATAAGACATGATGCAAGTCATGCCTGAGAGCCCCAATCAACTTGGAGCCAGTTTGCCTGACAGTTACCTCTTCCTATTCCAATAAAGAAAGTAGATGATGGAGCTTAACCCTGAGGCCACCAGAACACAGACCTCTACATGATCTCTGAATGTAATCCAAGCTTGGCGATATTTATGCAGGGAACCTTGTAGCAATACAACAGCCACACCAACCTCTTCCTGCCCCCATCTCAATTCTTCTTTCTCTTTTCATATGTGTTACTTCCTTGTTGTGTACCTAGTGACATTTGGCTTAAATAGATAAGCCACCTCTTCTTCCTTCTTGTCTTCCCCCTAAAGCTAGCACCTTTCAGTTTATGGCTTGGGAAGGGTGTGGCCATCCCCTGTGTTTGTGCCTAAAGCCAAAAATAAAAACAAAACAAAACAGAAGAGACATGGTGGAGTTTCAAATCTGTAACCAAATTCTCACTCCATCATGAACTGAAGGCAAAACCTTTGGAAAACACTCGTCATACTGAATGTTTTATTGTTTATTTTCTGAGATGATTTCATACTAAAAAGAGTCATGTGGCTATCAACGCCTGGAGGGAAAAGAAATCATTCTCCAAGGGACTGCTTCTAACTATAGTTTGCATTTTAACATCAATGATTCTTAATCTTTGCTTTAGCCTTTGCGTAGAACAGCAGTTTTTAATCTTGGTTGTACATTAGAATCACCAGGGAACATTTAAAGTGCCTTGTGCCCTGAACACGTGCCAGAACATTTAAACCAGATGCTAAGAAGCTGAGACCCGGGCATCAGCTGCTTTCACAGCTCCCGGGTGACCCCAGTGTGCAGAGGAGATGAAGAGCCACCAGAGGAGAAGAACTTTTCTCTAACTGGGTCTTGATCATCATGATTTCAGCAGTTCTACTTATGTTGCATATTGTTTTCATGGAAATATATAGAAACAGCCAGAACTACTCCCTTTGAAGAGTTAGTTAACCAGAAAGCCAAATTCATGTACATACACACATAAATATGGAAGTGAAATGAATATTTAAATCATAGTTAAGTAAAATGTATGCACTACAAAACCAATTGGATGTCATGTTTATAAATATATGTAAGCTGGCAGGCTTGAATACAGAAAGATGGATGGAAGGGTGAACATCAGATTCGTAAAGTTGATCCCATTTGAAGTGTGGACCCGATTAAAGCAATGATCTTACTATTTCCCTAATATTTAATCATCTTCAAAATTATTATAACAATATATTTTGAAATTTAAGAAGACATCTTCAAGGTATCAAATGTATTCATGGAAAATAAATTAAAATTGTGCATACTAAGGAATTTATTAAATTAAAAGTCAGTATATTCAATCTGTATAACTTGACAGCTCAGACAGATGTCAGGAAAAAAATTTAAAAGTACAAGGACTGTGTAATAGGGGGGAAGTGCTTAAAGGTCAGGCAGTGTTGAGATCCAAGGGTGAAATAAGGTTGAAAAGATGGCCCAGCTGTCCAAGGACCACTACAGTGGTGTCACAACTCTGGAAGTTGAGAACAAGATGAGGAGGGAAATATTAACACTGATGTCAGCATCATTGAAATGGAAATGTATCCAACATATCTTTCTGTACTCAACATTCGGGAGCCTCACAATGGTCCAATGAGATGGTATTCATCAGTGTGGCTGTAAGCATCTCTCTCTCAGGAAATCTGTCCCTAGACAGCATAATCTTGCCATGGATTAGGCATGAAGTGGAGGAAGAGGTAAATAACTTCTTGACTACCTTTTTAGAAAATCTTTGAGAGGTTGGTAGAACTTGAAGGAGCAGAGAAAACAGAAGCTCCAAATTGAAGAAGGCTCATAGGTCCCTGAAATCACAAATTAAGGAAGTTTATGAACACCAAGTCAGTCATGTAGAGAAACATAAAGGGAAATTACACACAGAGGAAAAAGAAAGACAGTCTCCATCTGAGAGTACATTAAAGAATAAGTTCCTCAAGAGGAATAGATGAACAATGAAAAACTAAGACAGGGTCCATCATATCTAATGCAGGAAACCAGCAACACCTGCAGCGAGGCAGCTTTTACTAATGTGTATTATTTTAATTATACAGTCTGATTTATTTTACTATATTTAATACCTTTACCTCCCTTCCACCCCTTGTTCCTCCCAACCCCCCAACACTATGCAGGAGGGAGATAAAGAAGGTTAAAGGTGAAAGGGGGTGTAGTTCTCTTTTGACTACTTCCTGCTGATTAGGGTTGTTGGGTTCTTTGAGGGTAACACCAGTTTCAGTAAAAGTCCAGAAAACCAGGAGACAGCAGCAGAAAAACAAGCAGCAGTTTGGGGGAGCACCAGCAGCTGGGAGAGCAGCAACCTCTTTCTTCTTTGTAGCTCTTTATCTTCTTTGTAGAGCCCCTTTTCTCCTACTTCTTTGTAGAGCTCTCTTTTTTCCTCAGGGCTCTTGCTTTTTATCCTCTCTCCCAAGTCCTCAGAATTAAACTTGCTCAGCTGGCTAAGCTCCGCCCCTGCTGGCTCACAAGACAGTTAATACTTTACACCTGTGTCTTAAGCAGCCTCACCAGGGATTAAACAAAAACATTCTCATAACTGGTTATTTTAATAAACTCATACCACACACACCTAAAACCAATCAGGGAGGAAGTTCAAAACAAACAATGACTGAAGCAACATAAAAACAACCAACAAAATGAAAAAAACAGTAAGCTACTTTTAAATAACCTTAAATATATTAAGTGGCTTTAACTTAAAAATAAAGAGATATGTACATCACAACTGTTCAAAGTGCAAAGAGTAAATAACCGTAAAGCCCTCAGACCCAAATGGGGCATTTACATCACACTGACTCCCCATGGCTCAGGGCCCATTGCAGACGGGACAGAAAGAGTTTAAGAGTTAAAGCTGGTGGGTGACAGGAGCAAAACAGGGTCTTCCATACAAGACAAGACCACTGCACTAATGAACTCACAGCAAGACCTGCACAAAATCAATACAGTCAACTTATAGTCAATGAAGGGGAGGGTCTCATGATCCCTTTCCCCACCTGAGGAACTCAGGAGCTACTAAAGAAGGGTGAAGTGGTGTTTTTAAGCGTGTGGTCCCCGGTAGGTTGACCATATAAATGTATTACCCCACTCTTATACAGAATCACATAATGAATTCAGCATGTTACGCTGAGAAAGATGGGGGGAAGGAGAGGGAGGAGAGAAAGGAAGGAAGGAAGGAAGGAAGGAAGGAAGGAAGGAAGGAAGGAAGGAAGGAAGGAAGGAAATGGCAGTTGGAAGGAAGGAAGGAAGGATAGAAGGAAGGAAATGGCAGTTGGAAGGAAGGAAGGAAGGAAGGAAGGAAGGAAGGAAGGAAGGAAGGAAGGAAGGAAGGAAGGAAATGGCAGTTGGAAGGAAGGAAGGAAGGAAGGAAGGAAATGGTAGTTGGAAGGAAGGAAGGAAGGAAGGAAGGAAGGAAGGAAGGAAGGAAGGAAGGATAGAAGGAAGGAAATGGCAGTTGGAAGG
>CAJQZJ010004760.1:1889133-1902853 GCA_907164525.1 Lophiomys imhausi | reverse complement strand
ACACACACACACACACACACACACACACACACACACACACACACACATGCAAACCCATGCACACACCTGCCACAGTAAAGAAAGAACTCCCAGAGTCAGAGGATCAATCAGTCAGAGTTTGGCTGACCAGATCCTAGACATAGTATCATCTCCACAAAGGAAAAACATGGATCTTATAAACCTCAAATGCTGTCAAAATCAAAGGCTTGTTTTCTGTTGATTGCCATTATCTGGACTTTTTAGAATAGAATCTGGGTTTCCAAAAACATAAAAGCTTGGGTAACAAATATGCAATATTCATGTTGCTCCAATAAGATGAGATTGTCCGAAACTGTAGCAGGAGGGAGGTGGGCTGACCCCATTGACTATGTTACAGGTATGAGCGTCACTAAAACACCAGAGAACACTGACCAACACTCTGCAAAGTCACATTGCATTGGACCTATACACAGGAGCTGCTCATTCTTGAGCTTCAGTGCTTCACAGGTCTGAATAAGATTTCCTTCTGTGCAGTAGGAAGCAAGAAAGGGTAAAAAGCTGTGTCAGACCTTGATTTTTTTTTTTAAATATCAGCCTAGAGAATGAAAACCTATTTTTTCCTCCTTACACAGACTTCAGACATGAAAGGGTTTTATTGTTGTTGTTTGTTCATTTGTTTTTACTAGACAACTATAATTGCTTCAAGACCATAATTGGTATTCATTTTGTGGTCCAAATAAATGAAAAGTGTGTGTGTGTGTGTGTGTGTGTGTGTGTGTGTGTGTGTGTGTGTGTATCACTATCATCACTAGGTGAGGTCAAAATGTAAAGGCCACCTGGAACAGAATGTCGTCCTTCATTTGTGTTTATAAAATGAGGCAGATGTTTTTGTCTTCCCAACTGGTTTTACATTCCTCTGATCACAGGGAAACACTGCAGAGAAGCTTTCTGGATGACTGATGTGACAGGTGGCTTACAAGTGCAGCACAATTTTTTAAAATCCCAGCCTCTGCAAAGCCAAGCTCTTTTTCATCTTTTCTTGACATTTTGCTCCTAAAATTAGCTTTTTGATGAGAAAATTGCAGAGTCTTTCCAGAGCTAGTTAAAGGTAAGGCAAATGCCCGCGATTGAAATTGACTTGATTCTCCTTTGCTGTTCTGATTGCGCCTGGTAATTGGACACTGGAATTAGTACTGCTGTGACCTTTCACAATAAGAAAAGAAAAAGCTCTATTCAATTTGCTGGAATTCTCTTCCATATTTAAGGTACTTCTCTGAATGAAGTAATCTACTCTTCTTTTTAATGAGCAATACTAAACAACATGGTTTTCATGTTGTCCTCTACTTTTATTCAATAAATCTAGTTCTTAAATCAAAAGCTAATCCATGTCTTGCCTTCCTATCAACTTTTGCTCCGCTCATAACTTTCCATGTTTATAGACTTTTCTAGAAACTTGATGATTGGTAAGCATGGCTTACTTCCCCATCTATTGCTTTTTCTGCCTTCCCTGAGAAATTCTCATTCCCTGCAATTAATCCCACCTCTAGTGATTTACATTAGTAATTCACTGGGAGAAAAACTTGAAATTCCTGGGCATCATGATTTTCTCTTTCTTTTGAAAATACTTCATCCTTTCTGGTTGTCCTAGTTGCATTCCTGTTGCTGTAATATTCTGGCCAAAAACAGCTTTGAGAAAGAGAAGATTTGCTTTCCAGCTTACAAATCATCTGGGAAGTCAAGGTGTGAACTCAACCAGCTAGTCACATGGCATACATTGGAGCTTATCAAGAGGCAGAGATAAACAACACTATAAATTAGTAATTTAGAAAAAACAAAAATAGAAAAACTAAGCCAGATAGCTATGAAGAAAATAAATAGAAAGAATGTGGATGTGAAATACACTAATGCTTTTAAAATGGAAGATCAGAACAGCAATTTGAACACGAGAAAATGCAGACACATCATGCACAAACAGGGATCATCCAGAGATTACATAAGGAATTCCAGCAGGGAGTTGAATCAATGAGACTGAAAACTGGGACACAGAGCTGTACTCAAAGGATCCCTTGGTGATACTTCCATAGGATGATATTTAAAGCCACAGGACTGAGTAACCATAAAATAACAAAAACAATGGGAACACTTAAAGATACATTATCTTGAGCCAAGGAAATGTCTAGGGTACAGTGCTTGACTTTAATGCTTGAGGCCCTGGGTTATATCACCAGTAACACAGTGGGCGGGACCTATTTATTCATAAGAAAAGCATATTTTATAACTAAATATTCAGAACCCTCAAGGACAAAAATTTGGCACAGGCTTTTGGCAATGACTTATGTTCAGTGCTATTTAAATTGATTAAACTAAAATATATGGGTGACTGAAGTGGCCCAGACACAGGAAGATGAACGCTTCGTGCTCTCACAGGTTCTCCTCTGTGGGTATTTAGATGTGGGTTTGCAACCTGCAGTGATTGTAGAAGTCAGGAAAGTAGAAACAGACTGTGGACAAGGGGCTCTAGAGAAGGATGGGGGACACAGGTGCTACAAAGGGGAAAATGGGAAAAGTCAGGACTGGGATTTAACTGGAAATGGAAGGGAGGGATAAATAATACTAAGGACTTTTGTTTTTATATACACATGCACACACACATACATATATATGTATATATATATATATATATATCACGTGTATATAAAGAGTTTGAATGATGTTTTGCCACTTGGGGTGATAATGCTCTCCTGAAGAGACATAGACTAACAAAAGCCCCAGTGACAGGCATAGGAACTCTCTCCCCTTTGTTGTTGGTCTGGGGAATCCAAAAAATTTCAAAATTATATAGGCTATTGCCATTGCCCTTGGTTGCCTTCTGGAACTCAAAGGCAAGACCTGTTGCTGAAGAAACCAAACACTTTGGGCACGGAACTGGGAGGAATCGATCTGGAACTGACCTGGAAGCTTTCTCCTTGAGGACTAGCTCTCCTAATACTGAAAATAAGTTCACTTCTTGTGAACATTAGACTTGGTCTGCTCTAAGCTACCGAGTTCATCCCTAAACTTAAAGCCAGAAGAATATATTGTTCGCTTAACTAACATGACGCTATAGGAGAGAAAAATGAGTGAAACTAACAGGCTGAAGATAACAGCAACAGAAAGAAAATATTGCTGATAAATCAAATGTAGCCTGCCCTGCAAGTTTTAAATCCTATTTAGATTTTTTGATGCCCAGAGCTGCCACCAGGGGGCGCGGCTGGCAAACCAACGCCAGCCTGGCTTGGCGACGTCCTCCAGTCCCAGCCTACGGCATGGCAAGAGGAGTTCAGAGGACACACAGCACCAGCCAAGAGGTTTTCACATGAGAACGTGGGCGAAATCAGGTGTCCATAAAGACAGCGTTATACATGAAAAGCCCGTTACCAAGAAGCAAGTAGAAAGAATACCAGAATTCGGCTTCCCCTGGTCTCATCGCAGATTCATTCATTTTTAAAACCAGTCGATGAGGGCACGAAAGTTGGAATATATTCCTCCTACGTCCACCTCCACATCGGGAGAACATTTCAATTTTGGAACAGATTCTCTAGAATCTCCTAGAGAAATCTTCCCAGCAGAACCTGTGTCAGCTCCTTGCACCGCACCCCACTTCAGCGAAGAGCGCCTTCTTTCTGTCTCAAGGACTAAGAGCAAAACAAAAGCAAGCAAACAAAACCCCTTACCACTGGATGTTTAAAGTGCAAATCGACTTTTGAAATTCATAGTCAGGCTTTGTTGTATTCGGAATTAATTCCACTATTTTTAACTTCCCTCCAGTGAAGTCACCAAAGAATCTCTGAAACTTCAGGACTGAAAAGTCGTTAGCGGTTTTATTCTTTAACGTAAAAGCTTTTTTTTTTTTATGAGTGACAATAAAAAAAATAAATAAAATAAAAAGGTTTCTCTCACAGTTCCAGGCTTTTCTCTTTCCAGCAAGAGGATTTACAGAATTCATATGATAGTACTCCCTTGAAACTCAATTGTTTTTCAGTAATTACTTTCAAAATGAATTTGTAAAGTTGTTTTCCTCTGTCTTGCTAGCCTCACCAGCTATTAATAAATCAACTAAAGGGGGAAATTTTTTTAATAAAATAAATAAATAAATCAACTGCAGGTTAGCTATTTTGGGGATATCATAAAATGGGTGACCTCACCAAGCAAGAAATACTAATCAAATATCAACTCCTTCCTTTGATATGTTCCAACATACTTCTTTTCCTGTGTATTCAATAATGACTTTATCCAACTGTCTATAGATTGTAATGGAAGAGTTTCCCATCCAAGGAAGCCTTACCATAGTGATGCCCAGTGTTCCCTCTCAGACAGTTCTGTCCTACACTGGGTGGACACTGAGGGATTATAGATGATGGACAAGCATGGCCTTAACAGCAGTAGCTTGCATAGAGACTGGGCTTACCCCTAGAGAGTATGTACATTCTTACTAAATTGCATGGCATGAACTGATTGGTTCAGGGAGGCTGCATAGTATATAGTCAGCCTGGTTGTTATGGATTGAACACTGCAGTGGTTTGAGTGAGAATGGCCTCGCAGGCTAAGGTAGTTGAATACTTGGTCCCCAGTTGATGGAACTGTTTAGGAAGGACTATAAAGGTGTGGCCTTGTTGGAAAGGGTGTGTCACTAGGGGCAGCCTCTTCCTTCTACCATGCTCCACACCACCATTATTGTCACGGTCTCTAATCCTCTGGAATTGTGAGCCCCAAATTCAACAATTTCTTCTGTAAGTCAATGTTTTGCCAAAACAAAAGCAACTAAGATAAACAGTGTCCCTACAAAATCATATGTCCACATGCCCCAGATCCTGTAAATATGACACCCCCTGAAATTACAGTGTCTTAACAATTGTAATTTGGAACCTTAGGCTGAGGTCAACCTTGATTCTGAGTAAGTAGTTCTATAAACATGGGTAGTGTCCCTATGAAAGGAAAGAAGAGGCTTGAGAGACGTGCAAGAGGGAGATACAGAAGGTAAGGGCAGAGCTTGCAGTGATGATATTAACAAGCAAGGGATCTTCCAGCAACCACAGGGCAAGGAGAATCTCTGAGTTCCAGGTGGAACTAACCGTGTAACTGCCCGATTCTGGACTCCGGGCCTTCCAGATGAGATAATAAGTCCATTGCTTAGGACCACTCCAGTTGTAGTAATTTGTTATAACACCCATGCAGCCAACATGTTCAAATCAATTCTTTACCAGCTTTGTGGCCCTGGGCAGCCAATTTCAAACTCCCTCCTCTCTAAACAGGCATTCCTAACATTTGCCTCACAGGAAAATCGAAAAAGTAATTCAGATATCATTATCCACTTCGCACTTCCTCTGACATGTGACTGTTGACTGTTGCTGAGTGTCTGACCCCTGTCTTCTGGCTTCTTCACCCAGACAGTCCAGGTGATAAGAAACTACTCCCCTTGTGCTAGTTCAGGGGCGCTTCCGCACCCAGGTGTGAACCACCTGGGCCGGTATGCTGCTGTGGTGGTCGTGGTCGTCATAGGAACTGAGATACAACCAGCAAGATTGGAATCACCAGAAAGCTCTTAAGAGAAGCGGTGGTCTCACGCCAGCCATAGGGAAGATTGTCTCAGGATCCAAGTTGAAAACAGGGTCCTGAAGGAATTTGTGCCGGGTCTCCGCAAACATCGCTTTCCTCCCAGCCTTTGCTGGCTGGTGCTGAGACCAATCACAGGAGGAATAAATTTCTAGAAGACAAAATGGGCAAGAAATGAAAACACAGGCCCAAGTTTTAGTTCTTAAACTTGGTTTACGTAAAATCACTCGATCAAATCTTCATCAGCATTTCAAGCTCTTACCCCCAGTTTCTTGCTTATCCGTCCATGAAAGGATGACCAGTCTGTGGACAACACAAGTATGGAACAGAAAATGTACCTAGAGCAGAAGACACAGGCAGCGTGGGAAGTAAAGGGGGAGGCCCGTCAGATCTGCACAGCATATTGTGAAAATAAACTGAAAGCGAGAATAACGGACTTTGGGTAAATAAAGAACAGCCAGCCCTCAGGCCTTCCTGAGGTAAGTCGCAGCTTTTGCAGAAGCCGGAGAAACCAGAAAGAAACACAATTCTAGAAAGAAATGGCCTCAAAGAAGGCAGCAGCTGCAGCACAGTGAGTCCTCACCACGTGGAGCTGCGCTTCTGCCAGCATGGACTGGGAAGCAGGACCAGAGAGCCTTGATGAGATAGAATTAGACTGTCAACATTACTACAGTAAGTTTTGTGGACAAAATTATCATGACCATAAGAGAAATGGTTAGACGAAAAACTGCTGATAAAATGTCAAAGTTAACAAATTATCCTGACCACAAGAGGTCAGTATTGTTTTAAAGCAAAATTACCCTAAACTCCTTGGGAGCAGGGTATATGTTTCCTTATAAATCAAAGGTTAGCCTCACATGCATTCGATTTTATAGTCTACTGAGTGACAGATGGCTACAGAATGTGAGAAATATCGACTTGTTAAAAAAATAACTTGTTTAAATATATATTTCCTGTTAAAAATGAACTTGAATTTTTCACGTTCAAAAGTAGTAGTTGTAATCAAGTAAGGAAAGAAAATTGTATATAATATAACCATTCTATTTTATAACTTTATAAATTCTAAGGTATATATTTAAATAAATTTTGTATTTATATGTTAAAATACATTATATATTATATATAAATTATATATACACACATAAGTATGTATGTATGTGTGTGTGTGTGGTATGTGTAGTTTGTTTGTGTGTGTGATATGTATGTGTGTGTATTGGATGTGTGGTATGTGTAGTTTGCTTCTGTGTGTGGTGTGTGTGGTATGTATGTGTGTGCATGTGTTTATGCATTAACTGTTGAAACCTAATTTCCACAAAAAAAAAAATACTAACTGTTCCTCTTATAAGCATAGGTATTAAACAATCACTGTTTACACGGGGAAGTTTCAAATACTAACAAATCATTGCATTGGTGTATGTACACAAGTAATACCAAGTGAACACCATGACTTTTTAATGATAATCGAAGTAAAACAATATTCAGCCAAATGCTTTTTAAATTAAAATTTAATAAAGAGAAGATTAAAAGATGATTATTCCCTTGATGTCCTGACTTTTATATCCGTTGCTCAAAATCCCTGAGTATTCTTTTTTCTTTGAATTATTCATAGGACATGAGTACACTGAGTATAAAAACTTCAGCCCATAAATCTATAAATTAGAGTCATACTCAATTTTGCATTGTCCAAGAACATTTTCTAATAACTCACACAGCACTGTAGAAAAGGAATCTACCACAGCCAGGGACCATCAGGAGAAATGTCTGGCCTCTGATTCTGTTATGTCTTATTGGCTGTATAAAAACTAAAATGCGGGCAATGGGGACACTGTGACTCAAGCTGACTTTGGACTTCCAAATAAAATGGAAGTGAGGGGGCAGGCTGGTTTGTGCCTGGTAGAACTGTATCATCAATTTTTGTGAGTAAAATCAGGAGTCAATAGACCTCAGGTTTCCCTGGTACCAGGAGAAGACTACACGCCCCGGGGATTTGGAAATACAATGACATCACTGACTGTCATGAGAACACTGCTGTCTTACAATGGCTACAGCTTCCCTATACAATCTCCACTAAGTCCTGGGGCTCTGGGGTCTACAGCACATCTAGGTTGTAAACACAGTATTGTCAGCTCTGTTCTCCCAGTCTCTCGGTCTCCATGGCATGCTCTGTTTTGCACAACAACCCAAGAAGTGTTCACTCTTCTCATTCATGACTACTGTAGAGTCCTTACAAAGATAATAAATACAATACAGTACAATACAATGCAATACAATGCTATTATTAATTATGATTTCCCTTTATGATTTGCCTGTTACATTCTTATCTGATCTGATGGTAGGAATGATGTCAGAACATCTGATTGTCTACTTAGAGTAGATATCATACACTTATCATTTTATGTTACATAATTATATATTATACTGTAGTAGTATGCTGTTTGTTTCAAAACAAAGAAGGGAATACTAAAGTTTCCTAAAACATTTTTAAAAATCATGTCTATTTGAGGCAAGTGTCTCAGCAGGTGAAAGTCCTTGCTCCACAAGCCTGGGACTCTGGATTTGATACCTGAAACCCCGGGTGGAAGGAGAGAACTAACTCCTGAAAGTCATCTTTCAACCTCCATTATCTGCCTAGTTGCGAGTTAAACCATGTTCACACTCACTCAACACACGTACTCAATAATAAATAAACAAAGGCTACTTTGACTTCATCTCTCCTTCATATTTTCTGAGGGTAGAACCTGGAGTAAAGACTCTAGAATTCTAGGTGACTGGACTCTGCTCCTTATTGAATTGACTTTGGTGGCTACAGGAGAACTAATAGTTGTAGCAGTGAAATAGGTACTATGGATGTAAACTTAAAAATCGTAGAGATTCTAGAAGATGGCTATTCTTTTCAATTAGCACACTACGGAACGCAAATAATGTTCCAAGTAATCCAAGTTTCTGTTGGGATTTTAAACTGCTATAGTACACGGGATGATTGTCCACTCTGTTCCTGGAGCATCTCTTTTCCACTTGACATTGGGGGTCTCCAGGTGTCATCTCAGACCAACACACAGGAACACACCTTTCTAAGTTACCATATGGTAACTTCCTCATCTCTGGTCCTTTCCAGTCCCTGCTGCTGCCAAAAGCTCCTTCCCACCACTGGCACCTCCAGAAGTCCTGGCCAAAGCTTCAGAGCTCGGAGCCCTAGTTCAGCATCAGCCACCACACTTGCAGGGATCTCAGCACTCAGGGTTCACACTACACTGGGATATAATGTTCTGTGTGGCAATGCAGAGAAATCCTCTATATACCACACGTGGGGGGGGAGAATGGTGGGTGGGGGAGGGTTGGGGGGGGGAGAGGAGAGAGACCATTGCCCTATACCTTTGGGTGGAATCCCCAAAAACAGTTTTTTTGTTCTTAAAGCACCTTTCCCAGACTTTTGCCATGTGAGATGTTTCTGCTTTTGGTGCCCAGACTTGAGAACCTCACACTCTCAACAGTAGACTGGAGATATAATTGGAGTCAGGAGAAGATCTTAGGTTAAGAAGGTTAGAGAACTGACTCACAGCTACCTTCAACTTTCAAACTTGTCTGTTAATTCAGGACGTTTCCATTAGACTTACTTGGACTCAGCTCCTCCCCTAAAGAAGTCTGCTCCTAGGGATGCTGGCTTCTAGTTTGACCATATCTTAGGTTCTAGCAGAATACCACCCCTATAGATCATAGACTTGGTCAGAATTCTCAATTTGCTGTAGGAAGAAAATGTGGCAGATGGGAATGTTGCAAAGACAAACTACTCACGAGCTCATTTTACCCGCCGTGAAATGTTTACACTAGGCGTTCACGTGTACAAGGGCTGTTCAAATATTTAACTTCCATTCTCCATAAAATGATAACTGTATAATGCATCCCCCCACCGCTCCTACATTTGCTTTGTTATTGTGGGAAAAAATCCTGACTCCCTGAAGTCGATTCAGAACACATATTAATGAAGCCTTCTTTGTCAAAGCTGATTTTCCCCAGGAGCATCTTGTCTTCCTGCTCTACAGTATCACATGCTTCCATGTCAGGCATTATCAGTCAGTCAGACTCTGCACTTAGTCCTGATCTATGTGCAGGCAACAAACTCTGGGATAATATGCCAGGAACAGAGTAGGGATGGGGGCTTCTCATTGCAGATAACCCTCAGAAATCACAGTCTGGCTAAGTATGAGTCAGGCTTACTGCACTTCACAATTAACATTGCTTATTGGTTGTAAAATGAAAACAAGATCATAGTTCAGTTTAGGGAAAACAAAAGGAAAACTATATCTCAGTCTGGCAACATCAGTGATATGGCTACAAATCAAAGTAGATACAAGCTTGGTATCAAACATTTTTTACAAAATAATAATTTTTGAGACACTTTTAGAAAAGCTTCAGAATTAGTGAAATGGAGACATTTACAATCTTTAGGTTGAATCTGAAGAGTTGTCACTTTGCTACCATGTGATCCATCATTCTCTGTCATAATGCGCATGTCTTTCTGAACAATAGAGCTGACCTGACTTACAGACATATTGCTTCTCTACTCCATATACTTCGGTCTTTCTAACTACAGGACCGGTTTCAATATTAGAAATCAGTATTGGCATGCTACTAATTCTTATCCTGCAAACCTTAGACCAGTCTTTCTGACTGCCCTACTGATGGAAAAAGAAAGCAAGATTAAAGGTTCACGAGGTGATGCTACAAGGAACAACACAGCACAAAAACTGGTCAGAATATCCCTGAGTATCAAGACCATGGATACCTGCTGATAGCATCTAGGTTGAAAAGTGAGGGGAAAGACAGAGGATGTTGGGACTGTGCCTTTTCTTCCCTCTCTGTTTCTCTTTGAACCAACTTAATGTAACTCAAAACTCTCTAACTACCACGTTAGACATTCAAGGCACCCATGTGTTCTCAGATACACAGAGTTATGGAAGATACAAACACCATAACTTTTGTTAAGTCCAAACATGTCCATGAGCCAAAGTGTTATTAAGTAATTAGTAATCAAATAAAAATAAGACCTGTTTTATACATTTAACAAACCAATAGTTCCCATGATAGACACCATAACAAGTGATTTGTAAACATTTTTAATTTAACTCTTACATGTGTAACTAATTTTCTCTATTCTATAGGTGAGAAAACTGAAGGTCATCAAGTCAAGAAACCTCATAATGCCCTACAGATGACACGCAGAGAGAGGATGTGTACTACATCCCTTAAAAACCCTGTTGAACAATATAGGACAGAGGAAGAGAAGGACCATTGGTGGAGGGTTGGAAGTCTTTCTAGTCCTCAAACTGATGACAGTAACATAAGTTAAAGGTGTAAAGATAGAAGTCTATAAACACCGAAAAGTTTAAAATGAATATGTTAAATATAGAGATGTGATCCCAGTTCTTACCTGGGGGAAGATTTAACGATACATCAGAGTTTTTCTTTTTCTTTTTCTATCATTTTGGTTTTTTGACACAGAGTCTCTCTGTGTAGCTTTGGCTGTTCTGGAACTCACTCTGTAGACCAGGCTGGCCTTTAACTTACAGAGATCCGCCTGCCTCTGCCTCTTGAGTGCTGAGATAAAAGGCATGTGCCATCAACACCCAACTATCATCAGAGTTTTTCTAAACCATCTGTGATACTCCAATAAAACTCATAGAGTTCCCTGAAGATGAGGCCCTGGGAGAGAAGGAACCTAGACTGTCAGGTGAGGACTGATCCAAAGCCAAAGAACATGCATGGACTGGTCCTAGGCACACTACTACACATATGAAGCAGACGGGCTGCTTGGTGCTCAAGTGGATCCCCTAACAATTGGAACAGGCACTATCTCTAACTTGGACAAGGTTGCCTCCCTCTAGATCCTATTTTCCTAGCAGAACTGCCTTGTCTTGCCTCAGTGGAAAGGGAGGCAATTAGTCCTTATGCAATTTGATGTGCCAGAGTGGGTTGGTACCAGGTTTGCGGGGAGTATGGGGGGAAGTGAGTGGGAGGGTAGACCTGGGAGGAGGGAGAGGAAGGGTGATTGGAATGTAAAATACACAAATTAATAAAAAGCAACAAATGTTAAAGGATAAATAGCTCTATTCATTTATATTTTAAAAAACTTAAATTCAACCAAAAAAAAAAACCATATGCAAAAAGGAAAACACGAGAACAAACTAATAAACTGTGTGTAGTACACAGTTCAAGAAGGAGGCTAGCATGGGAATTCAATAAAGAAAAGTACACTAGACGATAGAGAAACTGGGTAAACACATTGCAAATAACACCTGATAAAATGCTCAATCTCACTACTAACCTAAACAACACAAATTAAACTAAATAGCAAAATTAAATTATTTCACAATCATTAACTACCCAAACAATATACATTCTAATAACAATAAGAGTTGAAGCCTTTCAACATCTATAATCATCAGAGAATGCAACTCAAGATGACTCTGAGATTCCACCTCACACCTGTCAGAATGGCTAAGATCAAAAACTCAAATGACAGCACATGCTGGTGAGGTTGTGGAGAAAGAGGAACCCTCCTCCATTGCTGGTTGGAGTGCAAACCTGTACAATCACTATGGATATCAGGTTGGTGATATCTTAGAAAACTTGCCTCAAGACCCAGCCATACCACTTCTGGGTATACATCCAAATGACTTCTCACCAAATCACAAGGAAGTTTCCTCATCTATGTTCATAGCAGCCTTATTTGTAATAGCTAGAACCTGAAAACAACCCAGATATCCCTCAACTGACAAATGGATAAAAAAAAAAAAAAAAGCTGTGATACATTTACAAAATGGAATACTACTCAGCCATCAGAAACAAGGAAATCATGCAATTTGCAGCCAAATGCATGGAACAAGAAAAGCTCATCCTGTGAGCTAACCCAGACCCAGAAAAGTGCACATGGCATCTATTCACTTTTAACTGGATTTTAGCCATATAGTACAGGATAACTATTCTACAACTAACAGACCAAAAGGAACAGGAACATAGACTTTGTTACCTGATAGTGGGACACTTTAACCTAGTGGAGCTGCCATGTAGGCCCCCCCAGTGCAAGAGAAAGGTCTTAGCCCTCATATGACTGCTGAACTGAAGGGAGCTGATATGTAGGGCACCCCATTCGGGAGGAGTAGGATAGGTGGGAGAAGGGGGAGAAGGTGGGCCCAGGAGGGGTGGAAGGAGGCTATTGCGATGGAGATGTAAATTGAAGTAATAAATACACAGTAAAAAAAAAAAAAAAAGAAAAGAAAAGAATTGAAGCCTTGAACAAATTTAACTCCATTTATTGTTGAGTAGAATGTAAGCAACTGCATACACTTCAGATGATAATTGGGCAATGTCTAAAGGTTTCAATGTATAACATCTTGAGCCTCAGATACTCCACTTTGTAATATTCAACAGAAATATTCACAGCCTCATAATTGATAATGATGGCAAGGGAGAGCATTCTAAAAGTCTATCATCAATTAAATAGATATTTCTTTTCAATTTTTTATTGATTAGGTTATCAGAAGGAGTAATGGCTTTATCTATGGCATCTCTCATGCATATGTGTCATGGTAAGAGGGCACAGGGTCATAGGAGAGAAGGAGAAATTAGAATGAAGTACCATGACACATAAATTCCATTACTTTTCTTCCCTTCATCTTGAAAATCTTCTCATCTCCCCTTATGATTCCTTTTCTTGTTACACTCCTTCAAAAGGATGCTGGAGATTACTGCTTTGAAGAAGGGGTACTGTAGTTATTGCTGACCATGTCCACTCTGCAGTTGAGTTACTGTTCTCTTCATACTCAGGCAAACAAACAAAATCAAAATAATGCACTAAATTTGAATACTGATATATGAGTACATGTGTGAGAATGTGTGTTTGTGTGTGTGTGTGTGAGAGAGAGAGAGAAACAGAGACAGAGAGATGTGTGTGTAAGAGAGAGAGAGAGAGAGAGAGAGAGAGAGAGAGAGAGAGAGAGCCCACTGGGTAAAAACACTTGTCTCCAAGCCTGATGACCTGAGTTTATCTCTAGCATCCACATGGTAAGAGAGAATTGAGTCTAGCAAATTGTCCTCTGACCTCTACACACACACACACACACACACACACACACACACACACACACACACA
>CAJQZJ010004760.1:1865998-1889123 GCA_907164525.1 Lophiomys imhausi | reverse complement strand
ACACACACACACACACACACACACACACACACACACACACACACACATTAAATTAATATAATAGAATAACATAGTAATTTTAAATTTTTAAAATAGTAACTCAAGCAAAGCTGTAGTAGTTTTTAATTCTATTTTATTTCCTTATATTTCTCTATAACAGTGATAACCCTCTCTGTCTCTGTCTCTGTCTCTCCCTCTACTCCTGTAACTCATCCTCCTGGAATAATATTTCAGGAGCTAGAGAGATAAGATTATTATTTTAACATAAATTTTATTTATGTGATTGAATTATAGAAATAATATTATTTGAAAATTTAAAACTATTTCCGCAAATAATTGTGACAGACGTTGTCTGTTTCGGAAGCTGGAGCCTTAGCTTTGATTCCTGGTCCTTCTGGTATTCAGCTCTGTAACACTGGACAAGAGAGTTCTATGAGCTCTACTTTAACTTTATTCCATGAGATAATAACAGTAGCTACTATTAAAAAAGATATAGTCATTAAAAAAAATAAACAAGCATTCAATGTATTACTGTCTTAGCTCTAGACAATTTACTAAAATCCCATAGCCTGTTAGCTTAAACAACAAAATTTACCTTCTCACAGTTAGTAGACTGGAAGTCCAAGATCAAGGTTCCAACAGGGTTATTTTTGGTATAATACTTCTTATTTTTGCCTGCAGATGACTGTATCAATAATATATCTGTGCCCAAGTGGAGAAAGGGGTGGTTTTAGTTTATCTTCTTATTTATTTATTTTTTTTTTTATTTCTTCAAGTTACATCTCAATCACAATCCCCTCCATACTCCCCCCTCTGGTCCCTCCCACCCCCCCTCCCCCCCCCTCAACTCCCCCATCCACTTCCTTTTTTTTTTTTTTATGCTTAAGGTATATCTTTTCCTGCCAACAGCTCCCCCTTTCAGTCCAACAATTGGCTCTTTCTCTTGTAACAACAAATACAATACAAAACAACAGAAATAATTAGGCCACAATTATGAGAATTATAAAGTTTAGCATACATTCCCAATGTCCAATCCATATGTATTTGGCAACTGACTTTAACATTCTACAATCCAACCATCTCCATGAGTTTAAAGTTCTATACCCAACTCAGCTTTCATTCTAACTTGCATCACAGTTTTAAGAACATCTTCTTAGATCCAGAATACCCTCTTGATTCCTAAACAACTCAAAATTTAACTATGGGACTCTAGCTATCTAGTCTTCAACCACCTCAGAGACCTGAGAGGGATAAATATATCTGATTATATAGGAAGTGCAGGGCCCGCAGCTTCCACAACTAAGAAATGACATACCAGTGGCTGCCTGGACAGTTCCCATTATCTCTCCATACATTACAGCATCAATCTTCAGCTGTCTGGCCCCATTTTTCTGACAGACATTGATTGGAAAGCAGGAATTATGAAGGGCTTGCCTACCCTGTCTTGGCAGAGCTAGACTGTTGACTCACCTGATTCTAAGTTTTGTACTTTTTGGACAGCATTCTGTCTACAATTGAAGCAAGGGATTTTTCTTGCCAAGTGACAGGCTCTCCACTAATTCAACCATCGCCAATTGGAGACTCTTCAATGTTCATCTTCTACTTGGAGTAGAATATGGGGTGCTGTCAGGAGCTGACATGTCTCCATATCAAAAAATCTTAAGTTAAGAAAACATCTTTGAATGCCATATTCTTCAGATCTCTTGAGGTTTTTGAAGACCACCTATCTATCTCCTTATATTTGGATAAGCAAATATTGCTTGTCTCTTAGCAACTTGATTTCTGATTGACTTAGAAAATAACTGTGATAGACTACCCTAGTACCTAACACAATGACATGCTTGAATGACTATTATTTTGCATTTCCTAATTATCCTAAACAGTTTTTGACAGTTGCTAACAAAAGGCCAAGACTTCACATTTCATTTTTAAGTCTTACCTAGGTACAATACCTTAAAAAGAGTTAACCTTAAGATTGTATCAATATACAAAGATTAATACCAATGTGCCAAAATATAATCTTAATTTTCTATCTATATACAAAGATCAATACCAATTTAGCCAAATATAATCTTAATTTTGTATCAATATACAAAGATATAAGAGCATATTCAATAATTTGTCCTTTTTCCTTTATCATTGCTATATTATGTCTATATCCCATTTTTCTCAAGTCTTTTCACCCCTACATAGGAGAGAAAGAAGGATACAGAAAAGAAAAAGAGAGATTTCCCCTGGGTCTAACCTATATAACAAGACCACTTAACAACTTGTAATCTCTCCCCCTAAATAACAACAAGTATCTATAACCCATCAAATGACCAAAGGGGGAAAAATCACCCACCCCACCTTCTGGAGATGGGACGCTGCTCCCTTAAAATGACTTCCTGCTGATTTGGGACATAGTAAACCTGTTTGGGTCCCAAATGAGAATGGAAAAATGGTTAAGCATGTTAATAGAATCATTCAATGTTCAGTCCTTTTGTACTCAGCTATTTAAATGTCCTAAGAAATTTGTAGACAGAAACTGAACTTCAGGGCTTTTCTGAAGTTCTGGCTGGAACAGTCTGTGGGGCTGAACAATCTTAGCAATTTTGAGTTGTTGTGGTTGTAGACTTTTGAGGAAACAGCTATTGAGGAAGTCTATGAGGCTGGATCAACTGGACTACTTGTCTTCTTTGGTGTCTGATCTGTTTTCTTCTGAGATTTCAGTTGTCCAGTTGTCCCTGGATTCCTTATATGGATGATTTAAGTCTCCTGGAAAGATAAGAACAGAGCCCTGCCCTAATCCTAACTCTGGAACACTACTTTGTTGGGGGGGAGGCAGGTAATATTTTCCTGGAGCAAATTCAGTTTTTTGACAATATAAAAAGTATTATCTTTCATTGAGATTTAAAAAGAAATTATTTTGATATTTTGGAATTAAACAAACCTTTAAGTGGAATTAAACAAACCTTTAGTTGGAGATCTCAAAGGACAATTTGCTTTGCATTTCAGCATGCCTTTTGTGAGTAGCTTTTAGACTTAAATCATTCCAAATCCTATGTGCCTGTGTCTGCATTCTAAGTATTGGGATCAAAGGCATGTGCTTCCCGACTGATGGGATTAAAGATGTGCTCCACCACCCCTGGATCTAAGTTTTTTCTTTATTTAGAGCTTGCTTTGTGTCAGATTAGACTTAAACTCAGAGATCTGAAGGTTTCTGTCTCTAGTGTGTTGGGATTAAGGGTGTATCCCTCTCAAATCATGGGATTAAGGGTGTGCACCATCACCATCCTGTTTCTTTTAACTCTAGAATTTACAAGACAACTAACTCTATAGTTATCCTCCTGTCTGTTGGAGTTAAAGGCATGAGCTAACACCATGCTTTTCATATATTTTACCTAAGCTCCAAATTTTTTCAACTCTTGGAGGTTTAGAAAACCAGGTTGAACTGTAGTAACCTTTAATTTATTTACAGCATTTTAAAACGTTTACCTTATTTTTAATGCCAAACCACAAAAATATCCTTTATATCTACAAAAACTTTTAAGGTGATATCAAGTGTGTGTGAGCTATGTGGCAACCTTCAGTCTAACATTCTAATCTGAAATTAAGGCCATATTTCCTTTCATGCCAGTAAGGCAAATATACCTTTGATAAATTATAATTTGAAAATTGTTATTTTATTTTAGTTTATCTTCTTATAAAGACATGGGGTCCCATCCTTAAATAGATATTGATGGGCTAAAAGCAAGGACTTCCTTTGGAGATTCTACATCCCATTTCATGCCTTTAGCAGCTTCTGGAGGAAGTCCACATCTCCTGACTTACACCCTTCTCATCTCCAGAGCCATTAACAGATAATCAAATTCTTCTGCCACAATGTCACTGTAGCTCAGCTTCTTACCTTCACTCTCACAAAGACTCGTGATCTAACTGGTCCCCCTAGAACTTACTGCCTACATCAACCACCTCAAATTCTCTCTCTTTTGTCATGCAGCTAGCTGCCTTGACCCTTTAACATGTAAGAGGACATTGCCACAGATTTCAGGAAGATATGTAGGTATCTTTGATTTGTCAATCTAACCCCACAGACATGTTCTAAGTGACCTTGTGGTCCTTAGATGTTCTCCTTTCTGCTATCCTTTTCCATGGCTGTTGTGTGGGTATATTGTAATTTATTGGAATATTTTCTTGCTATAAATATATTTAAGTCACTTCCATTTGCAATTCCTATGCAGTTAAAATAATGACTTATAGTTTTAAACACTGCTATTTATATTCATGTATTCAACTTTCTAAGAAGGCAGTGTGGCCCTCACATCAGTTTTCAGTCAGCACAGGGATGTGAGCTCCACTCATAATGCTGTTACAGATACCAACTACTGTCTTCTTCATTGTTGCCAAATTGGCAAGTGGAATTTAGATTTGACTTACCTTACTTTAGTTCACTAAGTTAACATGCTGTCCACCTGGTTCTTCATTCATATAATACATATATCTATGGTTAGTGGCTTCTGTCAAATATTCAACACAATCAGCAATCTGGATCAAGGGATTTGTGGAAAGGTCTATTATTCTTGCTGGAACTCTTGGTCTTGAATGTTTTTTCTATGTTGAAATTTTAATATTATCAAAGCTCCACACAGCCTTGCACTGCAGCTGCCTGTTAAAACAGCACTTGCCCTGCCAAGTAGAGAGCAATTTCTACATCCACCATCATACATATACTAAAGACCACTTGGATCAGGTAGGCAGAACTTTGCAAGCTCCAGGCTAGTTTATTTCAAGTACCACTCTCAATAATGACTCCCCCTTTCTCCAAAATGTACCTTATAACCACAGATCCTCTTCTATTGTGCTGGCATGTGGCCATCTTTGGTAGAATTAACAGCTGACAATGTTTGATTTTTCCAGTCAAGGTTTCTTTGTGTAGCCCTAGCTGTCCTGGAACTCACTCTATAGACAATGCTGGCCTCGAACTCAGAGATCCACCTGTTTCTGCCTCTCAGGTGCTGGGATTAAAGACCACCAATTCCATCTCCCAGTGTTTTTTAACTGCTGTAGAATTTTCATGCTTTGATGCCAGGACACACTAGAACTCTTAACCAAAATATTATAGCCAATGCTCATCATAGAAGTAACTTTAGATTGATTCTCACTACTATTATTAATGCCCATTGCTCATGGTTCTCACATGCCTTGGGAAGAAAAGTTCTCCATGAGATTCATCCCACACGGACTCTGAGCTGTGTTAACATGGTATAGGCAAGCAACGCCAACGTAGAGGACTTTCAGGTATTCTGCTTGTTTACAGACATCTGTGAGACTTGTATAAATTAGTTTTACCCTTTCATTTCTTTTTCCTCATATTTATTCCTTTGCTTCCTTATTATAAAGCAAAAGACAATGAAAATGACTTTCATTTCATAGACTGTTGCAAGAATTAAGTCAATATTCATGCAATGCTTGAAGAGGTAGACAGTGAACATTAGCTTAGCTAATAATGTAACATATATAAGCACACTGAGAAGCTGGTCTGTAATCAAAGAGAGAAAGAAAGAAAACACAGGACTGGAAACCAGTCATTTCTTCAGGAACTAGAGAGTCAAATAAGACTGTCTTTACTCTTACACATCACTGACATGCCTGCACGGCATCAAAGAAGGCCATAATCATAAGGATGGTGGAGTAGCCTGTGCTACTTTCTGCAGACCACAAATACCTACGTAAAATTCTTTGAATTGCAATCAGGAAATACTCAAAATCTGTGAACTCAGCCATATTTATATAACTGCTGATTTAAATGAAATATGAGACTTTACACTTCAATTGTGCTGATTAAAATTGCATGGAAAAGCTTTTTCATTCAGTCTCATAACCATTCCTTATGGCACTACCATGGACTCCTCTCTGAATAGTTGCTCAATCCTGAATTCATGACCATAGCTACCTACCTACCTACCTGCTTGAGGTTATCATTAACCTTAACAACAGGCTTTAATGAAAGACAGGGTGATACAATTTCATTATCTCAAAATATGAATCATATAAACAAAACACTACCAAAAGCCATAAACTCACCAAAAGAAAATGGCTTCCTGAATTAACACAGGTGTGGTCCCTAGGCACCTGGTGCATACCCGAATCTTTTTTCAAAGTCAGAAAAGCCCTTATGCTGTTGTTCATTTTGCATACAATAGCCATTTATGACCATTGGATGCTAAGAAACTTTTAAAGCTTTATTCCTTTTGGGAACCTAGAAAAACTTTTATAAATTAACTAATTCATTTACTGAGCCATTGTTAACTCTGGTTATACCTAGATCTTTCTTTGAAAGTGTGGTGGAGTAAGGGGATGCAAGATTAAGTTCTGATATGTGAAGATTTGTCTTTCAGGTGAGGCAGAAATCCAGATAAAGAAAGGGGAACCACTGTGCAGGCTCCATGTACACAGCCCACATGCCTGCAACAGGAAGTCTCCATCGAGACTTCGTAAGATAAGATAGCTCATCCTGTGTAAGGGACAATGCCATTTATAATCTCCAGCAGATGGTCACGGGCAGTTTGTGGAGGTGGAGTGTAAAGAAAACATCCTCCTGCTCTCATTACACCCCCATTCTTTGTGTGCATCAAAGCAGCACCCAGTATTTCTAAGAGTTTTCTCTAGGAATGCAGCAAACCCTGGTCTCCTGTTTACACAGCAACTGCTACTCATTCCCACAAGAAATTCTTCTTCTAAGAAGTAATGAAAATATTGTTACTGATAAAAGAAATGTATGTCCTTGCCCATTGCCAGAAATGCCAGCTGAAAAAGAATTTAGGAAGAAAATCAGTATTTTCCCTACTACCTCACCAATGATGCATGCTGATGCCCCCTTAAAAGAATGACTTTAGTACCCTAACGTGGCAAGTATCCAGAGCCATGGAAACAAAAGTCTACACACATGGAATGCTTCATCTAAGTCCAGAACTTAGGCTGGGGAAAACAACTTCCTCCTTATTTTGGCATCTCCCTCATATATAAGATAATAACAAAATTCACTTATGTGTATCAAAACAGAGCTACTTAGAAACACAAGCTCACTTAGCAAATATCTTAGAACATATTCAACGTTTTGAAACAGTGATCATGTAAAATTTGAGAATGGCCATCTGTCAGGCTTGTGGCAAAGTGGCCATAAATTTTCAAGTGTAAGCTCATCAGATCTCCTGGAAGTCTTTAATTATTTCCCATTTCATGTGAGATGACTAAGGCCCAAGGATGTTGTAAACTAGCAATACTTATATCTGAAAGAAGGAGACAAAAGCAAACAAAACCAGAAAGGTGTCAGATTTTGTGATGGTTAATGCTAGATGTCAACTTGACTGTAGAGATACCTAGAAGCTCTTTGAAGCACACCTCTGAATGTTTTTGTGAAGGGGTTTGTAAAGATGACTAGCACGTGTACTGTGTGTGCTACAGTAACCAATAGTCTGGGCATCAAGAGTAAATAAACAACCAACCAGGCAATCATGCCCTAGTGTGCATACTGGGCTTTCCTTGAATGTACATGTTTTGGTTTGGTTGGGTGTTTTGGTTTTTGCTTTTGCTTTTGCTAGCATTTATGGACAGTGGGCTAAACCTTTTAAGGCTGTTGCTGGTGACTATCCAGGAATCTCCAAGTCTTCAGACTTAGACAAGGGTTTCCTCATGGGTCTCACATGTTTTAAGATTTCTGGAGTAGCTACTGATTTCTCAGCACCCTAGACTGTGATTAAAGGACTATCCACTTTCAGACTAGGTAGACACTCTAATAAATCCCTAGTCATACACATACATTCATGTATCCATGCACACCTGTACATACATGGTACATAGTCTACCGGTTCCATTCCTTTGGACAACCTAATGTGGAGTATGACAGAGAAGCAGGAAATTACTGGTAAATTGGGTAACATTTCCTCAATAGAACTGAAGGAAGCCTATTCAAGTAAAATATTCATATAGTTCAGTGTTTCTCAGTGGACTATTTTCTTCTTTTCCTGCATAAACATAAATATAAAATGGACTAATAACACGACAAGCAGTAAAAAATCTGTATAAACTTAGCAAAACCCTATCCTATGCTGTTCAAACATGAATGGAGATGTTAGTGTGAAGTCTGCCTGTAGGTGATGGAATCAGAAATAAGTGAGATTTGTTGAAATCATGCAGAAAGCCTGGCTCTCTAGAAAGACCTTAAGAACCAAATGATGGTTTCACTAGAAAAGTTCTCTGGAGACTCCAAGACTGCCCCACAGATGTGAAACTTATCCAAACTGCACCACTGCGACACAACTCAGTTCCTCAAAATGGATCTCCTAACATCTGCTGCTGTTTCATCTTTTCTGTTTGAGCTTAGACTAGTACAATTCTTTTACTGTTTGCTGTGTTTAACGTGAAGGAATGAATTAATTAGTGTCTTGCATGTATGTAAAAGCTAGTGATACAATTGGTATGTTTAGGTGGTTTAAATTTTTTTCTTACAATTTTGTTTATCAATTCCCTATATGTAAAGACTCATAAAATCATCTTGCTGGCCCAAAGTAAGACTTAAATTTGAATTTTCTTTGAATGATTCTCAAATCCTAAGTGGTTGAATTTGTTACTGGAGCAGGATCCCACTGGTTCTTAGGTGAGTCAATCTAAGTTCATGGATCCCTCTCCTAGAATGCTTTCTTAGACAAAGAATAAAACAAAGGCTAGAAGAAAGGATGTCAGGTTTTAATGAAAATGAACTAAAATGATATACTGTGGAAAGCCAGCGTGCCAAGCAGAAAGGAACAAAGGACTGGGTGCCCCATATATTGATCTGGTTCTCAGTTTTTCTGAAATGAAAGCTGCAGGGTGCATATTTGAGACAGGAGATAGCTAACCATGCACTGTCATAAATTTGTCTTTAGCTTTGGGTCTGCTTCTGTGCAAGGTCATTGGTAACCTAGCAGTCACAGCCCTAATCGCTCTTCTGTTTCATTTAAAGGTAAACAGGGACAAGTGGTGAGAGGACTTCTTGCCAAAGGCAATCATTTGAAAACCTAAAATTCATTTTGAATCTGACTCTCTCCTAATTTCCTAACTCCTTGCCTACTCCAACACAATTTTAATAAAGTTACAGAATGTTGAGCCTTCTTCGCTCCTATTCAAAGGGATGTCACACACACACACACACACACACACACACACACACACACAAAGAGAGAGGGGGAAGAGAGAGACAGAGACAAAAAGACAGAAAGAGAGAGTCCTTGGTACCCACGGACAGTTTTACTCAAGTAGTATTTCTTGAATTCCCTTGGCATACTGGCCACCTTTCATCTTTCAACCCTGAACTTTATTCAGTGTTTCTGTGGCTCAGGTTACTCAACAGAAAACCATAATACAAAGGCACAGCCCTGTAGTAATGCCATGCTGATTACACTGGCTAATTTCTAAGGTGCTTCCAACAGGGTCTAGCATATGGTGTATTATAGCTCCTTTTGTGAGCCTGTGAAACTGGCATGGACTTCACTGAGCAGCTGGTGCTAGCAAGACAATTAGGTAAGAAACAGGAGGCAGGGCTCTGAGTACGGAGGGAACCAGGAGAGAAAAGCTTGCAGGAAGGAGCCAGGGGGCTTATTAAGCTCACCCTAATTAAATTGCCCCGCCTGCCAGGGATCATCCTTCCTGGAATCCACAGGGAAGATGCAGACTTAAACAAAGCACTCAGTTCTCACCATAAAAGGTGTTGTCAGTATCTTACATACTGCATTGCTGTGTTTTTCAAAAGATTTTGAGCTTAGCAATTTTTTTGAAAAATATTTCAAAAATATATCCTGATCATGGTTTCTACTACCCCACTCCTCCCAGACCTTTCCCACTTCCCAACCCACCCAATTCCATACCTTTCTTTCTGTCTCCAAAGAGCAAGCAGGCAAACAAACAAACAAAACAGAATTTTTTTCTGAAAAAAAGATAAAACAAAGAAATGTGTGCCCTCTCCCGTAAAATTTTTCATTTTCATGTTGTTTTTAGGCCTCTTGGGGCTCCAGAGATATTCTAGAAAATTTTAAATGCTCTGTAAGGGTAATGTTTAAGATGAATACTAGTAAGCATAGTGACAGTGTTCCTCTAATTAAATGTTTTTAAAAACCTCTCCATTGTCAACACCACTGTTTTAAAATGTATGTTTTATGAATGATTCAGCCTGAAAAGGAAAACAGGTCAGGAAGTAATATCTATTGAAAACCCAGCTTTTTATTAACAGTTCCCAAAAGAAAGGGCAAGCTACACCTTTGAGTCCACAGGTCAAGCACCAGGACCATTTTGGTGGCAATGGGAGTGAATTTAGCAGGCACAGGAGCCCTTATTTGAGCCCCTGCAGGAAAGGCAAGATGAGACTTGATATGATGAGGCCTTTGAGTGGACTCAGGGGTTGTCAGGCACCTGGCCCTGGAAGCTGAGGCCAGAGGAATGCTGTCTTCTATGGTGTCCATGCCAGAAAGCAAGTTAGATTCAAAGGTAAGTTCCTGGTGAGTGATTTGATATCTCCAAGAGCCAACTACTGTGTAAAAGATTCCTGTATTTCATCTGGATTCCAGAACCAGAATATCAAGAACTTATAAAAAGAGCAAAAACAATTGACATGGAAAAAGCCTAGATCTGAACATGTTTCCTGCACTGAGAACAACATCCCAGAAGGACCCTGAGCAGCCTGTGGGCTGGTGAAGATTGCTAGGGATCCTGCTTAGAGAAATCCATTAGTCTTTTCTACACTGTTTATAAATGTGTGTGTGGGAGGGGCAAGATAGCACCTATCAGGTCAGACACATTCTGATCATCAGGAAGCCCGATTGGACAACTACAGAGATATACTCCTGCTGAACTGCAGTTTGTGAGGTGCAAGCCTATCTGGGCTTGCCCAGGAAAGCCAGGGATAATAAAGAACCCAATACTGGCAATATAGACACTGGAGGGTCAGAGTCCCTAGACAAGAGACACAGAGTGCTTCCCAACGGGAGACTGAACTCCCTGCCACAGTGGATGAGATGGCAGAACGGATCATTTCAGGATGCCAGCTGGAGGTTTCAACCTCCAAAAAGAGGACCTACTCATTTTCCTGAGTCCGAAGTGTCTTTGCAGGCATTCTGACACCCAGAAGACCAGCAGAGCCACTATCTTAAGACAGAGTGCGATTCTGCAGCATGGCCGCTTCTGGCAGCTACTGAGCTTCCCTGAGCCCATACGTGCTGTGGGCAGGATATAGACAACATATTGGAACTCCAAGCCCCCTCCCCTCTCCACCTGGCCTCTAGGCTGGGCTCTCCACTGTGCATCAGGACACAGCATCTATGCCTCAGACCAGAGCAGTGACTGCACCAGTTCACAGAGTTTCAGGAGGAGGACCATAGCCATAGTCCTGACACCCTAGCTACAGGGCATCTGGTGGAAGCCCCTGTTGACCCAGGCAGGATGCGCTGGAGCACTCCGATTCACGCAAGGAAAAGGTGGCTGAGATTAGCTGAGTGAACTCCATATTGGAACTGTCTGCCCGTGCTCACTTCAGCAGAGCACTCAGTCTATAGCCTCAGTCCAGGGCATTTAGATCTCCGCCCATAGCAGTGAAGCGGCCCTGGACTGACGCATGCTACTGGAGGGAGCAGGTGGCACCAGAACACAGAACTTCTGACAGAGAGGCACAGGCTGATGATGCTGGAATGCTCCTAAGTGTAGCTTGGGAGGACCATATCCACAGTCCTGACACCCTAGCTAAAGAGAATCTGTTAGAAGCCCCACCGACCCAGACAGGCTATACTGGAACACAGCGCCTCTGACAGGGAAAAGGCCACTGAGATCCCCCCTGAGTCCAAGTGCTGGAGACATTTTGTGAACTCACTGCCCACACTCACTTTTGGAGGGCTCTCAGTCTACTGCCTCAGTCTACAGCACCTAGAGCTTGATTCGGAGCAGTAAGCAGTTCTGAACTATTGCCTGCTGCCCGAGAAGGTGGGCTGCGCGGAACCAAAGAGCTTCTCACAGAGAGCCACGGGTTGATTCTGAAACACCCCCTTACCTCCCCAGAGAAGAGCATGGAAGGACCACAACCACAGTCCTGACACCCTAGCTACAGGGAAACTGTCAAAAGCCACATTGGCAAGGTCAGGCTACACTGGAGCACAGTGATTCTGGCCAGGAAAAGGCAGCTGAGCTTCCCCAATCCAAGCACTGTGCACAGGGTGTGAATTCCACATCAGAACTCCCTGCTGGCACTTGCCTTGCCTCTCAGCTGAACACCCAGGCTACAACACAGAGAACTCTGACACAGGAGCAGTGAAACAACCCCAAACCATTGCTCATTGCCTGGGTGATATGGGCAGTACCAGATCACAATGCTTCTGATTATAAGGCATACATTAAGCTTGAGAACCCCCTGAGATCAGCTTGGGAGGACCAAGATCACAGTCCCAATGCATAAGATGCAAGGGAGCTACAGCTCTAGCCTACAGTCTGTGGCCTGCCAACCTGCACCATCATCACTAAGAAAACCAGCTGTATCTCAGGAACCTGCAAGAACACATCCCACCATAACCTCTGACCTGAGTTCTCAATTGGGACACAACAGGAAGGACTGAGCTCTGGGAGACACACAAATGAAATGTGTCATTTTACAAATGAAAGCAATGGAGAATACCTTTAGAGATCTCCAAGCCAACTCAGCCAAATATGAATGGGAAAGAGACAAGGCTGTGAAAGATTTGAAAGATTGGCAGACAAAGACATCTAAATTGGAGGAGGAAACGTTTAAAATGTATAAAAGTGTTCAAGACTTGAAATTGGAAATGTAAGTAAAGAAAGCACAAGCAGAGACAATCCTAGAGGTGGAAAACCAAGGAAAGAGAACAGGAACTACAGACATGAGTATCACAAATAGGATTCAAGAGATGAAAGACAGAATCTCAGGCATGGAAGATTCGATTGAAGAAATCAGTACAACAACCAAAGAAAATTAGAAATCTGAAAAAAGCCCTCACCCACAACATCCAAAAAGTCAAGGATTCAATGAAAAGACAGAATCTAAGAATTATTGGCATAGATGAATGAGAAGACTCCCAACTTCAAAGTCCAGGAAATATCTTCAACAAAATCATAGAAGAAAACTTCCCAAACTTAAAGAAAGAGATGCATACAGAACTCCAAACAGATTAGACAGGAGAAGAAATTTCTCTTGCTACATAATAATTGAAACTCCAAATGTACAAAACAAAGAAAAAATACTAAAAGCTATAAGAGACAAAGGTTAAGTAATGTATAATGGCAGACCCATCAAAATTATACCTGACTCTTCTCAGAAACTTTAAAAGCCAGAAGGGCCTGGGCAGATGTCCTACAATCACTAAGAGACCATAACTGCCAGCCCAGACTACTTTACCCAGCAAAGCTTTCTATCAACACAGACAAAGAAAACAAGATATTCCATGACAAAGCCAAATTTAAATAGTATCTATCCACAAATACAGCTATACAGAAGATCCAAGAAAGAAAATTCCAACCCAGAGAAGATAACTATACCCAACAAAACAAAGGAAACAAAAACCCCACTGCAGCTAAACCAAAAGAAACAAAACCACCACCTATATCAAAATAGCAGGAAATAACAACTTATGGTCATTAATATCCCTTAATATCAATGGACTCAACTTCCCAATAAAAAGACACAGGCTTACAGCATGAATCCACAAACAAGACCCATCATTTTGCTGCATAGAAGAAACACATCTCACTAACAAAGATAGATGCTACCTCAGAGTAAAGGGCTGCGAAAAGGTGTTCCAAGCAAATGGGCCCTGGAAGCAAGATGGAGTAGCCATCCTAATATCAAATAAAATAAGACATTGACCTTAAGTTAATCAAAAAAGATAGGGAAGGGCACTACATACTCATTACAGGAAAAATTCATCAAGATGACATCTCAATACTGAATATCTATGCCCCAAATACAATGGCACCCACATTTGTAAAAGAAACTCTTCTAAAACTTAAAACACACATCCCACACATTAACAGTGGGAGACTTCAACACCCCACTCACACAAACAGATAGGTCATTGAGACAGGGACCAAATAGAGAAATAATGAGACTAACAGTGGTCATGAACCAAATGGACCTAACAGATATCTACAGAAAGTTCCACCCAAACACAAAAGAATACACCTTCTTTTGGGCAGCTCACAGAACCTTCTCCAAAATTGATCATATAATCAGACACAAAGCAAGCCTCAATAGATACAAGAAAATTGTAATAATCTCTTGTATCTTTCCAGACCACCATAGATTAAAACTGAACTTCACCAACAACAGAAATAACAAAAAGCCTACCCATTCATGGAAACTGAACAACACTTTACTCAATGACTACTGGGTCAAGAACAAATAAAGAAGGAAATCAAAGACCTCTTAAAATCCAATGAAAAGGAAGGCACAACATACCCAAACCCATGGGACACAATGTAAGCTGTGCTATGAGGAAAGTTCATAGCACTAAGTGCCTTCAAAAAGAAAATTGTGACAGTTCACACTAGCAAATTAACAGCAGAACTGGAAGAGCTAGAAAAAAAAAAAAAAAAAGAAAAAGAAAAGAATCGAACACTCCCAAGAGGAGCATAAGGCAGGAAATCATCAAATTTAGGGCTGAAATCAACAACATAGAAACAAAACAAACAATTCTAAGAATCAATGAAACCAAGACTTGGTTCTTTGAGAAAATCAACAAAATAGACAAACTCTTAACCAAACTAACTAAAAGGCAGAGGGAAAAAAACCCAAATCAACAAAATCAGAAATGAAAAGGGCAAAGTAACAACAGACATTGAAGAAATCCAGGAATCTTTAGGTCTTACTTAAAAAAAATCTGTACTCGACAAAATTTGAAAACCTAAGTGAAATGGACAATTTTCTTGATAGATTCCACCTTCTGAAGTTAAATCAAAATCAGATTAACAGATTAAACAGCCCTATATCACCTAAGGAAATAGAAACAGTCATTAAAAATATCCCAGCCAAAAAAGCCCAGGGCCAGATGGTTTCAGCACAGAATTCTACCATATCTTCAAAGAAGAGCTAATACCAATACTCTTCAAACTCTTCCACAATATAGAAACAGAAGGAACTCATTCTATGAGGCTACAGTCACCCTGATACCTAAACCACACAAAGACCCAACAAAGAAAGAGAACTTCAAACCAATTTTCCTCATGAACATAGATACTAAATTACTTAATAAAATACTTGCAAACCGAATCCAAGAACACAACAAAAGTATCATACACCATGACCAAGTAGGCTTCATCCCAGGAATGCAGGGATGGTTGAACATACGAAAATCCATCAACATAATTCACCACATAAACACACTGAAAGAAAAAAATCACATGTTCATCTTGCTAGATGCTGAAAAAGCATTTGACATAATCCAACACAACTTCATGCTAAAAGTCCTGGAGAGAGCAGGCATACAAGGACCATACCTAGAAATAATAAAGGCAATATACAGCAAGCCAGTACCTAGCATAAAATTAAATGGGGGGGGGGACTTAAAGCATTTCCTCTAATAACAGGGACAAGGAAAGGATGTCCACTTTCGCCGTATCTCTTCAACATAGTACTTGAAGTTCTAGCTAGAGCAATAAGACAACTAAAGGAGATCCAGGAGATACAGATTGGAAAAGAAGAAGTTAAATTATCATATTTGCAGATGATATGATAGTATACATAAGTGACCCCAAAAATTCCACGAGAGTACTATTACAACTAACAAACAGCTTCAGCAAGGTGGCTGAATACAAAATCAATTCAAAAAAATCAAAAGCCATTCTTTATGCAAAAGATAAATGGGCTGAGAAAGAAATTAGGGAAACAACACCCTTAACAATAGTCACGAACAACATAAAATACCTGGGGGTAACTCTAACCAAGCAAGTGAAAGACCCGTATGACAAGAACTTCAAGTCCTTAAACAAAGAAATTGAAGAGGACATCAGAAGATGGAAAGATCTCCCATGCTCATGGATAGATAGGATCAACATAATAAAAATGGCCATCCTACCAAAAGCTATATACAGATTCAATGCAATTCCTATCAAAATACGAACACAATTCTTTACAAACATTGAAAGAATAATTCTCAATTTCATATGGAATAACAAAAAACCCAGAATAGCTAAATCAATCCTGTCCAATAAAAAAAAAATATCTTGAGGCATCACCATCCCTAATTTTAAGCTCTACTGCAGAGCAATATAGTAAAAACAATGTGGTACTGGTATAGAAACAGACCAGTTGATCAATGGAATCGAACTGAAGACCCAGAAATGAGCCTACACACCTATGGTCACTTAAGTTTTGACAAAGAAGTCAAAACTGTGCAGTGGAAAAAGAGCAGCATCTTCAACAAATGGTGCTGGTCTAACAGGATGTCCACATGTAAAAGAGTGAAATTAGACCCATAGTTATCACCTTGCACAAAACTTAAGTCCAAGTGGATCAAAGACTTAAACATAAAGCCTGACACACTAAATCTAATAGAAGAGAAAGTGGGGGAAAGCCTCCAACTCATTGGCACAGGTGACAACTTCCTGAACAAAACAGCAATAGCTCAGGACCTGAGACCAACAATCAATAAATAGAACCTCATGAAACTGGAAAGCTCTGTAAGGCAAAGGGCACTGTCATTTGAACAAAATGGCAACCTACAGATTGGGAAAAAATCTTTACCAACCCCACATCCAACAGAGGGCTAATATCTATAATTTATAAAGAACTCAAGAAATTAAACACCAAGAAACCAAACAATCCAATCAAGAAATGGGAAGCAGAGCTAACCCAAGAATTCACAAAGGAGGAATCTCTAATGGCAGAGAGACACTTGAAGAAATGCTCAATATCCTGACTCATCAGAGAAATGCAACTCAGAATGGCCAAGATCAAAAGCTCAAATGACAGCACATGCTGGTGAGGGTGTGGAGAAAGGGGAACCCTCCTCCATTGCTGGTGGGAGTGCAAACTTGTACAACCACTATGTAAATCAGTCTGGCGATATTTTAGAAAACTTGAAATAGCTCTACCTCAAGACCCAGCCATACCACTTCTGGGTATACATCCAAACGATTCCTCACCAATCCAAAAGGACACCTCCTCATCTATGTTCATAGCAGCTTTATTTGTAATAGCTAGAAACTGGGAACTACCCAGATGTCCCTCAAACAATGAATGGATTAAAAAACTGTGGTACATCTACACAATGAAATACTACTCAGCCATCAGAAACCTTGAAGTCATGCAATTTGCAGCCAAATGGATGGAACTAGAAAACCTCATCCTGAGTGAGCTAACCCAGACTCAGAAATATGTACATGGCATCTATTCACTTAAAATTGGATTTTAGCCATACAGTACAGGATAACTATCTTATAACCAACACACCAAAAGGAACAGGAACATAGACTTTGTTACCTGTTACTGGGACACTTTACCCTAAATAGAGTTGCCATATAGGCCTCCAGTGCAAGAGGAAGCTCTTAACCCTCATATGTCTTTTGAACTGATGGGGACTGATATGTAGGGCAACGCACTCCAGAGGAGTAGGATAGATGGGACAACGGGGAAATGGTGGGAGCGTAGGACTGGAAGGGGTGGAGAGGGGAGACTGTGATAGAGATGTAACTCAAAATAATAAAGAAAGAAAAAATGTGTGTGTGTGTGTGTGTGTGTGTGTGTGTGTGTGTGTGTGTGTGTGGTGTGCACTGTGTGCATAGATAGGCCAATGAACAACCTTGGATGTCATTTCTCCTCAGGTACCATCCACTTTGTTCTTTATTGAGACAAGATGTCTTGGGCTCACTGACACGGCTGGTCTGGCTGGTTAGCAAGCCCCAGAGATGTGTCTGTCTCTACATCCCTAGCTCTGGGATTACAGAGATGTGACTGGTTTTATCCGTGGGTGCTGGGGACCCTTATGTTTGAGTGATGAGCACTTTACCAACTGAGCTCTCTCCAGAGCCCCAACATGTATTGTCTGCAGCGTATAAGAAACTTTGTTATTTTGTAAAAGGCCTTTATTCTCTGAAATTCTGTGATTGCAAGCTCCTTCTTAAACCTGCTGTGTTACTAGATGAGATCACTGAAAGTCAGAGCTGACAGAATGAAACTGTATGTCTGTCTTTCCATTTCCTATACTATGCTTCTCCAAAAAGTGATTTTTGTGTGAGAGAGAGTCACAATTACCCCTACTGCTTATTGTGAGCTTATTAAATATTTCACTTCAGAAAAGGAAATGTGCTTTTTTTCCCTTAGACTGGTGCTAACCTTCATTCTACATCTGGCCCCATTATTTAACCAGCTGTGATCTCTGTATGCAGTAGGAAAAGGAGTTGGGGAATTAGTGGGTCAGCGCCCTCCAGTGTTCATTTGGGTCAGGAATGCACAGGCTATGTATGCTCTCCCACACGTGGCAGGTCTCTGAGAAGAATCAGTGATCCTTGCTTAAAAATAATAATAAATCATAGTGCCCGATGAAGAGTTACTAGTTCTGCCTCCAAAGGAAGAAATAATGATAAATCAGGTGGATCGTTGCCAAACAAGTAGAGCCAAGAATAGGACAAGGAGACACTGTATGGCACCACATAAAAGAATAGGACAAGGAGACACTGTATGGCACCACATAAAATGAGTGTCTTCTGCCTTATCAGAAAGTCCATGCCTGGACAGACACAAGGAATAGCTGCATGGGCCTCAAGATTGTTACATATAAAACTTCAGACTTGGATCAGGTGAAATTTCACATTCAGTGTCCTATCTAGTCACTAAATATGGAACTCAATACTGATTTCCCTGATCCTGCTGCTTTTCCAATACAGAACACAGATATCCAGAGTATTAATGAATAACAAACCTTCCAACAATGCATAATCACCTCTCAAGGAAACAGATGTGCAAACACAAAATATGATTTGTGGGTGGGATCGTTAATCTTGCTTAAGCAAGCCCAACGCAGAATACATGTTAGCAAAACTAGAAGGAGAAGGAAATAAGCAAAGAAAAGTAATGACAGTGACATTTAGACTGGCCAGTGGGTTGTCAGTCACAAGAAAGAAAACAGGGATGGCAACAACAAAATAGAGAGAGAGTGATCTGCTCTACTCTTCAGCAGGTGGAAATGTCACCAGCGAGTGCTGGAGTCGTGTGCTACATATTTCCTTTCTTTCAAGACTCTAGTGCTACAGAGACTGACTCTGTAGAAGCATTCAGCTACTGCGGGCAAATTGTATAATTATTTCTACCCTCCCTCAGGGAAACTGCTACATATGTTCATTCAATACATTAGTATTGAACTTCACTTAAGCATAATTGACTTAATGACTTTAGTAGTAACAGATACAAATAATTCTAGCTTTTAAGGAGTTTACTATTTAATAGAAAAAAACACAAGTGGAAACAATAGAATAAATATCTCTGGGAAAAGTCTAAATTAAAAAAAAAACAATGTAAGAGATACTCCTTTTATTTCTTGTTAATGTGCATATGTGCATGCCTGTGTGTGATAGATATTCATGGGCCGTTGAGGAGGTGAGGACAGGTTATCCTTCATGATCCCCTGAGTTACAGGCAGCTATGAACAGTCCAACAGAGGTACTAGGAATCAAACTCAGATTGTCGAGAGTAGTAACAGGTACTCTTAATTACTGAGCCATCTCTCCCATCCCAGAAAAAAGAAATACCTTTACTAAAGAGCTTATGCCAAAGGTGAGATGTAGGCTTGATGATACAATAACCCCAATGCTGCAATAGTGGTACCAATACCTTGATGATACTCAACGAGTCACTAATTTGACCTAAGACCTGATCAAAAAAAAAAGGGAAATTGTGCCTCATGCCAGACTACCAGGGGCTAGTGAAGTCAAGAATCTTGAAGGAGAACCTACAACTGCCACTTTACTAAAACAGCATACTTTCTAATTAAAAGTCTATTTACCCTTATACATACAGATAAGTATAGTCCTCAACCCTCACCAGAGAAATTTCTCTTTGTGACAGAGACCATTACAGAAAAACCACAATGAACCAAAAGACCAAGAGATTGTGTCAAGCCTGGTCTCAACTAATAATACATCTATAACACAACACCTGCCCCTAAGGCACAGGGATCATTGCAGAAAAACAGGGCAGATTGTTCTTCTAAGAGTACAATTTCACAAGCCAGAGGAACAGGAAGTTTTCTGTGAGATTATTCTCCTAGAAATGTCAGAAAAGTTATACCTAGGACATTTCATCAAAATGGCTGCCTAAATAAAACCTGAGGAATGTTGACACCAATAGATATGCTAGTGTGGAAGGGAGAAAACTCATGAGATCTTAATCCTAAACAAAGAACTACAGGCAACTAAGAAATGCAGACACCTGGAAAAATAATCTACCCTCTAAATGGTTAACCAATACAAAGTATTCAGCTCTGAAGTCAAGTATGTATAAGTAACATTGTAAGGACTGTGCATGTTGTACTATATGTATGTATACATAAGTTGTTTAATTATTTAATACATATTAAATATATATTTAATTGTAAATATGTTAGTTTCATTGTTACACACACAATTAAAAAATAGGCTATGAATTTGAGAGAGAATAAGATGGAGGATACATGTTAGAGGTTGTAGGGAAGAAAGTGAAGGGGAAATGACATAATTATACTATAATTTCAAAAATACATAAAATAAATAAGAAATGTAAAAAGAATAAATAACACTTTTTATTGAAAATTTTATGTGAATTTCACATCATGCACCCTGTTCTTCTCATCTCCCATCTCCCCTCAGACCTACCCTCTACCCTTGCAATCTGTCCCAGCATAAAGAATAAAATCTCATTGTGGAAGCTGCAGTGTCTCAGTGTGTCCCACAATATTCCCTTTTGTCCACACATTTTACTTGAAAATGTTCATTAAAATGACTCCTCGGTCTGGTACAAGGCCCCTGGTTTCCGCTACTGTGTCAGTACTGGAACACCTCTCAGATATGCTGAACCTGTCCTGTGTCATGGGTTTTGGGTTGTGGAACTGACCTCCAGCAGTTCATCCATGGGATAGATGTTGGGGTGGGCCAACTCAGAGCCCTGGATCTGGACCTGCAACCACCACTTGCTTGGCCATTTCTACTATGGAAAGGTGCAGGGCCTGCTCTCCCAAGTGCTGCAGCATGTGAGGGGCAGGGACAGCTCTCCTGCTCTTGTGACACCATCTGGGCCAGATCTCCTATTGGCCAATGGTGGTGAGGGCAAAAGGGAGGGGAAGAGAGGAGATCTCACCCTAGCAAACACCACCACAAAGCAGACCGAAGGCAGGCAGGGCTGGCTCTCCCACACTCACTCCCTCATGGCTAGCTCACCCACAACCCCCACATCCAGGGCCAGGCAGAGTTCTTCTAGTTTCTGGTTTGTTTCCTGTCCTGGGAGCACATCTGGTGCTTGCCTGGTATTGGTCTTGTAGTCATCACAGGCCAACCCATGGTACCAAAGTGATGTTGGTATCTAGTTTGCTTTTTTTTTTCTCCCCAGGAATGTTAGGCTACATTCATTCAGATGTAGACATAGCCTCTCTCTTCTCTGCCACCTACTGATGCACATGTGACATAGCAGTAACATCTGCAATGCCTATAGGGGCAGGGAATAACACTTTTTTTAATAATAATTTATTTTTTATTTCTTCAAGTTACATCTCAATCACAATCCCCTCCCTACTCCCCCCCTCCAGTCCCACCCTTCCACCCTCCTCCCCCTCAACCCCCATCCTCTTCCCTTCTTTTTTTTTTTTTTAGTTTAAGGTATTTCTTTTCTCCCCCCAACATCTCTCCCTTTCAGTCCAACAAATGGTTCTTTTTCTTATAACTATAAATACAATACAAAACAACAGAAATAAATAGGCCACAATTATAAGAGTTATATGGCTTAGCATACATTCCTAATGTCCAGTCCATATGTATTTGGCACCTGACTTTAACATTCTACTACCTAACCATCTCCATGACTTTAAAGTTCTATATCTAACTCAGCTTTCATACTAACTTGCCTCACAATTTTAAAAATATCTTCTTAGATCCAGAACACCCTCTTGATTCCTAAACAACTCAAAATTTAACTATGAGACTCTAGCTATCTATTCTTCAACCACCTCAGAGACCTGAGAGGGATAAATATATCTGATTATATAGGAAGTGCAGGGCCTGCAGCTTCCAAAACTAAAAAATGACATACCAGTGGCTGCCTGGACAGTTCCCATTTACTCTCCATACATTACAGCATCAATCTTCAGGGAAGGAGAGAGGGAGGGAATAACACTTTTTAAGCTAAACTGAGAAAAGCATCCTAGAGAAAGGAAACACAGAGAATAAAGGTGTTCTTTCAAACAGTTTACCAAATCCTTCCAAACCCCTGAAGCTTACTGCTCCTCTCCCCTTCTTATGAACTTCTCGGATATTCTCAGAGCAAGAACATTTTTCTTCTATCTTTCGTTACTTAGTGAACTTCTTCTCTTCCTTTTGAAACAGACAGTAATTCTTGGGCTTTGCAGATTCTGCAGTTTCTCTCACAGCTGCTCAGGTGTACTGTTAGGAAGAGAATACAGTCATGGGCAATATCTAGCAGAAGAAGCACGCTGCATTGCAACATAGTTCTATTTTAAAAAGCAGGAGGCAGGTTGCATTGTGCTTAAAGTTTATAGTTTGGTACTAACCCCTGGGATAGGTATCAGGCACATCCTCCCAAGGATTTTCTCGTCCTCTGAACTGTGTGTGTGTGTGTATCTGTGTGTGTCTGTCTGTATGTGTGTCTGTCTGTGTGTGTGTCTGTGTGTGTGTGTCTGTGTCTATGTGTCTGTGTCTGTGTGTGTCTGTGTGTGTGTCTGTATCTGTGTGTGTGTCTGTGTGTGTGTGTGTCTGTGTGTGTCTGTGTCTGTGTGTGTCTGTGTCTGTGTGTGTCTGTGTGTGTGTCTGTGTGTGTCTGTGTCTGTGTGTGTCTGTGTGTGTGTGTGTGTCTGTGTCTGTGTGTGTCTGTGTGTGTCTGTGTCTGTGTGTGTGTCTGTGTGTGTGTCTGTGTCTGTGT
>CAJQZJ010004760.1:1804223-1859554 GCA_907164525.1 Lophiomys imhausi | reverse complement strand
TGTGTGTGTGTGTGTGTGTGTGTGTGTGTGTGTGTGTGTGTGTGTGTTGAGATTATCAGGAGAAATGTCTAAAAAGAAGACTTTCAGCTCCTGTTTTCCTCGTGTCCTACCCCATCTACAGATGCTAGAATCCATCCATCCAAACAGCACGACTACAGATGAGAGAGTCCTAGCCTAGGTGAAAGAGCTACTTTTGTCTTTTCTTCAAATTTTTTCATGATTTCTGTTCACTCTATTCCTTCCATGCCCACTAATTATGATGTCAGGCAACACAAAACATAAGCTCTCACCATGTTGCCTAGGACAAAGGTAAGCAAGGGAGAAACTCTGAGTTACTGAACCTCCCAATAGAATGTGTAGTAGGATTCTTGGATATCCTCAATCAAACACCCTCAACCACATGTGTTTTTGTTTTTGTTTTTTAAATTTAATGTGTATCTTTACCCCAACATCTCCCTCTTTTAGTCCAATAAAAAGTTCTTTTTCTTATAACAATAAATACAATACAAAGCAATAAGAACAATTAGTTGCCAATTACATATGGACTGGACACTGGGAATGTATGTTATACCTTATAATTTTCATAATTGTCAACTAATAATAATGTAATATTATCTATCTATCTATCTATCTATCTATCTATCTATCTATCTATCTATCTATCTTGATGAGTTTAAAATTCTATACCTAACTCAGTTTCTATCCTAACTTGCATTACCAACCTAAAAACATCTTCTTAGACCTAGAACATCCTTTTAATTCCTTAACAACTTAAAACTTAACTGTGAGACTATAACTATCTAGACTTCAACAACATTAGAGACCTGAGAATGATAAATATAACTGAATAAACAGGAAGTGCAGAGCCAGCAGCTTCCAAAACTAAGAAATGACAGACAACTGGCTGCCTGGACAGTCCCCAATTTCTCTCTATAACATTGGAGCATCTATCTTCAGCCTTTTGGCCCAGTATCTGTGACAGACATTAATTGTAAATCAGGAATTATGAAGGACTTTCCCACCCTGTCTTGGCAGAGCTAGGCTGTCAACTTACCTGCTTCCAAGTTACATCCTTTTTGGACAGCATTCTGTCTACAGTTGAAGCAAGGGCTTTCTCTTGCCTAGTGGCTAACTTACCACTAATGCAGCCATCTCCAAATGGAGACTCTTCAATGCTCATCATCCACTTGAAGTAGGATGGGGGAGAGGATGATATTGATGGCATGTCTCAATATTGAAAAATCTTAAGTTAAGAAAACATCTTTCAATGCCATATTCTACCAATCTCTTGAAGTTTTTGAAGACCATCTCTCTATCTCCATATATTTTGGCTCAGTCGTTAAAGGCTAGGCTCACAACCAAAAAATGTAAGACTGAACGTTTTTAGCACCTGACACCTAACTTATCACAGGCCTAGAGTCTGAAAACCATCTGGTGACAGAAATGTTGGTTCTCGGATGTGCTGGCTAATCTTGAGTGTCAACTCAACCTAATTTAGAAACTTCTTGGAGACCATCCTCTGGGATCATCCCTGAGGATGTTTCCAGGAAGGTTTAATGGAATAAGAATGATCTGCCCTGAGTATGGGAGCCCTGATAGGGGCTAGGGTCCTGGACTGAGCAAAAAGGAGAGAGTGAGCTGAGAACCAGCACCCATGTCCTCCTTTCCCTGACTATAAACACAATGTAATCAGCCACCTCACATTCCTGTCACCATGCTCTCACCATGATGGACTATGCTGTCAAATTGTAAGCTGAAATAAGCTCTCCCTCCATAAGTTGCTCTTTTCAGGTATTTTGTACACCAAAGATTAAGCAACTAGAGTAGTAAGGAAGTCTCTTCTGCTGCCTTGTAGGCAGCTGTCTTTTCCCTGTGACCTTACATGACCTTCCTCTATGCACTCAGAGAAAGCAACAGAGAGATGGAGCAAATAAGACTAGGTCCTAATAACCTCATTTAGCCTTAGTTACACCTTCCAAAAAAAAAAGCCTATATCCAAAATATTTGTATTGTAAGGTTGAAGAATCTATGTAAAAATATTGAAGCCACAAACATTCAATCTCCACAAAAAGCGAGGTGGAATCAGTCCAGACAAGTTGAAAAGGGTATGTGCCAATGGTTCTCAGCCTTCCTAGTGCTGTGACCCCTTTAATACATTTCCTCGTTATGGTAATTCCCAACCATAAAATTATTTTTGTTGCTACTTCACCTTTCAATATTCTATACACACAATTCTCTGAAAGATTCCTTTTTCTATTAATTCATATGTTGTGCACACAAAATTGAAGAAGGTGACACTTAGCTAAAGGACAAAGGACATTCACATACATTTTAATGAAGTTTACAAGACTGATGATTATTTTCCACGGTCTGATGCCATATGTTTTTTTCAGATGACAAATGATATTTACAACTGCATTGGTAATGAGATGGCTCTTTCTTGAATTATTTTTTTTCATGCAAAAGAAATTGGCAGTGGGAAAGCAGGCCGCAGTCGAATGTCTAATGCTGAAGCTCTCATTACATTAAGATGGAAGCCGCTCTCCCAAGTCTATTAAAGCTGGGTCTGTATTCACCTCTTTGAGACTCATTTATCCTGGCAGAGTTGAGTTGTGCAGGAAGTGTAACCACCTGCTTGTTCAACAAGATTTAACACTATATTTTTACTGCCATAAAGTAGATGACAAGATTAGTTAACAGATGAGAAGATCAGAGTAGAAACCCCAGCATAGTTCAGGTGCTGCATAAACACATTCTACCTGGAGATGTGACAATTTGCTTAATAGCTGGCATTGGTGGATGTTTATCACTAAGAACCAAGAAGGGAAACTGGGAAAGGTATGTGTCCCTGCAGCACAGGGCTCAACTCCATGCCTAGGGAGTAGAAAGGGGGATCGAGCCAGGGACCATGTTAAGGGTGCATCCTTTGAGTGCTTTTCAGGGGAATCTGCATTTTCATATAGAATTGGTGTCAACTACTTCAAATAAATATTTTTTAAAAATTTTAAGCCAGTGTATACACAAGATGTATTAGTGACCTAAGATTGCCATACAAATGATCAAGAACTGGCCAGCTGAAAGCAGCCGACATATATCATATCCAGTCTTAAGGATACAGTAAGCTATCCAAGCTGAACAATCTGCTGATGCATCCCAGCTTAGATTATCAGTTTTTTACTATTTGTTTGATAGTAAAAAAAAAAATCCAATTGGAATAATTCAAAATACATTAAAATATTTTATATCAAACAGATTATAAAATATATAAATAAATGCTTGTATACACAAGAGATAAGTACATTATAAGTATACTCCCAAAAGAAAATTTATACAAAAAATAAGATTTATAAATGTATATGGATTGAGTTAAATTTTATGGACTTAACAAAATAAGTACTTTTTTGTATTTAAAAATGAACAAGGTATAAATAAAGGTCAGAAATGTTGTAAATGTTAAACATACTTTATACAATGACAATTAACTTTTTTTGAGGCAGGGTTTCATACATCCTAGGCGCACCTTTAATTTACTATGTAGCTGAGAATGACCCCAAATTAGTAATCCTACCACCTCCATTTCCAGAATGCTAAAATTGCAAATATGAATGTGCCACCAAAACCTATTTCACTTTCTTTTGCTCCATTTTTAACCCTCAAAAAGGAGAGGCCATGGGACTGAAGTAGAAAATTAACAATAGATTACAGATCACTGTCCCCTAGACATAGCAAAGAATGTAGTTTCTCACTGGGTATCAATACATTGCAAATATGAAAACAACCACAGAACTGAAGAGATGGTTTGATGTTTAACAGCACTTGCTGCTAACACAGAGGGCCTGGGTTCAGTTTCCAGCACCCATGTGGCATATTACAATTGTAACTGCAGCTCCAAGGTATTTAATGCCTTCTTACAGCCTCTGCAGGATCTGACTGCATGTGATAAACATTCAAGCAGGCAGGGAAATGCAGATACATTTAAAAATGAATATATTTTTAAAAGAAAGCAATTACAACCCCTTTTCCCCCATGAAGTGTATCAAAATTAAAATGAAACAATAAGCTTTGGTGGGGCACACCTTTAATCCCAAGATTAAAAGAGACAGAGAATCACTGAAGCAAACTGGCCAGCCAGACTAGCCCTATTGGTAAGTTGTGAGCTCAACCAAGAGGCCCTGCCTCAATATACAAAGTACAGAATGGTTGAGGAAGACCCCTAACATCAGTCTCAGATATATGCACACCACACACACACATATATGATTTTTTAAAGTGGAATAATTGTCACTACAATGTTCATTCTCATTCCTGTTTCCTTCTTAAAATCTATAATCTTAAAAAGATGTAATTTAAAAAGAAATATATTTTTAAATCTATTTTTAAAAATCTCTATTTTCATGAATTACTTTTGTATGAGTTAATGGCTTTAAGAAAGAGAAATATTTTTGCTATATCCTTCCCTTGCCTTGTAATAAAATTTATTCTATAGTAAACTATACACTAAAAGTGACTAAATTATTGACCCATGAGGAGTATACACTCTAGGGACTGGCCCTGATCACCAATCTAACTCACACAAAGCCACAGCACATAAACAGCCATCCCTAGAGACAGATCTGTGGGAATCGGCGAACCTTTCTTCTAAGAACAGAATTCAGTTTGCAGGGATGACTCTTTGTTTTAACTGGCCCACAAGAAGCTGTGAGATTACTTGCTGTCTTCAGACGTTTTGATTTATAGGTAGATGCTTTCTCAAAGGAGATGGAATGCTACTGTGCCAAGGTTGTGGAAATAAACAATATTGATGGCTGACAGCAGAAAAAAAATCAATGAAAAGAACAACAGAAAAGAAATTGAGTAGGAAAAAAAAGAAAATACTATTAAAAATTATATCCTAAAAATATAAGTGAACTAATCAATGGAACTTCTGCTTAGTCTAAATTTCAGGTTCAACAAGCAATCTGAGAATGAACGAAAAGAGTATGTTTGAAAGATAATAAAGAAAGAAAGGAGATGGAATGAGGGCAGGTAAAATAATGCAGGATGTAAAGACACCTGCTACTAAACCGAACAACCTGAGTTTGATTCCTGGAACCCACATGGTGCGAGGAGAGAATTGACTCCCAAAACTTGTCCTCTTATCTCTACACATATGCCATGGAATATGCAAACTCTCTCTCACACACACACGCATACACACACACACACACACATGCTAATAAATAAAAATAAATGAAATTTAAAAAAAAGAAATGAAGTATCATACATTTCCAGAGTATTATTGGCATATTGACAATAACAATATGCAATATAACAACAAAAATCTAACAATATTAGCCGGGCGGTGGTGGCGCACGCCTTTAATCCCAGCACTTGGGAGGCAGAGGCAGGCGTATCTTTGTGAGTTCGAGGCCAGCCTGGTCTACAAAGCGAGTCCAGGACAGCCAGAGATATTCAGAGAAACCCTGTCTCGAAAAACCAAAAAAAAAAAAAAATCTAACAATACAATAAAATAGTAGATTTGTACTGATGCAAATACTAACATATTAGATATAGTAACACATAATATGATTTAACTGCTTCACATTTGTAAATTGTATATCATATAAGCTATGATTTTATTCTTAATAGAGGCGAAGCTTTCCAGGAAAATAATATTTAACTGCATGTGAAATAAAATATTAGATTTTTATGTTAAGAAAACTTTCATATCTTCATTTTTCTCCTAAAAACTCAAAAATAATTATGGTATTTTCTTTTTATGTGTTTTTTATGTAATGCTCCACTTAAATATTTCTCAGAACATGTTTGATGGCAAATCATATAACAAATCCCGGTCAAACACCGAGAGAAAGTTGTGAAAGTCAAAAAGTACAAGAAACCATTTCAAGATAAACCAATTCCGTTAAGTTCCAATGTAAAAACCACTTATCTAGTAAGCACTGTGCTATGTTTAGAAAGTTCAACGATGTATATGGACGACTCCTGCTTTACCAGTTGGAAGGAGAGAGACATAAACAGGTTATCACTTTCAGTTTTCTCTTTTCTTTCTTGGCTCATCTTGGCATCTTCAAATAGCTGTGGCTTCAGAGTTCTCCCCAGTAGCTGTTAACGTGTTAATTTACATGACTAGGGGGAAGGTAATAATTGTGTTGCTTGTTGATTTGACAAAATGCCTGGCAAAAACAACTTATGGAAGGAATGTTATGTTGGCTCATGGTCTGAAAGGTAAAGCCCTACATGGCCCTGGAGACATGGCAATACAATGGGGATGAGTGATCACACAGTGTCTACCATCAAAGAAGAGGAGAGAGATCACATTCATTTTCATTCCATCTGGGACTCTGGCCATCGAGTGCATGCCTTCCTTGTTCGGATAAATGGCTCTGGGAAGACCTGCATGGAATCACACAGGGGTATCTCCCAGGGGTTCCAAACATAGTCCTGACAAAGAAATTAACCATGACAAGTTCACCCCTTGCCAACTTGACATACAAATACATCACTTACATCACAAACATTCCTTGGACTGAAGAGATGGTTCAGTAATTAAGGGCACTGGCTGCTCTCCCAGAGGACCTGGCTTCCGTTCCCAGCATCCACCTGATAGGAAAACTCCCTATAACTCCCCTTGAAGGGGGTCCATGTCTTTCTGTGGCCTCTGTGGGAACCACATGTGCAAATCCTGCACATCAGACATATACACAGGCAAAACACCCACACGTAAGGTAAAATAATGAAACTATTTTTAGTTTTCACACTCCTACTCTGTCCTCTCAGCTCACCTTCCACTTCTGAGGGCAACCAAGGGCAGCAGTAATACTCCCTATAATGTTTTTGGAGTCTCTTGGACAACCGTGACCAACAACTTCAAAGAAAGCTTGTCATGTTTGGTGTTGGGGTTTTTGTTAAATGGTCTTTGACTTTTGGAGGGAATCACTATCAGCACAAATAGGAAACTTTATTTAAACCCCATATGTATATTTAGGTACTGACTTACTTAATTTTTCATATTATAACATTTATTTATTTGGGTGGGGTCAGAGGGTAGTTCTTGGGAGCCATCTCTTCAGCTGTGAGAGTGACAGACACGCAGCTCAAGTTCTCAGCCAGTGTTCTCACTTGCTGAGTCATCTCGCAGTCTCCAAAGCAGACTTTATTCTTTTAAGCTGAAGAACGTGTTTCAATCCTGAAGAACTTTCCAAATAAGTCAGGAGACATAGGCAAAAAGGCACACACACAAACACAAAATATTAAAACTTTATGTAAATGTTCATATAGTCAAAATGGGAGAAAAAATAAAACAAAACCCTTCCCCATCCTAAATTCAATATAGCTGTGTATCAAATCAACAAAGAAAAATGGCAACTACAAGGAAATACACCAAAAATAACCCTTTACTATTACTAAACAATCTACACTTACAATAGGAATTTACCATCTGTATCCCAGATACAGATATGAAAGAGGATATTTCTAGTTGTTGTCTAAAAGGAAAAATGTACATACAATAGAATGCATTAAAATATATAAAGGGAATTATTCTAAAATACAGGAGAAAACTTATGCAGAATAATGGGTTGGGACCAGGAAAGAAAGAGAGGTGGTATTAAAACACTGTACAGCAGCCCAGCTCCTCAGTGAGCTCAAAACAGAATTCATCCTATTAATATTGAAACCAACAAAGCACCAAGATGCCATACACTGGTACAGAAGGATTTAAACTTAGATTCATTGGAGCAAAATCTCTGAATAATTCTTGCCATGCCTTAAGAAATGCCCTGAAGATAATCCATCAATTAAATACTGGAAAACAGTAAAGCCACCATCAATCTGGAATTAATTACAACTGACTCAGAACCGACTGGGGCTATGCATGTCATAGAATACAAAGATGGAAGTGAAAATGTCAACTCAGACTATTTATCATAGCTTAAACTAGACTTGTTTATGTTTCCCTACACTTGTCAGCAGCACTTCTGGACTGACAGAAATGAAAAGGTTAGGATGGCCCATCCCTTCCCAATGCCCTTGGCAATACTATGATGTTCCCATTTGAAGTTGCTCCATGGAAGTAGCTCTGTTTCTAAAGCTAATTATAACCTTAGCTTTTTATATTTCACATTTATAATTGGTTTTATGGCCAGATAGCTGTTGTTGGCTTCAGGTTGTCCATACTCTGGAATTAGATGAGCAACATTTAGCTCTGAGCCCACACTGGAGACACAGAATATAATTGTTCTGGTTTCAGGTCCAGAAAAATTCATGGTCAGGAAGCAAAAGATGCAAACTTAAAGTACTCTTTGTGAACACTCAGAACTTATGAAGAATGGGAAAGGGTTATAAAAAATGCAGATGACAAATGTTGGTGCTATTTTGATAAAATCACAAACAAGACTCTCACGACTACAAACACATTTGAAACTGATTTTGAAAAAAATTAAAAATAGGTTTTAAAAATTGGATATTTTGTCACATTAAAAAGTCAGAGATCTCCCAGCATTTGGGAACTCAGTAAACACTTCTTAGCCAGCTTTCATATAATTGATTCTCCAGAATGAAAACAGAACTCAGAGCAGTCCTTCCTCGGAAGCCTTAATTTCAGAAAGGCACTGAGGATGGGAGGCCATTAAGGTAAACTTCTGACTGCACAGAGTCACCCAAGAAATATCAGAGAAGTGACCCCAAGAAACCCACTCAAATCGTCCTGTTGATCATTTCAGTTAAGATGACAAGTCAGAGACATTGCATCAAATTTACAGAGGAAACGGAAATGGGACATGCAAAGGGAACCACAGGACCAGCAATCTCTGGAAAGACTAGGCAGAGGAGAAAGGCTAGGAAGCAGAGTGCATCATTGTGAATACACAACAGTGATGGTCATAGGAATTACAGGCTTACTAGTAAAAAGACGAAGGAAAATAAAGTAGAAATCTTTAGGTAAAATATTCAACTGCATGCAAAGAAAACAGAACTGGACATCTTTATATTTCTAAATGTGAAGTTAAAGTTGGTTATAAATATTTTTGTATGTCATACCTTATTTGCTAAAGTCTTGAACATACTAATAAAAAAATGTGTCGTTTTTTATTTCCTCAGATAAGGGAATGAGATGAGAGCCTTATCCGAGCTGTATGAATATATTGCTTGGGCTGAGCCCAGAGCATCTCTATTTCTGTTCTAACTATCCTTAGGCCTAGGTCTGGAAGTTTCTATCCTCCAAACAATCTAATCATTTCCAAGCCTGAACCTTGAAGACTTCAACTTTCAGCCTCTGTCAACTAGCCTAGGCCTAGAATGTTTTCAGTCTCCAAGACTTACCGCTGAATAAACTCACCCTTTCTAGTTCTTTCTGAAGTCTGGCTGGCTTGTTCAACTCAGCTAGTTTGGCTCAAAGTTCCTCTCCAACCTGACTGATTCAATCTGGCTTCTCTGGCCTTCAGACAGAATTGCTCTGCTTGGAAAAACGGTTTTTGATTTCCACAAGTAGAACTGCCCTGACTACACGGCCTGCAGGAACTCAACTGCATTAAACTGAACTGCACCGAATTCAACTCCACCGCTCTCCCCATGCTGCTCTTTTTTTTTCTTTATTTTTATTCTTAATTTTATTTCTTCAAGTTACATCTCAATTGAAATACCCTCTCTACTCCCCCCTCCAGTCCCATCCTCCCACCCTCTTCCACCTCAACCCACCCATCCCCTTCCTTTTTTTTTAAGTTTAAGGTATATTTTCCCCCCCAACAGCTCCCCCTTTCAGTCCAACAAATGGCTCTTTCTATTATAATAATAAATACAATACAAAACAACAGAGGTAATTAGGCCACAATTATGAGAGTTATATGGCTTAGCATACATTCCCAATGTCCAGTCCATATGTATTTGGCATATGACTTTAATATTCTACTATCTAACCATCTCCATGAGTTTAAAGTTCTATATTTGACTCAGCTTTCATACTAATATGCATCACAATTTTAAAAACATCTTCTTAGATCCAGAACACCCTCTTGATTCCTAAACAACTCAAAATTTAATTATGAGACTCTAGCTATCTATTATTCAACCACCTCAGAGACCTGAGAGGTATAAATATATATGATTATATAGGAAGTGCAGGGTCTGCAGCTTCCAAAACTAAGAAATGAGATACCAGTGGCTGCCTGGACACTTCCCATTTTCTCTCCATACATTACAGCATCGATCTTCAGTCGTTTGGCCCCATTTCTCTGACAGACATTGATTGTAGAGCAGGAATTATGAAGGACTTACCTACCCTGTCTTGGCAGAGCTAGACTGTCGACTTATCTGCTTCCAAGTTTTGTCCTTTTTTGGACAGCATTCTGTCTACAGTTGGAGCAAGGGGTTTTTCCTGCCAAGAGATAGGCTTGCCACTAATTCAATCATCTCCCACTAGAGATTGTTCGATGCTCATCTTCTACTTGGAGTAGAATAGGGGGTGCTGTCAGGAGGTGATATGTCTCGATATAAAAAAAAAACCTAAAGTTAAGAAAACATCTTTGAATGCCATATTCTGCAGATCACTTGAGGTTTTTGAAGAGGCCCTATCTGTCTCTTGTATTAGGATAAGCAAATGTTGCTTGTCTTTTAGCAATTTGATTTCTAATTAATTAGAAAATAATTATAATAAACTGTCATAGTACCTAACAAAATGACAGGCTTGCATGACTATTAGTTTGCATTTCTTAATTATCCTAAACATTTTATGACAATTAGTACCAAAAGGTCAAAACTTCACATTTCATTTTTTTTTCTTTACCCCCTGACCCTTCCATCTCACTTCTCTGGAGTGGAGTGTTCTTATATAACAGTCCCTCACCCCAGTTCAGAGGTCATATGAGGGCCAAGAGGCTCCTCATACATTAGGGGTCTACGAGGCAGTACCATCAGTGAAAAGTGTCTCATTGCCTGGGAGAGAGAACTAAACAAACAAATAAGCAGACAAACAGATAAAAAATAAAAAAGTAAAAAGTCTATGTCCATGTTCCCTTTGGTGTGTTGGTTGTAGTATCGATATCCTCTACTATATAGCTAAAATCCTATTATAAGTGAATAGATGCGATATTCATCCTTCTGAGTCTGGGTTAGCTCACTCAGGATGAGCTTTTCTAGGTCCATCCATTTGGCTGCAAATTGCATAATTTCATTGTTCCTGATAGCTGAATAATATTCCATTGTGTAGATGTACCACAGTTTTTTAACCCATTCTTCGGTTGAGGGACATCTGGGTTGTTTCTAGTATCTAGCTATTACAAATAAGACTACTATGAACATAGATGAGGAAACTTCCTTGATTCCATGAGGAGACATTTGGGTGTATACCCAGAAGTGGTATGGCTGGGTCCTGAGGCAAAGCTATTCCAAGTTTTCTAAGATATCACCAGACTGACCTCCATAGTGGTTGCACAAGCCTGCACTCCCACCAGCAATGGAGTAGGGTTCCCCCTTTCTCCACACCCTCTCCAGCATGTGCTGTCATTTGAGCTTTTGATCTTAGCCATTCTGACAGGTGTGAGATGGAATCTCAGAGTCGTCTTGAGTTGCATTTCTCTGATGATTAAGGATGTTGAGCATTTCTTCAAGTGTCTCTCAGCCATTAGGGATTCCTCCTTTGAGAATTCTCTATTTAGTTTCGTCCCCCATTTTTTGATTGGATTATTTGGTTTCTTGGCATTTAATTTCTTGAGTTCTTTGTAGATTTTGGATATTAGCCCTCTGTCAGATGTGGGGTTGGGGTAGATTTTCTCCCAGTCTGTAGGCTGCCATTTTTTTCGAATGACACTGTCTTTTGCCTTACAGAAACTTTTCAGTTTCATGAGGTCCCATTTATTGATTGTTGGTCTCAGGTCCTGAGCTGTTGGTGTTCTGTTCAGGAAGTTGTCACCTGTGCCAATGAGTTCGAGGGTTTTTCCCACTTTCTGTTCTAGTAGATTTAGTGTGACCGGCCTTATGTTAAGGTCTTTGATCCACTTGGACTTAAATTTTGTACAAGGTGATAAGTATGGGTCTAATTTCATTCTTTTACAAGTGGACATCCAGTTACACCAGGAACATTTCTTGAAGATGCTGTCCTTCTTCCATTGTGCTGTTTTGGCTTCTTTGTCAAAAATTAGGTGGTCATAAGTGTGTGGGTCTATTTCTGGGTCTTCAATTTGATTCCATTGATCTACTGGTCTGTTTCTATACCAATATATAGATTCAATGCAATTCCTATCAAAATATCAACACAATTCTTTATAGACTTGGAAAGAGCTATTCTCAATTTCATATGGAACAACAAGAAGCCCAGAATAGCTAAATCAATCCTATACATTAAAAAACCATCTGGAGGTATTACCATCCAAGATTTCAAGCTGTACTACAGAGCAATAGCAGTAAAAACCCATGATGCTCTTAAGTAGCCTCTCCTTTCCGTCCTCCTGAGAGTTCTGACTCATTCTGTCAAATCTCAAAGTGATTGATAACTTTGTCTGTCCTTCAATTAAATGTCACTGTTTTAGATTAAAGGTGTGTACTAAAAAATGACATACCAGTGGCTGCCTGGACAGTTCCCATTTTCTCTCCATACATTACAGCATCAATCTTCAGCCATTTGGCTCCATTTCTCTGACAGACATTGATTGTAGAGCAGGAATTATGAAGGACTTACCTACCCTGTCTTGGCAGAGCTAGGCTGTCGACTTATCTGCTTCCAAGTTTTGTCCTTTTTGGACAGAAGTCTGTCTACAGTTGAAGCAAGGGGTTTTTCTTGCCAAGAGAACGGCTTACCACCAATTCAATCATCTCCCACTCGAGATTCTTCGATGCTCATCTTCTACTTGGAGTAGAATAGGGGGTGCTGTCAGGAGCTGACATGTCTCGATATCAAAAAATCTTAAGTTAAGAAAACATCTTTGAATGCCATATTCTGCAGATCTCTTGAGGTTTTTGAAGATGCCCTATCTATCTCTTATATTGAGATAAGCAAATATTGCTTGTCTCTTAGCAACTTGATTTCTGAGTAGCTTAGAAAATAACTGTGATAGACTGTCATAGTAACTAACAAAATGACACGTTTTCATGACTATTAGTTTCCATTTCTTAATTATCCTAAACAGTTTATGTCAGTTGGTAGCGAGAGGTCAAAACTTGATATTTCATTTTTAAGTATTACTATGAACAATACCTTTAAGAAGCATTACCCTTAATTTTGTATCAATATACAAAGATCAATACCAATGTGGCCAATATAATCTTAATTTTGTATCAATATACAAAGATCAATACCGATGTAGCCCAATACAATCTTAATTTTACATTAATATACAAGGGTCAATACCATTGTGGCCAAATATAATCTTAATTTTGTATCAATATACAAAGATCAATACCGATGTAGCCCTATACAATCTTAATTTTGAATTAATATACAATGATCAATACCAATTTAGCCAAATATAATATTAATTTTGTATCAGTATACAAAGGTATAAGGCTATATTCAATAATCTGTCCTTTTTTTAGTTTTGGAAGCTGCAGGCCCTGCACTTCCTATAAAATCAGATATATTTATCCCTCTCAGGTCTCTGAGGTGGTTGAAGAATAGATAGCTAGAGTCTCATAGTTAAATTTTGAGTTGTTTAGGAATCAAGAGGGTGTTCTGGATCTAAGAAGATATTTTTAAAATTATGAGGCAAGTTAGTATGAAAGCTGAGTTAGATATAGAACTTTAAACACATGGAGATGGTTAGATAGTAGAATGTTAAAGTCAGGTGCCAAATACATATGGACTGGACATTGGGAATGTATGCTAAGCCATATAACTCTTATAATTGTGGCCTATTTATTTCTGTTGTTTTGTATTGTATTTATAGTTATAAGAAAAAGAACCATTTTTTGGACTGAAAGGGAGAGCTGTTGAGGGGAAAAAAGAAATACCTGAAACTAAAAAAAAAAAAAGAAGGGAAGAGGATGGGGGGATTGAGGGGGAGGAGCGTGGAAGGGTGGGACTGGAGGGGTGAGTAGGGAGGGGATTGTGATTGAGATGTAACTTGAAGAAATAAAAAATAAATTATTAAAAAAACGGTGTGTACTAAGGGTATATCTGTATTCCAGCCAGAGTGATTAAAGGTCTGTCATTCCAGCTGGATCACACAGACCTAGGTCTTTGGATATGACACCTTGCCAGAGCAGCCATGTTGCTGGATTAAATTTTCTCTACAAAAATATAAATAAACAAGATATTTATTAAAATATACGGTCTCATTGTTTTCACTACTGTTCAGAATACACTGTTTTCTGTAGTAAACTTCTCCTAAGGAAGAACACTACCCAATTGCAGGGCTTCTAAATTTTATAACTAACATTGTAAAATGTAGAGATTTATAGCCTGAAAGTACCTTGCAGATCATAACCCAACATCCTACAAGCTCTTCCAAGAATGGATAATTCCAGTACAAGCTCACCTAGATCCCAAATGGATCACACACATAAAATTCACAAGAAGAGAAAAAAGGCATTTTACTGAAATCCTGACACAGTGGAAAAGAACAAGTAAACTGAGAGGGAAGATTTAAGCTCTAGAAGCTACAGTAAAGCAGTAAAGGGCAACTTTAGTAAGGACACTCCACAAGGAGGATGACCAGTGTTTCAATGAGGAAGCACATGGTCACCAGGAATTTTCAGAGGAAAGTGGCAGAGGCTCTTCTTCAACATGACAGTAGCTCTGTTCCCATCAGGCGCTTGCCTGTGTTGTTCTCCTTGAACCTGAATGGATGTTTCTGTCTGTCCTACTAACAAAATAACCTATCAAAGTTGACTATCACATCATAACAATGAAATGCTTTCTGTTGTTTTAGGCCAGTAACATTTAAAGTAACGTATTTTTACTTATTTATTTACTTGACTTTATGTTTGGTTTTCTGAGATGGGAGCCTCATTATACAGCACAGGCTTAGCTAACACGTAGTGTGTAGCGCAACTTGGCCTTGAACTCATAGCAATACTCTTACCTCACCTTTCCTAACGTTGGGATTGCGGGCGTGAACCACCACCCGGGTTCAGAGCGATTGAGGCACAGGTCCTAAGTTTGATCTCAGTATTACAATAAATACATAAACAAATGTTTCATAAGGATCTAGCTATATTAATCTGATTAATATATCTGATATTATATTTAATACTATTGTCTAGATACTCTGGGCTAAAAAGAAAAAGCCTCCCTGCTCAAAATAATTGGAATAACAGAACTATGTGATGTCATCTAACAGAATGTGATTAATAATGAGTAGAGTAATTCCTATAAAGTTTCTTTTTTAACATTTATTTATTAATTCAAGTTACATCTCGATCTCAGCCCCCTCTCTCCTCCCCTTCTGGTCCCACTCCCCCACCCCCTACCCGTTTTTCCTCCTATCCTTCTTCTTGGGTGAGGGGTGCCCCCACATATCAACCCCACTCAGTTCATCAGTCACATGACAGCTAAGAACTTCCTCTTGCTCTGGGGCCTGACATGGCAACTCAGCTAGGGTAAGGTGTCTCACTAACAGATAACAAGGTCCATGACTGAGATCACTTCCACACACACACACACACACACACACACACACACACACACACACACTTGCTAAGGGATCTCTAGGAAGACCAAGTTGCCTATCATCTATATTTGTATGGGGGGGGGTAGGTCTAGTCTAAACATTTGTTTGTTTGTTTATTGGTTAGTGTTTCAGCCTCTATAAGCCTCTAAGGGCCTGGATTGGTTGGCTCTGTTGATCTTCATGTGTTGATCTTGACCCCATCATGTCTCTCTCTATTCATCCTCTCTCTTATATAGGACACCCAGAGCCCCATCTAATGCTTGACTGTGTGTCTTGGCATCTGTTTTGATCTGCTGCTGGGTGAAATTTCTCATAGGACAGTTATGCTAGGCTCCTGGTCCTTGGGGGTCTGTGGGTTGTAGGATAGTCATCTTGTACTATATGGATAACATCCAGTTAGAGTGAGTACATGTCATATGTATCCTTAGTCATCAGGGAAATGCAACTCAAAACGACCTTGAGATTCAATCTCACACATGTCAGAATGGTTAAGATAAAAACTCATATGACAGCACATGCTGGCGAGGATGTGGAGAAAAGGGAACACTCCTCCATTGCTGGTGGGAGTGCGTACTTGTACAACCACTTTGGAAATAAATCTGATGATATCTCAGAAAAGTGGGAATAGTTCTACCTCAAGACCCAACCTTACCACTCCTGAGAACATATCCAAATGATTCCTCACCAAACCACAAGGACTCAGCTATGTTCATAGCAGGTTTATTTTTAATTGCTGGGAACCAAAACTGTTCCTGCTCAGCTGGACAATAGAGTCCTGGAGCTTTTGTTAAGAGTTAACTTCTGTGAATACATCTGGACCTCCCCTAAGGAGTTCTGTGGTCTGACACTCTGTTACTCCCTAGCTGCTGATCCATGATCCGAGGCAAAAGTACATTCTGTAGTTTGGTAACCTAGCAACCCAAAGGCCCTAACATCAGGGCAAGGTAGTTCCTGCTAATACTCCCTGCTTTTGCAAAGCATATATTCAGCTGTAAGAAAAATAAAGTTTGAGACTTGATCAGAATCCTGTCTTGTCTCCATTCTCTCGTGTCTGTTCTGTCCCCCCCCCCCCCATCCCGGACCCCCCCCCCCCCCCCCCCGCCACCCTTGTTTGTTTCCCTGCAGGTCGGGGCATTTAATAGCTAGAAACTGAAAACAATCCAGATGTCCCTCAACCAAAGAATGGATTAAAAACCTATGTTACATTTACACAATGGAATACTACCATAGTTCTTAATTAAACTGATCTGCAACCATGTCAAGAGTTCTATTTCTCTCAGTTCTACCACCAGCCTCTCCACTCCTGTTAGGGAGAAAGCTGGTTACATGCCACCTTTACCTCTGCATGTACTCCCTCCCTGAGGTGTCTGCTGTAAGCTAGTTCTCCAGCAGGAACAAGATTACTGTAGTTGACCCACACTCACTGAGATTTACACTGGAGATGGGAGGTACTCCTAGCTTGTGTGTGTACATGAGCAATCATTCTGCTGCTTTTGAATTCAATCTCAAGCCAGGCCCACACAATGGGCTTATTCTGCTGAACTAGGAGAACATGTAGCTGTATTTAGGCTTCAGGCATCTAAACCTGGGAGAGGGACATGAGAAATGGATCTGCATTTAACAAAGAATGAATTCCATTTGAAAACAGTCATTGTGTATGACAACCAACATGGGGAACTCCTTAGACTCACAAAAGATGAAAGATGCATTCTTGCCCTCAAAGAACTGTGTTATTCCATGAATGGCCATGGAGATATAGCACCAAAGGTTTATCTCTATATAATTTTCTGGACTAACATTCACAATGTAAATAAATATTCTGATTACTACAGAGAAAAATCCCAAGGTTCTAAGAGTTTAAATGACCTGATACTTCTTGAACAGACAGCTGGGCCGATGATGCTCAGGAAGAGTAATCCAAGCAGTTGTCACATTCTCATCCTTAACTCCACAATCTCCCATCCATGCTGCAAGAAGACATAGTTGAAAAGGATTTATTTCTCTAGTAGCTTCACCAGGCATAGGCCTAACTGTGTAGGCCTTAGGGTTAATGTCTTCTTTCTATCCAAAACCAAAATCCACTTCTCCCCACTGTCTTCACCTTGGACAGTTAGTGTCAGCTAGCTACCTGACTAGAGTCTTGTTCCAGTGCCATCATGTCACTGTGATAGGTCAGTGTCCCTTCCCCTGTGTAGCCTGCTAATCCCAGTTGCTGACACATGGAACTGCCTGCTTTTCCACTGCCCTTGTACTTTGGCTCCTGCTTCCTGGCCCATGCCTGTTTCTCTTTGTTTATTTCTACTAACTTTCTAAAACTTTTATATTTTATTTTCCTATCTATAAGCAGTAGAATCTGAATAAGAATCCACCTTTTCCATTTCACTTTTTTTTAAACTTTCCTAATTTGTGGCAAACTTTTACAGTACATGACATGAATTTACAAAGAAATGTGATTTAAAGAATATTTGCTAAGTGGCAGCCATTGCTAGGAGAAAGGGGAGCTGCATAGTATACATTCCAGCATTGTTCAAGTTAGTCGTAAAAAGACAAGTTCACAATCACAGTGCTGTGTGTTACACAAAATATTGGGGAAAGCAAAGAAGATTACACCAGTACCCAGGGGTAGGTTCCAACAAGCCTTGAGTATGTGGAAAAGTAATGCAAACAGAAAACGTAGTTCGGTGTTTGAGGAGAATTGTTCTAGCATAGGGAAGAGGAGAGAGCCTAACACACTCAGAGGCTATAAAAATATTCAGTCTGACTGTCATGTCAAGGTACTTGACAGAAGTGAAGTTTGCTGATGACTACAGGAATCACTGTAAGCAATTCAGAGGGATACAAAAATAGACTCAGAGATTTATTCAACAAAAGAAAAAGGGGATACAGAAGTGATGAGGATGCCAGTAAGGAGCTCATCACCTCCTGGGAGTCACAGATATGTAAACAAATCATTACAGAATACTTTGTTTAGTTCTAAGTATAGTGAACACAGAGGACTTGGGGACACAGAGGAGGGTTGCCATCACATTGCTTGGAGAGAAGAAAAGCTTTGTGTAGGTGACAATTGAACAAGGTGACACATGAGTGGGAGGAAGCTAGTCCCTGCAGAAGGGGTTAGCCCTTTGGATGGGACCAAGAAAAGCACCTCCAGCTCATCACACAACATTCACTTTGCTTTTAAAGGAAGTATGAAGAAGGTAGATTTGAGTTGACAAGCTCCACACAATTCTTATACATGTGGTGATAGCTATAGAGATTGTATAGAAGAGTTGAAAATAAAGGGGTGGACAATAACTTAACAGGAAAATTAAAAAACAAAGAATAATTGTATTGACAACCAACACACCAAAAGGAACAGGAACATAGTCCTTGTTACCTGTTAGTGGGACACTTTGCCTTAATGGAGTTGCCATATAGGACCCCAGTGCAAGAGGAAGCTCTTAGCCCTCATATGACTGTTGAACTGAGGGGGTCTTATATGTAGGGGCAACCCACACTGGAGTAGTAGGATAGGTGGGAGAGGAGGGAGATGGTGGGACTGGGAGGGGTGGAGAGAAGGGACTGTGATGGAGATGGACCTTGAAGTAATAAATAAACATTTAAAAATTTTTAAATGGAGAATAGTTACAGTAACAAGAAGATAATGTGTTTTGTTTTTAATATAAATTTTCAGAGGACTACTTGGGAATGATAGTTAAATTTTTTAATTGTGTGTATATATGTATGGGTTTGTGAACATGAGTACAGTGTCCACAGAAGTTAGAAGAGAGAATCAAATCCTCTGGAGTTGGGGTTACACACAGCTGTGAGTTGCCTGGTGTGGGTGCTAGGCTTGAGTTCTAGTTCTCTACAAAGGTAGCATTTGCTCTCAGCCACTAATATTATAGTAATAAACTTATAGGTCTTGTACATAATAAATATATACTGTCTTGTTTTGTTTTTTATTACTGTAATAAACACCATGACCAAAAGCATCTTGGGGAGAGAGATGTTTACTTCACCTTACAGGTTATAGTTTACCATGAAGGGATTCTGGTTAAGAACTTGATGTAGCTTTCTGGAGACAGGAACTGAAGCAGAAGCCATGGAGGAATGCTGTTTACTGGCTTGCTCCCCATGGCTTGTTCAGTCGGCTTTCTTAAACTACCCAGGACCACCTTCTCAGAGGTGGCACCACCCATAGTGGGCTGGGCCCTCCCACATCAATCAACTGGATCATGAAGATGAAAGATCAGAGTTTCAATCATAAACATGAGGCCAAGAGGAAACTAGAAGTGGGTGAGGCTATAAACTATCAAAGCCCACCCTCAGTGACATACTTCCTCCAGTGTAGAGAGCTGTGACGTGCCATGCCCTAAAGATGGCGCCAGTTTCCACCTTCCACTAGCCCGATGGTGAGCGCTCTCGGTGGTAAACAAGTCCATATTTGGTTAAGACCGCTGATCTGGCTTGCTTCCACATACGTGGGCCTGTAAGATAGCGCCACGTGGCTTTACTTGGTTGGCTGTTCATATAGTATTTAGCCTGTGGGTTGGGTCTGCCGATTCATTTGGAAGACTGTTTTCAAGGGACCTGAATAAACTGCTTGAGAAGAGCTTTTGCGAGTTGAGTCGTTCTTGCTGGTCGATGCTACAAGTGGTGGCCCATACGGGGAACCAGAAAAGACTCAGAACTCCTGCAGTCAGGGGCAGTGCACTGGTAAGTTCCCGGGATAAATTGGGACAATAAAGTTTTGCGGAAATTGCGAACTAAAGGTAAAGTTTCGTGGAAATTGCGAACTAAAGGTAAAGTTTTGCGGAAATTGCGAACTAAAGGTAAAGTTTCACGGGAAGTTGCAAACTAAAGGTAAAGTTTCGTAGGAAACTGCGAACTGAAAGTAAATTTTTAATCATGGGATTGTCTCAGTCACATCCAATTTTTCTGGCTCTTCAGGAGCTACTTTTAGCTAGGAAATTGAAACTTAAGAAGTCAACCCTAGAGAGATTTTTGAATGAATGTGACTCCGTGGCTCCATGGTTTGCGGTGTCCAGGAATCTTACGGTATCCTGCTGGGACAAATTAGGCAGGGACTTGGATTTTGCTTGGGAGCAAGATACTCTGAAGCATGGAGTAAGACCGGTTTGGAAGATGGTGAGGAGTTGTTTAGAAGATCAGAGATGTTGTAAAGCAGTCAAGGAGGGAGAATCAGCCTTGGAACTGCTGCAAGGGGAAAGATCTGAGCAGGCCGGCAGTGAAAAGGGAAGCAAAAAGAAGGTCCCTCTCTATCCCGATCTTAGAGATTTTAGAGATTTTGAGGACTCAGAGGGCACGGATTCTGAAGGGGAGCTACACGCTCTAATAGAACAGTTGGAGAGGACTGCTATTAGAAAAAGGGAAAAGAAAAGGGTAAAAGAGAAAGACATGTTGGCGGCAGTCGGTGTAAGTGAAGCCATTGCTGCAGCGCCTTCAGCCACATTGGCGGTGGTTGGTGTAAGTGAAGCCGTTGCCGCGGCGCCTTCAACTCCCCCTCCATACCCAGAAGCCGTTCAGATAGATCAGCCTGTTCAGTCCCTGAAAGTAGGGAGATCTTTCTGCCCAGGTATGTGGACACAAGTAAGAACAGAATTACAGTTTTCCTATCTGGTATACCAAGACCCACAAGGGAACAGGTACGAGGAACCGCTTGATTTTAAAGTAATTAAATCCCTTGCAGAGTCGGTTCATACCTATGGCATTACTGCTTCTTTTACATTGGCTCAAGTAGAAACATTAAGCAGACATTGTATGACCCCGAGTGATTGGAGTGGCCTGGCCCGCGCCTGCTTAAGTCCAGGGCAATACTTAGACTGGAAAGCTTTCTTGATTGAGTATGTCACTGAGCAAGCAGCCATTAATCAGAGAAATGGAAATCCAGCCTGGGATAGAGATATGCTGCTTGGGCAGGGGAGATTTGCCAACCAGCAGACAGGATATCCCAATCAGGTTTATGAACAAATAAACCAGACAGCTATCAAGGCATGGAAATCCCTTCCTAACAAAGGGGAAGTGAGTGGGAACTTAACTAAGATTCTACAGGGCCCCATGGAGCCCTTTTCAGACTTTGTGGCACGATTAGTGGAAGCGGCAGGGAAGATTTTTGGTGACCCAGATTCTGCTATGCCACTAATAAAACAGTTGGTCTATGAGCAATGTACCAAAGAGTGTAGAGCCGCTATCACCCCTTACAAGAACAAAGGGCTAGAAGCCTGGATGAAAGTGTATAGAGAACTTGGAGGGCCGTTAACTAGTGCTGGTCTTGCTGCCGCGGTAGTACAGTTGACCAGAAAAGGTGGAGGAAGTCCAGGAGTTTGTTTTAAGTGTGGCAAGATGGGACACTTTAAAAGACAATGCCCCGAGGGAAGTAGTACAGAAAGTACAGGAAGTGCACAACGCCCCAGGCAGCCGAGGTTATGCCCAAAATGTAAGAAAGGGAACCATTAGGCTAATGAGTGCCGTTCAGTGACAGACATCCATGGCCAGCCTTTGACTCAAGGTTATGGTGGCGCTCATCCAAAAAACGGACAGCGGGGCCCACGACCCCAGGGCCCACAAATATATGGGGCAGTAGAGAATCAGGACAAAGAACAGAATCAAGAGAGATGGCCAACCCTCCGCCATCCGAGAGACCGCGGAGAGCCACTGCAGGCTCAGCAGGATTGGACCTCTGCTCCACCACCAGACTCGTATTAACGCCCCAAATGGGGGTCCAGTTAATTGAAACAGATTTTAAAGGACCCCTTGAACCTGGTACAGTTGGTTTGCTGTTAGGGAGGTCATCATCAGCCTTGAGAGGACTTATTGTCCATCCTGGGGTTATAGATCCAGATTATACAGGAGTGGTTAAGATCATGGTAGCCTCCCCCCGTGGTATAACAGCTATCTCTCCTGGAGATAGAATTGCTCATTTGGTCATTTTGCCGAGCTTACGTGATCGCTATGCGGCAAGGGATCGAGAGAGAGGAAAAGATGGTTTTGGGTCCACGGGCACGGATCTGACTTTTCTCTCCTTGGATTTGGACCAACGCCCCATCTTGGAGTTAAAAGTTGATGGTAAAAGGATCCTGGGCCTTTTGGATACTGGGGCTGATAGGAGTATCATAGCAAAGAAAGACTGGCCTTCAGGTTGGCCCGTACAAGCCTCTTCTCAAACACTTCAAGGCCTGGGTTATGCTAAGACTCCAGATAGGAGTGCAAGATTATTAAAGTGGCAGGACCAAGAAGGCCACTGAGGAGAAATGCAGCCATATGTACTTAAGCTCCCTATCTCCCTTTGGGGAAGAGACCTTTTAAAGGATATGGGATTTAAATTGAGTAATGACTATCTGATTCAGCCCAACGTATGATGCAAGATATGGGATATGCTCCAGGCTTTGGAATAGGAAAATATTTGCAGGGGTGGAAGAGTCCCATATCTATGCAGCAAAGGCAAAAGAGACAGGGCCTGGGTTTTTCCTAGGGGCCACTGAGGAGGGCATTCCCATAACTTGGAAGACAGAGGACCCAGTATGGGTTCCTCAGTGGCCACTTTCCTCTGTAAAATTGAATGCAGCCAAAGAGTTGGTGGATGAACAGATGTCTTTAAAGCATATAAAGCCATCTGTATCTCCCTGGAATACACCTATCTTTGTCATTAAAAAGAAATCTGGAAAATGGAGATTGTTGCATGACCTGCATGCCATAAATCAACAAATGCAGATCATGGGCCCAGTGCAACGCGGCTTGCCGCTTTTATCATCTTTGCCAGCCACATGGCCCATAATAGTTATAGATATAAGGGATTGTTTTTTTCTCCATCCCTTTGTGTGCCAAAGATAGTGAGAGATTTGCATTTACTGTTCCATCCTGTAACCATGAAGAACCTGATCAGCGGTTTGAATGGGTGGTATTACCTCAGGGCATGGTGAACAGCCCCACTATGTGCCAACTGTATGTGGGGTAAGCCATTGCTCCCTTGAGAAAGAATTTTCCAGATTTGAGATGTGCTCATTATATGGATGATATCTTACTGGCAGCTAAGAGAGAACAAATGTTAGATGAGGCCTATGAAGAATTAGTTCAATTATTAAAAAAGAAAAGGTTGTTTATTGCTCCTGATAAGGTTCAAAAGGAAAATGTGGTTAATTATTTAGGAGCGAAGATTGGACCTGAAAAGATAATACCTCAAAAGATTGAGATAAGAAAAGATAATTTAAAGACTCTAAATGATTTTCAAAGGTTGTTAGGAGATATCAATTGGGTAAGAGGCTATTTGAAGCTACCAAATTATGAAATAAGACCCCTATATAATATTTTGAAAGGTGATTCAGCACTTAATTCTCTTAGGCAATTAACAGAAGAAGCAAGAAAAGCTTTATGTAAAGTGGAAGAAAGGTTGCAGAGTGCCTTCCTAAAGAGATGGCAGGAAGGACAGCCCATTGCATTGTGCATATTTGCCACCTATGGTCAACCTACAGGATTGTTATGGCAGGACAGACCATTATTATGGACTTATTCAAAGATTTCTCAAAAAAAAAATCCATAGAACATTATCCCACTGCAGTTGCTGCTTTAGCCTTGAATGGTATCCAACAATGTTTGCAGTCTTTTGGAGTTGCTCCTGCCAGTATAATAGTGCCCTATTCCAGTCATCAAATTAAGATTTTGTGTGGCACTGTAGATGATTGGGCAATATTGCAATGTAGCTTTGAAGGAGTGATTGATAACCATTATCCTAAGCATCCATTGCTATCATTTTTTAAGGAGCACCCAGTGTTATTCCCTAAGGTTACTTCAACAGTACCACTTCAAGGGTCACCAAATGTGTTTATTGATGGCTCAAAGACAGGCTGCGGAGCCCATTTGATAGAAAGACAAGAGCCCGTGCTATGCCAATTTCAACCGGGCTCCCCCCAAATAGTAGAGTTGAAAATAGTAATTGAGGTGTTTAAAAGATGTCAATTTGCATTCAATTTGATCTCAGATTCAGTCTATGTGGTCAACGCAGTGAAAGTATTAGAATTAGCAAGTCCTATTAAAAATAGTAGTACTGTATGTGCCTTATTACAAGAGTTACAAGTTTTAATCTGGCAAAGAAAAAGGTGTTTTTATATTCAACATATTAGAGCACATACAGGATTACCTGGACCATTAAGTGAGGGTAATGATAAAGTTGATCAATGGACTAGGATGGAATGCATTTTTTGGAGCTCATTCCTGGACCAAGCCAGACAGTTTCACCAATTATTTCATGTAAATGCAAGAACTCTACAGCAGAAATTCCGTTTGTCTAGAGCAGATGCTAGACAGGTGGTTTTGGACTGTCCTCAGTGTGTGATTCATCATCATCCTCCCAGTGTGGGAGTGAACCCTAGAGGGTTGATGCCACTCAAAATCTGGCAAATGGACGTTACCCACATTTCAGAGTTTGGAACCTTAAAATATATTCATGTATCTGTAGATACCTGCTCAGGTATCATACATGCTACACCTATGAGTGGAGAAAAGGCTCGCAATATCATAGGGCATTGCTTAGAAGCCTGGGCTGCATGGAGAAAACCACAACAGCTGAAAACGGACAATGGACCAGCCTATACGGCTCAGTCCTTTGTCTCCTTCTGCAACCAGATGGAGGTACAGCTTAATCATGGATTACCATATAATGATCAAGGACAAGGAATTGTGGAGCGTGCTCATCGCACCTTGAAAGAATGTTTGCAAAAACAGAAAGGGGGAATAGGCCAAGGCAGTACCCCCAAGGAGAGAAAGTCTTTAGCCTTATTTACTTTAAATTTTTAAAATTTGGATGCTCAAGGCCGCTCAGCAGCGGACAGACATCAGGATTCCCATGGTCCACCTAAAGGCATGTTGAAGTGGTAGGATATTTTGACAGCCTCTTGGCGAGGGCCTGACCCCGTGCTGACATGGGCGAGAGGATCTGTTTGTGTTTTTCCTTAGGATCAACAAGATCCAGTGTGGGTGCCTGAACGCCTTGTGAGGAAGATTCTTCATGAAGACCTTCCTAGGGATCCTGGTGATAGTAGCAGTGATCATGTCAGGAATGACCGAGCCGAGATGGGGGATCCTGTCGATATTCCCAAAGCCGATGCTGGTCAGAAATGATGCAACTGTGTTTCCATGCTTATTTAGCAGTAATAGAAGCTTAGGCTTACCCTACCTTCCCTTTGATGATCAGAAAAGCCCTATAGAGGGTAATAGAAATGTTAGCTTGAAGGGTAGTCTGTGCTTTTTAATGAGCTTCAATAGGTCAGATGATACAAAATGCATTAAATTGTCTCAGCAGTCAGAAGATTTTTTACCACAACTGAGGTTTGGGGGTAGGGGTGTTGGTTTGTTTTCGAGCAATGGTTCTCGTCTTGTGGGGTGGTGGCCCACACGAGTCTCTGACCAGGACCCCCCCAGACAGCCACGCTGGGCACCTTTTTGTAAAGGATCCACAGGAGAGGAAGGACCTTTTCCCTGGACTGGATGTCAGGGGCGCAGAGCAGTTTGGGTTCAACAAGATTATTTTTCCTTTAGCCCCATGATTAGTAATATAGTGAATAACTCTTGTACAGGAATGCTTGATATATCTAGTAGGGATCCTCAGCAGACTGCCACCAATCCTTTTGATTTATGGCTTTTGTGTGGAGCAAATGGTAGCTGTATGGATTTGGGACCTATACTTATGCTTAGGGGAGGAATTTATCAAAGAGGTAGTTTTTCCCTAGGGTCCGCTACCAATATGGATCTTTCTAGTGGTAGTGGCTCTGGTACTTGGAATTCTTCGTTTCATTCTTACCGCAATAAGACCTTTTCAGCCTCACCAATGTGCCTCTGGCCTCCTTTTCTGTGGATTGTAAGTAATGGGAGTGCATCCTTGGGTGAAGAAAAGTTAGTATGTACTCTGGACACATGCTTTTATGCCCTGTGCTGGAATGCCACAGCCTTTCCTGTGGCTGTGGTGACTAGAATGCCTCGATATGTACCAGTTCCTGTAGAGGCCCCTAATACCATGATGCTATTCAGGCTTAAAAGAGATTTTGGCATCACTGCAGCTATTGTTACTGCCATCACTGTTGCTGCTGTGGGGGGCTACTGCCTCAGCTATTGCCTTGTCTAGTTCTATACAGACTTCCAATGCCCTGAATGACATCTCAGCCAATGTAGCACAGGCATTGGATACTCAGACCTCTATGAATTCTTATCTCAAAGGAGGCCTTATGATAGTTAATCAACGCATAGATTTAATATAAGAACAGATTGATACTCTTTGGCAATTAGCACAGTTGGGGTGTGAGTGGAAAATGCAGGGTTTGTGTGTTACTTCGGTGTGGTATCAAAATTTAACAAAGGCTGCTAATCTGTCTAAGCAATTGTCAGAGCTCCTCTTACAGGATTGGTCGGCTGATTTTGAAAATAAGATGAGAGAGCTGAGAGCAACAATCGTCCACATCAACTCCACTCGGGTGGATCTGAGCCTGGCTAATGGTTTGACTTCCTGGATACAGACGGCTATGGATCATCTTAAGGAGTGGGCAGGCATAGGCTCTTTGGCGATACTGATGATATTAGCCTCCCTGGTTTGCCTATGGTGCATCTACAATATAAAAGCCACACAGAAGCATAATGCAGCCATGATTATACAGGCCCTTGTCACCAATGAAGCGGGCCAGTCCCTCAGGCATGGCTCGCTGCCATGAAGCCTTAAATCTCCACTGAGCATAGTCCCTGCCCACTGAGGTATTCGTTCCATGGATATTAGGGTCTGGCAAGTCAGTGACGGAGTGGACGGATAAGTCTCGGAAACTTAAGACAGGGCAGCTCCGAGTGGGGAGGCTGACCCAGAGACGGGTAAGAGTTTGAGCACCGCCCTCCTACAGGCTCAGGCCTGCTGTGAGATCCCCAGATATGGGGATTACGAAGCCTTTCCAGGGACTTCTACCAACACTTTCAAAAACAAAAAAGGGGGAACTGTAGAGAGCTGCGACGTGCCATGCCCTAAAGATGGCGCTGGTTTCCACCTTCCACCAGCCCGATGGTGAGCGCTATCGGTGGTAAACAAGTCCATATTTGGTTAAGACTGCTGATCTGGCTTGCTTCCGTATACGTGGGCCTGTAAGATAGCAAGCACCACGTGGCTTTACTTGGTTGGCTGTTCATATAGTATTTAGCCTGTGGGTTGGGTCTGCCCGGGCATTCGGAAGACTGTTTTCAAGGGACCTGAATAAACTGCTTGAGAAGAGCTTTTGCGAGTTGCGTCGTTCTTGCTGGTCGAGGTCGACGCGACACTCCAGCAAACCTTTCCAAACAGCGCCGTCAACTGGGGGACCTAGTGTTCAAGCATGTGAGCCTGTGAGGAGAATTCCCCATTCAAATCACCACAGGTCTCCTGTAACCGAACTTTTAAATTATTATTTAACACTTATTTATTTATTACTAAATTCACTTATAACAAACACCAACAATTTCTTAACTATTAATCCTATAAATTCCTACAACCCCTTTAACCTATCCACTAAACCTATTGATAATTATAACAACTACTTTTATAACCTTTTAGAATGATACAGTCTCTGGGGCAGGTCCTCAGTCGTCAGGAACACTGTCTTTGTTGTAGATTCTTTAAACGCACTTAGCAGTCCTTTTTCTGGATCTCTCAGATGCAGGTTCGTCAGGGTAAGTTGGTTATTGCAGTCTCACATTAAATAAGGCTTCATGCTTTCTTCTCTGTGGGAGACCCCAGCCGTCTGCAGGCCAACTTACTTCTTTTGAATCAGGAACTCAGCTGCTCTGCCTCAGTCCTTAAAGCCAGGCACAGTTTCCCCTAGGCCACTGATCGGACAGATTAAACCCCTCCAGGCAAAAGCTGAGCCACAGGGTCCAGTCCTTGGCCTTTTGGTGTCTTGCTCAGGCTTTCTTTGCTCACCGGCTTTTCTGCTTCAGGGAGAGAGCTGGCCATCAATGGCCAGCCCTTTTTTCAACAGGACTCTTGGAGTTCTCTAGCATCGGGGCCTCTTCTTCTTTCTCTGGGCTCCATGCACTGTCCTTAAATAGGAGGAACTCTGTTTCAGCTTAATTTAGGCTCCACCCACTTAGCAGCTGAAAACAATGTCAGGCCAGATACTTTGTTTCTTCAAGTCTATTGAGTCTTTCCTGTTTTTCCTGACTTCAACCTTGTTTTTCAGTCTATTAAGTCTTTCCTGTTTTTGCTGACTTCATGCTGATAATGCTCTTCAGGCCCCGAATTAAGAGACAGTATCAGAAACTCCTATATATTTTCTAAATCTAATTTATCTAACCCCTACAGTCTCCAGACAGTAGAAGGCACAAAAGTGAAGGATAATGCCTAAACACGGAAGTTCCTAAGTTTATATAACAATGGTCTACTGAAACGAGCCTGGGAACAGGAAACTGTGGCTGCCAACTAGCTGTACAGAACTTAACTAGTACATGTTTCTGCGATACACAGCCCGACTGACTGCAGCGCTTGGATGGGAGACAAGCACCATCATGGACACCCAACGAATTTCTTCTTAGTGTAGGGCTAGGATGTAGGTCTGAAGAGAATGTTTGCCTGCCCTGTTCTAGACTCTAGATTTAATACCAGCACTGCCAAAACAGACAAGCAATCAAACAAAAAAAAAATATTTTTCTAATCCCTCTTAATATGATTTCCTGGCTCATGTTACACTGAAAGCTTACAACAACGAGCTAAGGTAATATAAAGTGGGATGGGTGTATTACTCAAGGACAAACTATGTGAGAAGGCATAGAAGAAAGGGTTTTTGCTTCATGATTTCAGAGGCTTTAGTCCAAAGTCTTGGGCGCTATTGTTTCTGAGCAGACAAAAGAGAAGGAGTGTGACAGATGCGAGGCCTGAAGAGAACACCACTCCCCAAACGCATCATGTGTACCTACAATGACCTACTTCATCCTGCTAGTTGCACCACCAACTGAGGACCAAGCCCACGGAGACATTCCATGCTCAGATAATAGCACAGAGTATGGAAGCCTGGCTTGAATCTGTAAAATTTTATATTTGCTCACAAACTGAAATAAAACCTTTATGTTTGATCATCATCTTTCTCACTCAAGAATGCCTTGGTGGATTTCTCTATCATGTAAAGAAAAAATTAGTTAAATTACATTGGGTGACATTTGTAGAAAAATAATTAAATTGTTTACCAATATTTATATTATATTTAATTGGCTCGATGGCTGTTAATTCTTAACCCACCATTATAAATGAGTACACACAGACACCATGGATTTTAACAAGCCTTGGTCTGGGTTGTGCAATCCTAGCCCATCTAAGCTAGCTCATAATTCTATTACCCAAATATGACCTCATATATACATACGTCCCCTTGGACTGCTATTCTCCACCATATGCCAATGTTCCTGGCCATGTGGAATGAGGTTCATTTTTCTAACCCATGGTGTGCATCCTCCTTCCTGCTGCTCCTGGCTGGAACACCTTAATCCTCTGTCTAAAGCATAGGCTTCCTGTTCTAATCTCAGGAAGTCCCACCTTTCTCTGTCTTTGCCCAATCTCAGGCCTCAGCATTTTATTTAACCAATCAGATTCAATGTAAGTAACAGACAGCAAGCAGGACCAATTAATTAGCATTTAGAATGCTTAACACTACCCCAACACTATCTGCCTTGTATTTTATCAGTTATCAATCACGCAACGGTTGGCTAAATTCAAGTGACCAGCCTTGGGCACATGTACTATGAGCAATTCTAAATGGCTGCAGTATGTTGTATATAATGTGTATATTTGAGAAGGAATTGAAGGATACATGTGTTGGTTAATTTTTGTCAACTTGGCACAAGCTAGAGACATTTGAGAAAAGGGATGTTCAAATGATAAAATGCCACCAGCAGATTGTCCAGTAGACATGCTTGTGGACAATTTTCCTGATTGATAATTGACATAGGAAGATCCAGCCTACTGTGGGGGGTGCCATCCACGGGCAGGTGGCCCTGGGCTATATAAGGAAGTATACTGAAAGCCAGGACATGAAACAAGTGACACGCATTCTTTCATAGTTTCTGCCTCAATTCCTGTCTCAGCCTCCTTCAATGTACTGTGGCCTATAAGCCAAGTAAACACTACTCGCATGTTGTTTTTGGTCACAGTGCTTATCACAGCAAGAGAAACCTAGCTAAGAAAACATGGGCAGAGTTAGAGCTAGGAGGGGAGGGTGGGGTTCTTATAAATGTGAAGTTCCAAAAAGGAAATAATTTTTAAATTGATTTTGAAGTTGTATTAGTCTGATATGAAACAATGACTAAGGAATGATAAAATCCTTACAAATGTGTAAAAGAAATGGAAGTTTCCCTTCTCCTTCCATGCTACCTGCGAGGTGGATGCCATCTCCTTTGAATCATCATGGTTGCTCTCTGACCTCTAGTGAAGCCCAAGATCATCAAAAAGAAGACCAAAAAGTTCACCAGGCACCCCTTAGACTGATATGTCAAAGTTAAGTGGAGCGGGTGGAAACCCAGAGATACCAACAGCAGGGTGTGGAGGGGACTCAAGGGCTAGATCCTGATGACCAACATTGATTGCAGGAGCAGAGCAACAATAAAAGCAACCACGTGCTACTGAGTGGCTTTTGGAAGTTTCTGGTCCACAATGTCAAGAGCTGGAAATGCTACTGCTGTGCAACAAATCTTATTATGCTGAGATTACTCACAATGTTTCCTTCAAGAACTCCAAAGCCATCCTGGAAGGAGTTTGTGCAGCTGCCATCACAGTCACCAATCCCAACGTCAGGTTACACAGAAAAAAAAAAGTATATGGCTCACATGCTTGTTTTATTTGTGTTTAAATAAAAACATGAAATGGAAATCTATCCTCACTGCTTGTGATGGCTTAAATAAGAAGTCCCCTCATAAGCACTTGGACCCTAGTCGATGGAACTGTTTCGGAAGAATTAGGACAGCAGTACTCAACCTTCGGGGGTCACATCCTGCATGTCGGATATTTACATTACAGTTCCTAACAGTAGCAAAATTACAGTTATGAAGTAACAACAGAATAATTTTACGGTCAGGGGACACCACAATATGAGGAACTATATTAAGAGGTTGCAGCATTAGGAATGTTGAGAATCACTGAATTAGGAGGTGTAGCCTTGCTGGAGGAGTTAAGTCCCTGGGAGCACGTCTCAGTGCGCTCTTTCTGCCTCCTGCTTTTGTTTCAAGATGTGGGCTCTCAGTGTTTCCTGATGCCAAGCCTTTGCTCTGCCACATGGACTCTAACACTGAAACAAAGAGCCCAACTAAATTCTTTCCTTTATAAGTTTCCTTGGCCATGATGTTTTATCACAGCAATAAAAAGGTAATGAGACAGTGGGCATGGTGGTGTACTCCTTTAATCCCAGAACTGGGGAGGCAGAGACAGATGGATCTCTGAGTTCAAGACCAACCTGGTCTGCAAATCCAGTTCCAGGACAGCCAGGGTTACACAGAGAAACATATCTCAAAAAAACAAAAAGAAAATTTTTAAAAAGAAAGAAAAGTAAGTAAAAGAGAAGTTGGTACCAGGAAGTGGGGTACCGCTGTGAAGAACCTGATCATGAGGTTATTTTGTAGGACTGTGGCAGATTTTTTAAGTTTAAGCATAAAAAGCTGTTGAATTCTGTACACAGAGCTTAATGGCTATCAGTAGGAACCTGGGATTTCTTCTATCACCAGTCTATTAGTTGGGGTTCTCTAAAGGAACAAAACTGATAGAATGAATGTAGACATATATGGAATTTATTAAAGTAGTTTATATATGCTGTGGTATGCATAGTCCAACAATGTCTGTCTTCAACAGAAAGGTGAAGAATGTGGTAACTGTCAGCCCATAAGACTGGACAATCTGGTGTTGGAGTCCCAAGTAATTCTAGAGAGCCACTGGTATTCTGTATATATTTGGATCCCAAAAAAAGTAGGTTAAAATACCAATGAAAGAATACCTAAGCAACAGGATAGAGGCTCTTTTCTCCAGAGGACTTTACATCAAGTGTGAAATAATGAAATGAAATCTCATTCAGTCTCTCATACAAGCCCCCCTTTTCCTTCACAGTAAAGGTCTTTTTGCCAGCTCCTACTGCTAATGGGGCATTTTTAACATGCATGAAGGAGTGGCTGCTTCTCCTCAGTGGCTTCAGGAGTCAGAAAGGCGAAATTACTGCAGACAATGAAATAATTGTTTTTGATTGTCAGCCGTTGTCAACAAACTTGCTTTATGTTTGTAATGCTTTATCACTAAAACCTCAATCCAGACGCCCTCAAGCGTGACAGGGAGGCCTGATGTTCATTGCCTTTCATGGTTTTCTTTCTATCTTCCATTCATCCAATTTCAAAGTAGTCCTGTGCCTTTTCAGGATTCAAGTTTCCCATGATCTATAATAATACTTAGTGTCTTCCTTTAACATGCCCCTTCTTCGCTTCCCTTTCCCTATGTCTTACTGGTAGCTAACTTTAACAGGGGGGTTACATGCTACAGCACTCTACAGTATGTGTTCTTCTTACCATCTCATTAAAGTCATAGAATAACATCTGTTCTTAGCTTTGAAAAGACTGCAGAGACCTTCTAGGCTGAGCATGGTGGTGCATATCTGTAATCTCAGCTCCTGGGGAGGTTCAAGCAAGAAAATCAGAAGATGAAACAAATCTATAGCCAACGTTATGATAAGTAGGAAAAAAAACCTCAAAACTTTTCCACTAAGTTCAAGACCAAGATGAGGGTGTCCACTCTCTCCACTCCTATTCAGTAAATTTCAATTTTAATAGCAAAGAATAATATTTTGTTGTAGAATTTAAATGAGGGGCAAATGATAGTTCACTTTATCTGAAACCCTTAGCATTTATGTTGGAAAAAATTCCAACCATGTATTCTTAGAAGCTGTGCCTTCCCAGGCTGCACAGAGCTCTCTTAACAGTCAACAAACAAACTGTTTGGGTCACTAAACAAAACCAAAACTAGTATATAGAGGAAAGAGATGGGGGGACAATAAAGAGGCGAAGATGAAAGAGAGGTATCAGACTACATAGTGTATATGTATATTGTGAACAAACAAAATCTGCTAAAAAAAAAAACCACGAACAAATGGATACTATTTTAGTACAAAAAGAAATATAAAGAAAGTTAAAATGTTGTGAAATCCTTCCTGAAAAATATTCATCGCATACTGCACAAATATTTTTCAGTGCCTCCTGTATTTCGGGTATTGGCATAGGCTGGAAAGGAAGCTGACAGATCAGAGTAAGAATCGCACGTCATAGGCTTATGCATTCTCCACGCCACTCACCAAGGTGAGGACGGGATATTCTTTAGTAGAAACAAGGCCCTTGAGGCTAAGCCTGAGGGCCCTCCCATGTGCGTGTTCACCATGAGCCAATCAAACACTGTAGGATGAACTGGAGAGCCAATCAGAAGAAACCTGTCCACTCGCTAAGAATTTCTACCTCCAACACACACTTACAAATATCTCACCCTAAGAGACTTGGCCAGCCAAGTAAAACATAGCTGAACCAGAAACTTTTGTTTACTCTATCTGTCCATCGGCTGTTTTTCTGTCACTGTGGCAGAAGTACGCAGAACTGCTCACTTTGTGAGCAGTCAAGGAGTAGAGAAGAATAAAGGGCCCTGGACAGTGTGGCCCCAGCAGGTCCCTGAGTAACAACACTTTCTAGGAACCATGTGTCTCAAACATGAGCCCAGGGGCACTTTATATTTAAATCACACTATCTGTAAAACTTACTGTCCTTTCAGATCCTTATGATTCCACTAAAAGGAACTCAAGAGTATCAACTATGAACTTCAATAAACAGCCACTGATGAACTCCACGGGCATTCATCCCGAGGATAAATTGTCAATCATAGCCACAGATACAATTCGTTAAAATCAGAAGTGACACTCTTGCAAAACCAAACAGCACCTGCAGTGGTTTTCTCCTAGAATCCCACTTCCCTTTGTATTGTGTCCCGCAATTAAAAGAGAAGCTGAAAAAGTTACAAGAGGCTTACCTAGATTAGCACATGACCCACAGTGCCTCTGTGTGTGTGTGGGGGGGGGGGGGTGTCTTGTTCTGGAGTGTGGTTCTCGTGGATGAGTGTTCAGAGTTACAGACTGCTTAAACTCCATTAAGTAAATGACCTGGTCCTGGGAAACAACGTACAAGGCAGATGAGCAGTTCTGCTGCCACCAGGCGCATGGTTCCTCCCTGTGAGTACTCAATACAGAGACCCAAGCTGCATTCAGAAAAATTACTATAACCACTGTTCATCTCTCTGCTCTATCTCCCCCATCCAAGTGCCCACACTCTCCTTCTTTGAGGTTGATCCAAGCCTTTCCCCAATTCACAGAACTTTCTGCAATTTGAAACCACTTCATTTTGAAAAAGAAAGTACCTCTTCTTGAAACTCTCATAGTTATAAACAGGAGGAAGGGAGAGAGAGGAGAAGGGAGAGGAGGAAGGAGGGGTAAGAAGAGAAATAAGATGCAAGTTGTCTTATAGTGTTGAGGAAAATAGAAGAATATTCAAAGAGCCTTACAATGGCATAACTTCAGTATTTTAACTTTAAAGGTGACAGAATGGCACAAGATACCATTCAGTTTCTCTTTATCTTAGTGGTCCTCAACCTTCTTAACACTGCAGCCCATTAATACAGTTCCTCACGTTGTGGCAACCCCCAACCATAAAATTATTTCATTGCTACTTCACAGCTGTAATTTTGCTACTGTTATAATCATAATGTAAATATCTGATATTCAGGATACCTAATATGTGAGCCCCCAAAGGAATCATGATGCACAGATCGAGAACCGATGCTTTATCACCCTATTAATTTTTCCAGCTTTAATACAGAAGAACTATTGCTGTGCTTAGATATATCCCACTCCAGCTTTCCTGTAGAGACCCTTAAGCTATCATTTAAACGGAATCAAGGAAGCCTATGCAGCAGAAAGCTACAGAATGTTCATAAGGCCCTTCAGTGATTCTGTTTAATATAATTAAAGTTTCCCTGTTGGCATAAGACTGAAGTGATGGGGTCGTGTTAAGCATTCTAAATGTTAATTAATTGGTCCTGCTTTCTGTCTGTTACTTACACTTTCTCTGATTGGTTAAAAAAAATGCTGAGGCCTGAGATTGGGCAAAGACAGGGAAAGGTGGGTCTTCCTGAGATTAGAACAGGAAGCCTGAAATTTAGACAGAGGATTAGTGCATTCCATCCAGGAGAGGGAAGGAGGACACACACCATGGGTTAGAAAAAACCTCATTCCACATGACCAGGATCATCCACATAGCATGGAGAATGGCAGTCCAAGGGGACGTATGTATATTTGGGTAATAGAATTAAGGGCTAGCTTAGATGGGCCAAGATTCCTCAATTCAGGCCGAGGCTTGTTAAAATCCACATGGTGTCTGTGTTCTCATTTATAATGGATGGTTAAGGATTAGCCGCTGAACCAATTAACACTAATACAAATACTAGAAAACAATTCAATTATTTTTTTTCTACATATGGCACTCAGCGCTGAAGTCCAATAGAAGATGCTTCATAATAGCTTGATGCAAGAAGTTAGTTTAGTCTTACACATTACTCAGGGCTGGCCAGTGTGCTGTGTGAGAGTTCCAATTTGTCTCTGTAGGTAGGGTGGCATGCAGAACCTGAACAAAGCTTTTTTTTTTTTTTTTTTTTTTTTTAGGATTCCTACAAGTACAGAGCTGGAAAAGGTGCTTTCATTATTTTCTCAGAAGAACTTGATGTCTCAATCCAATTTGTAAAACAAAACTTCAACAGAGAAAGAGGAGGAACTAAGGGAAGAAAATAGATAGCAGGGAAAAATCTATTCCAATTTAGTAACAAGGTTGCAACAGGCTGAGTCCACAGTGAGTCCTCAGTTTGATATGCCTGTCTCAAGCAAGTTCCAAGGACAGGAATCTTGAACTTCAGACACAGCCAGGCCTTGAAAAGAGCACTTCTCCAGTTCTTGTTTAAATATTCATTGACTGGTTACACCGTTAGGAAGACTGCATTGTAGCACCTACAGATGACCTACGTATCAGGTCAATGTGTGATACATGTAAACGCTATGCCCTTTTGAACAGGGACTTGAACATTCCAGACAGACAGCTGGTTACACTGAGAACTGTCCACTGAGAAGGTGCTTCTAGCCTTCAAGTGCAAGTTCTTCCAGATCTAGCAGTTAAGTACTGATGCACGTTTCCCCCAAATTCTTTCAATCCACAGTTGGCTGGATCCATAGATGTGGAACCTTGGACACAGTGATGTAGCTAACTATTGTAACAGCAGTCTCAGAAGATGTGTATTTGCATACATAAGATGCAAATACATGGGAAGTTGTGTGCATAAAACAGTAGAGACAGGTCAGTGACATGGTTCAGAGGGTGTAGGTGCTTACTGTCAAACCTTATGGCCTGAGTTCAACCCAGGGCACCCACATGGCAGAAGTGGAGAACTGACTACCCAAGTCATCCTCCAGCCTTCACATGGGCACTGTAACAAATGTGTACCCCACACACTTTCTTTCGAAAAAAAAGAAAGACACACACTGAGAGAGAGAGAGAGAGAGAGAGAGAGAGAGAGAGAGAGAGAGATCAAAACAGTAAAGTGAACCTAATTTCTGGTCATGTAAGCATGAGCAGGAATTCTACTTTTGCTTACTGGAAAAAGAAAATGAGTAAGTAAACTTTTACATCTAATCATTTAAGCTTGTTTTCACTTTTACAAAGTAATGACTAGCAAATAAAATCACAAAGACATAACTTGGTTGACTATGATAGATAGACTCCACCCTGGGAGCTGTATAGAGACTATCACTTCCTTGATTCATGCATTAAGATAACTTCAGTTTTCATAGGATGGGAATGTGCCCAGCCTTAAAAATAAAAACAAAAACAACAAAACAGGGCTTGGGCAATAACTCATGGTTCAATGAATAAATTGGCTGCAGTTTCATGAGGAGTTGCATTCTCATCACCCAAGTAAAAAAAAAAAACAAACTGCATATGATGGTGCAGGTCTGTAGCCCAGAGCTGTGGGTATGCAGAGAGAAGTGTACCTTGAAGGCTCACTGGCCAGCTAGTGTAGCTAAAATGGTAAATTCCTGATTCACCAAGAAATCCTATTTTAAAAACTAAGATGGGGAGTGACTAAACAAGACAATGGACAGTGATGTCTGGCTTCAAAACACACGTGCACATATATGTGTGCACACACACAGACACACACACACACACACACACACACACACACACACACACTAGGTTCTGTTGTAGTCAAATGTATCTATAGGAGGTAGTTCAGGTAAGATGACAGTTTTTAGTTTGTAGAAATGTTCCAAGGGCTAAAATTGCTGTTTGTCTTTCTTCCCCCTTGCACTTCCTTGTTCCTGTATTGACAATGTTATCAATAATAAAAATTTAAAACATCACTTTTCCGCAGTAATGTTAGGAGTATAGCACAGCTGATAGACACAGGTAGGCAAGGTCTGCACTGCCCTCAGTAGTCCCTGAAATGGCATCTCAGTGCCGTTGCATGGTAAGTAAACCAGCTACTTGTTTAAGCAGTGTCCAATCTGCATCCTTCAGGTCAATCAATACCAGCAGGGAAATGTAGAATAAAAAGCATCACACTTTCTTAGAATTCTTTTGGAAATTTTATTCCCACCCAGTTGCTTCCTTCATTCCTGCAGAAAGATGTGTTGATTGACCTCAGGCTCACCAAAACCAACCTGCAAACCCAGAGGAAGTCACTGTTGAGGGCTATTATTTTGGTAATAAAGGAAAACTAAAAGAGTCAGAATTCATCATACTTCTCTTAAATATGGTATTTTATGAAACACAATAAAAATAAAGCTAAATAGGTTAAGAGCACCGGCTGCTCTTCCAGAGGTCCTGAGTTCAATTCCCAGCAACCTCATGATGGTTCACAACCATCTATAATGAGATCTGGTGCCCTCTTCTGGCATGCAGGCAGAACACAGCTTAGAAAAGAAAGAAAGAAAGAAAGAAAGAAAGAAAGAAAGAAAGAAAGAAAGAAAGAAAGAAAGAAAGGAAGGAAGGAAGGAAGGAAGGAAGGAAGGAAAAAGAAAGAAAGAGAGAAAGAAAGAAAGCTAAATTTATAAGGCCATGATGCCTGTCTGTGTGTCCCATATTCTTATCCATGGGAAATGGCTCTGTAATGAACAGACAGAATTGACAATAGTGCATATGTCCTGGTGCAATGCCACACCAGCTCATTCTCTCAACTACTCAGAAAGAACAAACTACAAATCCCAATTCAAAAGCAAGAAAATGGGTGAAACCATGGTTTAGAAGGGGGAGTCTTGGCCTACTCGGCCATGCTGACACCCAAGGGATCCTGGTATTTCAGAAGATGAATTCCAGTTCTGGATAGGCAATTCTAACTTTATTTAGATGGAAATTTTATCTTTCATAACCAGTGTGAAAACGGAGCTACCAATACGCAGTTTCTAGGACCAGAACTTCTGTCCCTCAAATTGCCATTCCACATTTGTCAAAACATTGCTGCCCACCTGCTGCACAAATGCTGCTGGAGAAGCAAACTGGCAGCAGTACCATTTTTTAGCCCTGTCCCTGAGGTTGTGTGGTCTTGTAGTACTGTTCCTGGTCAATGTGAGCATAGTTTAAACAGACATGCCCTGTGCACTCAACACATGTGCTGATGGTCACTCAGAGACAGTGGAATGCAGCGTCAAATCCAGTTTCATCATCCTAGATGGACAGGGTGGAGCTTCAGGGCTTTGAGTGTACCAAATTCTCCTTGGAGGATCGGAGTTTACAGTTACTCATGTAGCTGGAACTTGACCTGACTAGGGGCTGAAGAAAGGACAAACACACAGACACATGTACAAAGGAGCTGGGGTCAGGTGAACCGTGCCCGTTCTGATGGAGTTTACAACCTAGAGCCTCAGTGCCTTTATTGTGAGTAGTATAGAAGGAAAGAGTTAGTTAGCTGGTCTCCATAGGAGGTCTCTGTGGGCCCCAGTCCCACCCTGTGAAGATCCAGAAGGAGGGAGCCTTAGTTCTCTGTGGGCCCCAGTCCCACCCTGTGAAGATCCAGAAGGACGGAGCCCTAGCTGTTAGTCGCGGCACACACTGACAACATTCTACTCTGACCTTTGTCTATTCCCCATGAGTTTGAGACAGTTGTCCTTGGCATACCCATGCCCATGGCAAGAATACATAGTCATTCAGGACTTCTTCAGCTCTCCAAAGGAGCTGCTGATAGGAAATGGTTCTTACGAATGACACAGAAGAGGCAGAATGGGGGGGGGGGAGGGGGGACAGAGACAGAGACAGAGAGAGGCTTGAGAGTTGTGATAAAGGCATTTGTTAATAATTAACTCCTTTCCATTCCCTCCTCTCAACATAGATGTTGAACACGTGAAATTCTTGCCAACTTTCTCAGCCACACTGGGAGCAGCCTAAAGAATCCATGAGATTCAGTGGCCCCAAAAGGTACAAAGTTGAGGGACCTCAGAGAAAGGCTCTTGTTCATGGATGATAAGAGAAAGGCAGTCAAGAAGAGCTTCTTTCACCATATTGGCGAAGGCCCTCTTTCTGCTCCTACATACATCCACATAACGAGTTAGCGTTGAGAACATGATTTGGTCACCATGAAGCATTAGACCTAAGGACAAAAATTGAAGACACTATAGAATGAAGAAAAGGACCTAGCATACCTAAGAACAATTATTTCTATACATACTATCAATATAACCAATCCACCCATCACTGACATCCTACATTCTAAAGAAGCATGGGCTGATTCGTACAGATAAGAAGTAGAACCTGCAAATTCATAAACCTCCACAAATGCAAAAACAAAGGTAATCCAGGCAATGTAAGTGCAAGAATCACATCCATAAGAAACCCATCAAGACCTAGCATGTAAGGCCTCAGAAACAGCTATAGCAGACAAAGAGCTAGCTGGAACTGTTTACAGTGAATGCACATGACCTCCGGAAGCTACTGCAAAGCTTCCTTCTCAATGACAATGTGCTTGCTTAACTTGCGTGTGTAATTTGAAGAATGAGGAAGCCACAGAGAAAACTTACCAGTGGGAACAATGGTAAATTTATTTTTTATTAACAATTAACTTTTGCTTTATTTTCAATAATTAGTATCCTGGTGTGGAGGAGAAGGGATAAAGGACAATGATTCCCATTGGAGGGGAGATGAAAAGAACATGCAATTAAATGATTAGCTGTAAGCCATAGTCAAAAAGCAGCCTCAGATCAACAGCCAATAAACTAGTAGAGGTGAGTCGGCAAATACCTTAGATCTCCATCCAGCCTCTGACTCTCAGGAAGTCTCCTGGTGACTCAGCACTCCCAAGTGAGTCACCTTAGTTCCTGGCACCTCCCAGAAACCAGGCTGGAATATGAAGAAAACATAGAGTAAACAGACAAATCAAACCAGCCCATTCGGATCATTGTAATTAAGGCAGTCTATTAATTCTCTCATACCTGCACACTTAAAATGAAAAGAGAGAAAAAAGATATATAGGAAAAAAACAGAAAAAAAAGACTCATGAACAGATACACATGCATGCACAAATTACACACACTTAGCAAAAGTATGAAACCAGCAAAAAGGAAAAAAGTATTCTGTAAATGGAGCCAAAGAGATAGGTTTGGGGTAGGGGTGAAGGCCCTTGCTGCCAAGTCTGACTACTTGAGTTCAATCCCTGGAAGGCAAGTAATTGAAGGAGAGAACTCATTCCCCAGGTGTCCTCTGATGTCTACATATGAATCATGGTATGGATGAGCATGTGTGCCTGTTTTTGTTTGTACACACATATGTGTTGAACCCGAGAGGGGCTCACTGAATCCTGATGCCCAAAGACCACCAATGCCCCCGATTCGCTGTAATAGACAAGAGGTTTATTAAACTGACGCGCCAGGGTTCCACTCCCCAGTAGAGGAATGAACCCCGTAAAACGGTTCTCTGGCCCTTCAAATACACAAAAAGGTGGGAGCACCAAGGAGTAGCTTTTTTTGAACCGCAAGGCAACAGCCACAGGTGGCGATAAAGGAACAAAGAGTATGTTAAGTTAGGTGGTGATGCAAGTAGGGAGTGTAGATGAGGGATCCGAGGGGAGTCTGAACAAACAGGCCAGCTATGCAAGCTTTGTTATTTTCAAGGACTGAGTTCTGTGGAAGGTTTCCAGAAGGAGTGAGGTCAGGGTCTCACCACAGAGAGGAGAAGGCCATGTATTCATTAATTTTTACAGCCTTACATATGCATACACTAATATATAAATGTAATCTAAAAAGAGAACCAAAGAATGGTTAAAAAAAAAAAACAAAACAAAACAAAACTATGGTACATCTACACAATGGAATACTACTCAGTGATCAGAAACAACGAAATCATGCAATTTGCAGCCAAATGGATGGAACTAGAGAAGCTCATCCAGAGTGAGCTAACCCAGACTCAGAAGGATGCACATGGCATCTACTTACTTATAATCAGATTTTAGCCATAGTACAGGATAACTATACTACAACCAATGCACCAAAGGGAACATGAACATAGTTTTTTGTTTCCTGTCAATGAGACACTTTGCCCTAGTGGTGCTGCCTTGTAGTCCCCCAGTGTATGAGAAGGCTCTTGCCCCTCATATGACTGCTGAACTGGGGTGGGGGACTGATATGTAGGGACACTCCACTCCAGAGGAGTGGGATGGAAGGGATAGGGGGGTAGAGGGTGGGAGGGCAGGACTGGGAGGGGTAGAAAGAAGACACTGTGATGGAGATGTAACCTGAAGTAATAAATATTTTTTAAAAAGGGAGAGAAACCCTGTTCAAATATGTAAAATGTTGTTTGAGAGTTAACTGAGGTTCAACCAGCATTTTGTTTTTATAGTTAGTCATGCTGCAAGTCTTCAAAACAACATGAGATATGAAATAAAGTCTCCATAAACCGTAGGGCCTTTTGAACATAAATCTGCCTGGCTAAGGCCACACCCTTGCCTTGCCTCAACCCAGCCCTGTGATTAATCTCTCACTGTCTGGAATTCAAGAGGTTTATGAGGGTGTATCAAGGGCTCCAACCTCTACGAGCTCGCCTCATCGCAGAGTTGATTTATCTGATGTTTCTGGATGGGAGTCATATTAATCAAGTATTTTTATTATAGGAAGAATTGAATGATATAATTAACAGATATTTAAAAACATATTCACCAAAAAATGTGTATGTCATAGGAACATTTAGCAGATTTCAATGAGTGATTATATTTTAGAACATTAAGAATATTTCAATAGATTCTAAAAATTGCAAAATATAAAACCCACATTTCTGGCTACCTCACAAGAAGCAAGCAGTCGCTCTCGCTAAGTGTAGAATTCACATATCTCCTCTCCACCTAAGCAACCACCACGAAGCAAGAACATTCGTTCCATAAGAAAGGCTACTGACTACTGATGGTGATAGTTTTTCCTGCTAGAGATACATGTAAAATTTTCCATTTTTTTTTAAATGGGAACCATGGCCTTATCACCAAAACTAAACTTAATATTGAGCATGTGGAGCCCCATCAAAACATGCCTCAAATCAACTGTCATAGTCACTTAATTGCTTACCTAAAAACTTTTTTGAAAGCTTAAATTGTTAACTGAAGATAAAAACCATTTTATTAGGTTTCATGATATTTGGGGATCTGGAATTAGGGTAGAGACCATCTTATATACTCTTCAGTACTATGATAGATTGGCAAATATCACTTATTGTTCTAAATAGGAAAAGGGAATACCCTAAAGGAACCCTAAATGGTGTATTCAAGGCATAAAATTTCTGAGCCGTCATGCCTGGACACGGTGGCTACAGACTGGCTTCAGTGGAGTTGCTGAGCATGGTACCTATACGTAGCCTCTTTGTCATGATAATCTCAAAAGAGTCAGAACTTAACCTGCTGTGACTCAGATCAAGGCTGAGGCAATCAAGGCTTGGCCTATAGCAATCTACCAATAGAATTCATGAGTCACTACTGGTTATTGTCAAAAGATACTTTGAATAACATCATCTATCACTGGAAGGGATGTTAGATCCTGTGGGATCATGATAAACAGGCATAGATGTGACCCTGAGAGAATCCACAGTGTCTTAAATATCCGAGGCTATTACTATTATCCAATGTCACTGGCTGCAGAGCCACCAGAATTCTTGTGCAGTACACCTAATTGAAGAGGAGCTGGAAAGAGTCTACTAGTTTTAATCACATATATTTAATCACCCCAAGAATGAATCCGTAAATTCTTACCTTATTAGAGATTTAAATTTTGATGTATTCAAAACATCTGCTCAGTGGTTACACTATTTAATGCTTTTTGCAGAGGACTGGAGTTCAGATCCAACCACCCACATCTGACATCTTACAACCTCCTGTAGCTCTAGCTCCAGAAGACCTTAGGCTTTCTGCTGGCCTCTGAGGGCACACAACACATTGACACATACACAGGTATGCATATGTATACATAAATAAAAACAAATAAAACAAAAAACAAGTTCACTCCTGTGAAGTGAAACAAATCCACACTAGATGTAAATAAAATCACCATATTTCCTGTTGTTTGCTATATGCAACAAATAACACACATAGCCCCCAAATAACAGATTTATAAACTCAACGATCTATAGACATCACATCAGGCTGGAGCCTCATAGAGCTAAAGTCTTCATGTCTGAAAGATGGTTCATATTAGGGCTCTTGGAGAGAATCTATCACCTGTTCATTTAGCTTATTGAAGTTGCAGAATGGAGATACCATTTCCTTGATGCCAATCACTCCTAATTTCTAGAGGCCATCCTCATTCCTTGGCACCACCTACTCATCCCCAAAGCAGAGGAAGCTTCCTACCTTTCCCATATCCATTGCCTCTCTCTGACTTTCACCAGGAAGGGTCTTTTACTGTTCAAGTTTCATGTGTTAGATGGGATGCAAAGATCAAAAGATCAAGTCCTCATTCCAATATCCTTAATTTAAACACATCCCCAAATTCTCTTTGCCATGTCACATGTGCACAGTTACACAAGGCTGTGACCCTCTCTTTGGGGTGTTACTATCTATCTGTGACACTTACAATCTTCCATTTGAATTTCAAGTTATTTTTGCTGTAGTATCAAAATTTACTACCATTTCTGGGATTTCTTGTATACTTTAATTAGCCTTAAGGTATCAACTACTGAGTCATTTCCATAAAGATGATAACATAATTATTTTATCTGCCAGAGCAGTTGCTCTCAGACATACCCTCTGCTTTTCCCATGTTTGTAATAGTGTTGTGTTCTAATTTTGGGAGATGTCTAAATATAATCAAAGTAAACATTTTATAACTAAAATATGCATTGCGATGTAGTTATATTATTTCTAGTATAGCCACTGTCACTATTTGCTACATTTATCTTATGCTTTTCCTTTTTAGTAATTAGATTTCTATGTATTAATCATCTTTGAAGTCTTCGAAAGAATTGAAAATCATTCTCAACACATCCTAACACAACAGATAATCAATTGGATTTTCTCTCTTTTTGTCCTGGCTGGACCTTTGCCCTGTCTTGAACTTGACTGGTTTGCTGTCTAGCCTGTTGTAGCTATTAACCCAGGGATGTCTTTCTGGACTCATTCCCTTTCACATTCCTTCTACATGAAGAACCATCTAGTCAATATATTACTCCCTTTTGTTGGGAGCCTATTCTCTGATAGCTCCTTGAGGGGAAAAAATACATACTATTATTAGTTCCTTCAATGTTTTTATTCCAGTCTCACATTTGATTAATAGTTAGGCTCTCCATCATATTCTCGTTGAAAATCTTCCTGCTTTTTTAACATGATATGGAGATGTGCATGTAGATAGTGTAGAAATTGTCCACGCGGCAACTTGAAACCACAGAGTCAGAGAAGTGAGAGGTTCATCATAGTTGTTTGAATGAGATGTCCCCATACATCTCAAGGGCACACTTGACCTTCAGTTGGTGGCACTGTTTGGGGAGGCTTAGGAGGTGCAGCCTTGCTGAAGAAAGATGCCACTGGAGACGGGCTTGAAGAGCTTAAGGTCTTGCCCTCCTTGCCCTTTGAGCTCTCTCTGTCTCTCTCTGTTTCACGATTGCAGTAAAGGATGAGTTCTTGGCATAGCATCTTTCTCCTGCTGCCATGCTTTCTGATTGTGACAGAGTTTCTCTGTAACTCTAAGACCAAATAAACTCTTCTCTAAGTGACCTTGGTCATGATTTTTACACAGCAACAAAAAAGTAAAGTGACCATTGTGAGGACTAGTCCACCTTCAGATTGTTCTCAGGCATCACTTTCAGAAGAAAATGAATGGTCCTTGAGTGATGCAGTGATCTGTTAGGTCTTCTAAATGCTAACTAATCTGCTCCCAGAGACCTACTTGTTGTGCCAGGCCACAAGTGATTACCTTGTTTCTGACTGGTTGAATAAATACCGAGGCCTGAGACTGGGCAAATACAGAGGTAGGTGGGGCTAAGGTTCATGGGCTTCTGGAGCATGGAGATAGATGGAAAGTAGAAGCCAGAAGGTGAAGGAAGAGGAAGACACAATGGGGTATATGGAGGAAGATGATTCCATGTGGTGTGGAGCATTGGCATAGCATGGAGAATAACGGCCCAGGGGATGTTTGTATATATGGAGTTTTATCTGGGGACTAGAATGAGCTCACTTAGATGGGCCAAGATTGCTCAATCCAGGCTAAGGCTTGCTAAAATCCATCAGGTGTCTGAGTGATTATTTATAGTTGTGGGTTAAGGATTAACACCACTGACCCATTAAATATAATATAAATATTGGTAATAATTTAATTATTTACTTCTACACTTGAGGGGCTAGGAGATGGTTTCCTTATGTTCCAGTGCCTGGGCACCTCAGAAAAAATCTCATAACCTTCACTTTCATTGAATGGACTTGTTCTGTTTTGAAGACTGCTCTAAAACATCAGCTCTCCCCTGAAAGTCAGGCAGGAAACATAAAAATCCTCACAAAAATATGGTCTCTCAGGACCACAAATTTTTAACTTGTTCTTCTGTTTGAGTGTCTTCCTTCCATCTTCTAGAACAGAGTAGTAGTGCTTTGGTAGCCTCTGTGATTTTGATGTTCAAAAAGTCAAATGCAATGAATATTGAAAACAATTGTTCTTTTCTTTTCTCTTTTAAAATCTATACTAGAAATAAGCATGTTTTCCTATGCTTGGTATGAAGATCTGAAGATACATATTTAGACTAAAAGAAACTTGCAGATTTATTACATCCACAGATAAATGTAGCTCTCACTTTGCATCAAAGAAGCTTTTTTTTTTTGTAACAGAAAGTCACAACTGGTCATAATGCAGAAAACAACTGACCACAAGGTACCTTAGCCCTAACTGTTATATCTACAACACAACTCCTACACATAAAGTTTTGGGAACATTTCAGAAGAGGGGGCACAACTGTAAGAGCCGGAAGTCCAGGAGAACCAGGAAGTCTGCTGTGAGATTGTGTCTTCTGTATATGAAAAAAAGGAAGCTACCCTCATGAAACTCAAGAAATATGGCTACTATCCTGGAACTTACTTTGTACACCACACTGGCCTTGAACTCACAGAGATCTGCTGCCTCTGCCTCTCAAGTACTGGGATTAAAGGCATGCACCACCACGCCCAGCCACTACAGACAGTTTCAAACTGCCATGTGGGTGCTGGGATTTGAACCTGGGTCCTTTGGAAGAATAGCCAGTGCTCTTAACCTCTGAGTCGTCTCTCCAGCCCTGAAATATGGCTACTTAAATAATACCTGAAAAATGACAACACCAGTGGTGTTACCAGCCTGGTTGGGGGAATCTCATAGGGCCCCACCCTTAGACAGAAGGAACCATAGGAGGGAAAATTAGTCTTCCCAGGGATGAGCTTTCTACATGGTTTCCTAATACCAAGTGATCAGCTACCTTAAAGACATATATCTTGTCAAGAGAGTGTTATAGATCTAAGAAGATACTTTTAAAATTGTGTTGCAAGTTAGTATGAATGTTGAGTCAGATATAGACCTTTAAAATCATGGAGATGTTTAGATAGTAGAATGTTAAAGTCAGATACCAAACACATATGGACTGGTCATTGGGAATGTACGTTAAGCCATATAACCCTCATAACTGTGGCCTAATTACCTCTGTTGTACTGTATTGTATTTGTTATTATAAGAGAAAGAGCCATTTGTTGGACTGAAAGGGGAAACTGTAGGGGGAAATAAGATATACCTTAAACTTAAAAGAAAAAAAAGGGAAGAGGATGGGGGGTTGAGGGTGGGAGGGTGGGACTGGAGGGGGAATAGGGAGGGGACTGCGATTGAGATGTAACTTGAAGAAATAAAAAATAAAGGAAAAAATGAAAAAAAGACATATATCTTTGCAGAAAAAAGATAGCTGTACAATGAATAGCTAGGCACACTTTGGTTACATGCCAAGATGAGATACAACTTCTCTAACTAGGTATGAGGAAAAACAAGGAAATTGGTACCAGAGCTTTATTCTGTAGTCTACTTAGATGAAAAAGAACGAAAACAAAACCTAAACTGCAACTTGATAAGAAATATACTAAACGTATAGAAAAAGAAATTCAAATAGATCTCTTAGTATGTATTCAACCTTTAGATCTGAATATATTAGTAATAGCTTTGCACAGAAACCAGCATTATGTTGGGCTGACATGGAAACAAAAACTGAACAAAAATAGATACATTTCTTGTAACCAGAGTTTTCTAAATATTTATAGATTTTTGAACATTTCTATATTCTTGCTTTTTCAACTTCCTCAGAAAATCATAGAAATATATTCCCATTTTGTTCTGGCCATAAAACCTAGTTCTTGCAGCTAGGGAAATCCTTCCATCCCATTTTAACAGCAAGGTTGGAATCCAAGGTTGTGTCAATTAATGATGAAGAACAACAATTTAGTAGTTGATATTAATAGTTAGATGTTACATGTTTGATGTTCTTAGATGAACTTTTTTATAGTCTTGATTTAATAACTCATAGTGATTAAGGTATTACTTAAATGTAGAACTGACATTAAAACATCCAGTTACAGAGCAAACATAGGTAGTTTGTAAAATTCCAATGACTGGAGACAAAATAAATGTGCAGGTATTGAGAAATGCCAGGCAGAATGGAAAAAAATCAATATCTGATTTAAATTGTTCTAAGAACTTAAGCTCAGATTTCCCCTTCCAGTTGGCATTTGCTGGATTTCTGGATTCCACCAATTGTCTTTAAATTCTAAACAGGGAAAAACTACTTCCTTAGATGTAGTTTAAAAAAAAAAAAAAAACACATTACGCACAAAGAACACTAAACCAAAACCAGTCCTCATTAGGAGTGAAGTCTGCAGTTAGGATTCAAACAGTGAGTGGGAGCCAAAGACACAGAAACGAAGCTCTATGTGCCATGAGTTAATTGTCCTTGCTAACTGAAAGCTTAAACATCACACAGTTTCTAATAAGTGAATGACATATATATTTTCACAAAAAATCAAAATAAATAGATCAAAGTTACATTTCACAACTCTTTTTTTGCTGTGTGAAGAAGTATTCTCTCATGTGGAAAACAAGAAACTAGACACAGGTCAATCAAAAGACTGGCTTTAGAAGTGATCAAACCATGGAAAACTCATTCTGTAAATGACTTCGGGTCTTGCAGGCACATTTCCTGAGAGACCCAAGGTCCTGTCAGCAAAGTACTGATGTGTAATTTTGCTTCCTACCTTTCCATGTTATTTTCATTACTGTGGCTTCACTGTGCCAGTGAAAAAAGAAGCTTTTTTTCTTCCTTTTTTCAGGGAAAGGGGGGCTGCCATCATGATATAACTTGAATTAATAAATAGAAAAAACGTTTTTCCCCAAAAGGTGGGGAGGGTGTCCCCCCCTTTTGGCTATTTGATGGATAATAGAAAATTTTGTTATTTAGGAGAAGAGACTACAAGCTGTTAAATGGTCTTGTTAAATGGGTTTTGGAGGTCAGACCAAGGGACTTCTCTCTTTTTTGTTTCTGTATCCTTCTTTCTCTCCTATGTAAGAGTGAACAGACTTGAGAAAAAAATGGGACATAGACATAGTATAGTATAGGAAAGATCAAGAAAAAAGGACAGATTATTGAATATGCCCTTATTTATATTTGGCCACATTGGTATTGATCTTTGTATATAGATACAAAATTAAGAAAACGCTTCTTAAAGGTATTGTACCTAGTAATGCTTAAAAATGAAATGTAAAGTTTTGGCCTCTTGCAACCAACCATCATAAACTTTTTAGGATAATTAAGAAATGGAAACTAATAGTCATGCAAGCATGTCATTTTGTTAGTTACTATGACAGTCTATTACAGTTATTTTCTAAGCTACACAGAAATCAAGTTGCTAAGAGACAAGAAACATTTGCTTATCTAAATATAAGAGACAGATAGGGCATCTTCAAAAACATCAAGAGATCTGCAGAATATGGCATTCAAAGATGTTTTCTTAAGATTTTTTGATATCGAGACATGTCAGCTCTTGACAGCACCCCCTATTCTACTCCAAGTAGAAGATGAGCATCGAAGAATCTCCAGTGGGAGATGGTGGAATTGGTGGTAAGCCTTTCTCTTGGCAAGAAAAACCCCTTGCTTCAACTGTAGACAGAATGCTGTCCAAATAGGACAAAACTTGGAAGAAGGTAAGTCGACAGCCTAGCTCTGCCAAGACAGGGTAGGTAAGTCCTTCATATTTCCTGCTCTACAAAAAATGCCTGTCAGAGAAACGGGGCCAAACAGATGAAGATTGATGCTGTAATGTATGGAGAGAAAATGGGAACTGTCCAGGCAGCCACTGGTATGTCATTTCTTAGTATTGGAAGCTGCGGGCCCTGCACTTCCTATAAAATCAGATATATTTATCCCTCTCAGGTCTCTGAGGTGGTTGAAGACTAGATAGCTAGAGTCTCATAGTTAAATTTTGAGTTGTTTAGGAATCAAGAGGGTGTTCTGGATCTAAGAAGATGTTTTTAAAATTGTGAGGCAAGTTAGTATGAAAGCTGAGTCAGATATAGAACTTTAAACTCATGGAGATGGTTAGATAGTAGAATGTTAAAGTCAGATGCCAAATACATATGGACTGGACATTGGGAATGTATGCTAAGCCTTATAACTCTCATAATTGTGGCCTAATTATTTGTTGTTTGTATTGTATTTATAGTTATAAGAGAAAGAACCATTTGTTGGACTGAAAGAGAGAGATGTTGGGGGGGACACAGTTGGGGGGAAAAGAAATACCTTAAACTAAAAAAAAAAAAGGAAGAGGATGGGGGGTTGAGGGGGAGGAGGGTGGAAGGGTGGGACTGGAGGGGGGAGTAGGGAGGGGATTGTGATTGAGATGTAACTTGAAGAAATAAAAAATAAAGTATTTAAAAAATTTTTTTAAATATATCATTATTTTTAAAAAAGAAGAGCTTCAGAAGTTTGACTCTTTTTTTTTTTAACCATTAAATCTATTTGCATAGTAAGTCTGGGAGGCATGTCTTAGAATTGAATCCTTAACAACAATAAAAATGAAATCATTTTTGTTTGTGTGTAGAAGGAAAGTTTGTTATACATTGGAATGATTGGTGTCAGTGTGTAAAGAATAAACAAAAGTGGAATTTCAGGACAAAGAGGACACCACTGGATTACAGTCAGGGAAGTCGGAAATGGATGGTGGCTAAGAAGCCACTAAAATCAAATCATCACAGGAATGACTTCCATCCCAAGCCGACCCGTCCACTCAGATAAGTACAGAAAACGACACATCATCTCAGTCATGAGTTGTATTTACCCATAAGCTTTAACTCAGCAAGATACCAGCTATAAAGTCATCTAAAATATGCAAAAAAAATCATTAAAACTAAACATCTAACTAGTACAAAATGGGGAAAATCCAGGGGTACATAAGCAAGGCTAGAGATTAGTATAAAGAGCTGTAGAGATGGGAACTAGAGCTAAGATCAGGGCGACCTTCCACCAGCAGCGGTGCCCTCCTGCCCCCAAAGTCTTTGTTATTCCTCCTGATGTTTCCAATCCAAGAGAGATATTCCCAAAAGAGCACTCTATCCCGGGAATGCTGGTCAGGCTGTATGGTCCTAAAGAGGGAAGAGTGCAGTCTTGAACAAAAGTAGGTACAGGAACATGGCTACAAAACTCAGCTGGAAGGGCTGGAAGAAGGCCCAGTGGGTGGGCACTGAATGCTGATGCCCAACACACACATTAAAAAGCTGGGCACGGTAATCATACCTATAACATCACCACTGGGGGTGAGTGTGGGGAGATCCCTGGGGCTCATTCTAAGCTGAAACAGTAAGCTCAACTTCAGGGAGAGACCCTGTCTCAAAAAGTAAGGTGGAGAAGCCATTGAGAAAGGTATCCTTGTGGGCTTCTGGCTTCCACATGTGTAGACATATACGCACCACTTAAACACCTGAATTTATACAAATATGCAGATACAGACTTGGCTGTGCTTATTTTGACTTCTCCCATGATCCACCAACCCTAACAATCAGCTTTCCCTCCTCAAAGACAGTGGTTCCTTTTGTTTGAAACAGTCTCAAGTAGCCTAGGCTGACCTTGAACTTGCTACATAAGCAGATGATCTTGGATCTTGGATTCCTAGTCTTCCTGCCTATAACTTCCAAGTGCTAGGATTTTAGGGAGGAGTCCCATGTCCAGCTAAAACCAGGCTCCAGCATGGGTTCATGACTGATCTTCCTATAAGAACTGAATTACCTAAGTACAGGCCACCATGTTCTCTGCACCAAAGTGTCACTTCAAAGGCACGGATGGCTAGGATAAGACCCCGTGTGGTAGTGAAGTCTCACAGACACAAGACAGATCTCTTGGTGACTGGGTTAAAGGCAGCTGTGAGTTGTCCAACTATGTGCCAGAAACAAAACTCGGGGTCTCTGAGGAGCAGGAGCATTTTGTAAGGTGGGGCTCGGCCATCTCTTCAGCCCCAGGGCAAAGATTTAAAACAAAAATAAAAACTTCACTGGAGGCCAAAATATCAGTTTCTATGAAGATAAATTCAAACAAAAGAAAGTTAACTACTTTTTAATTCAGAAATTAAAGTCTCAGAAAAGAAAGAAAGCATCTGGGCCTGGGGCATCGAAATTTAGAATTTAAAGGTGAGAGTAAAATAAATTGGCTGTTAAGCATAAGAGTAAATTATGCATCCCAAGACAGACTGATGCTTTCAGTGAATTAGCTGGTATTGGTGCACTGGTTCGTTCACCCTCTGAGAATGCTTCTCTGCTCTGACCCTTCTCACAAGAGCGGCAAGACCCTGTAGGTACAACATCTGCCTTCTCCCTCCTCTCCCCTCTCCTCCTTCTATAGGATAGAAGGAATGACTAGCAAAAGGATGGAGGATACAAGCAGGTTGTTTATATATTTGGGTACACATATACATACATATATCCATGTGTGTGTAAGAACAATCTGGGGAAATGCTATCAATACGAGGCCAAAGGGGAGAACATGGAAGGAGTTGGAAGGGATAGGAAAGGGGCTGAAGGGAGAAAAGGAAAGGGAAAATGATGCAGTTTTCCTTACATTTAAAATGTACAAAAAATGGGGGGGTGCCAAGATGGCGGCGACCTACACTGACGCATTTTGAACGCGGGAAAAAAGAGCCATAAAAAACACAGAGTTATGTATCAATATACAAAGATCAATGCCTATGTAGCCCAACACAATCTTAATATTATGTCCATATACAAGGGTCAATACCATTGTGGCCAAGTGTAATCTTAATTTTGTATCAATATACAAAGATCACTACCGATGTAATCCAATACAATCTTATTTTTGCACAATAAACAATGGTCAATACCATTTTAGCCTAATAAACTACTAATTTTGTATCAATATACAAAGGTATAAGGGCATATTCAATAATCTGCCCCTTTTCTTGGACCTTCTTGTGCTATGTCTATATCTCATTTTTCTCAAGCCTATGTACTCCTACATAGGAGAGGAAGAAGGATACAGAAAAGGAAAAGTAGGAAGTCCCTGGGGCTAACCTCCAAAACCCATTAAGACAGGACCATTTATCAGCTTGTAGTCTCTTCCCCTAAATATCAGTTTTCAGTTGTCCTTCAAATAACCAAAAAGAAGGGTGGAGAAACACCTTCCCCACCCTCTGGGCATGGGATGTCGCTCTCTTAAAGTGACTTCTTGCTGATTTGGGTTGTAGTAGACCTCTTTGGGGCCCGAACTCAAATGGAAAAAATGGTTAAAAATGTTAGTACAATCCTTTTATTTTCAGTCCTTCTGTTCTCAGCTGTTTAGATGACCTAAGGAGTTTGTAGGCAGAAGCTGATTTGCAGGCTTCACTGAGGTTCCGGCCGGGGCATTGTGTAGAGCTGAACAGTCCCAGCGACATTGGATTGCAGTGGTGGTTGCAGGCCCCCGATGGAGACAGCTATTAAGGAAGTCTGCCAGGTAGAATCAACTGGGTCATACGTCCTCCTTGGTTCCTGATTCTGCTCTCTGCTGAGGTTTCCAATGTCCAGCCATCCCCGATCTCCCCTAATGGACACTTCGGTTCTCCTGGAAAGATAAGAACAGAGCCCTGCCCCAATCCCAACCCTGTGACAATTGCCCTCTTTTTTTTTTGGGGGGGGGGGCCAGGTAGTACTTCTCCTGAAGCAAATTTGGCCTTCCGACAACATACAAAGCGTTATCTTTCAATCCAGGATAAAGAAGAAATCTTTCTGTCACCTTGGAGTTAAAACAGCTCCAGTGTATATATTTTGAGATCCCAAAGGACAATCTGCCTGCATCGAGAAGGCCTTTTGTAAGTAGCCTCCAAACCTAGGTCCCTCCAAATCCTATGTGTGTGTCTCTGAACTCTAATTATTGGGATCAGAGACCTCTGTTTCCCATCTGAAGGGATCAAAGATGTGTTCCACCATAGGCATTGATCTTTGTATATTGATACATAATTAAGAGTATATTTATCCACAATTGAATAGATCTTTGTATATTGATACAAAATTAAAGGTAACGCTTCCTAATGGTATCATACCTAGAGATGCTTAAAAATAAAATGTGAAGCTCTGGCCTCTTGATACCAACCGTCTAAAACGTTCTAGGATAGTTAAGTAAAACAAACTCCTAGTCATGCAAACATGTCACTTTGTTAGCTACTATGACAGTCTATCACAGATATTCTCTAAACTACCCAGTAATCAAGTTGCTAAGAGACAAGCAACATTTGCTGATCTAAATACAAGAGATGGATAGGGCATCTTCAAAAACCCCAAGAGATCTGCAGAAAATGGCATTCAAAGATGTTATCTTAAATTAAGATTTTCTTTTTTTTTTTTTTGATATCGAGACATATCAGCGCCTGACAGCACCCCCTATTCTACTCCAAGTAGAAGATAAGCATCGAAGAACCTCCACTGTAAGATGGTTGAATTAGTGGCAAGCCTATCTCTTGGCATGAAAAAACCCCTTGCACCAACTGCAGACAGACTGCTGTCCAAAAAGGACAAAATTTGGTAGCAGGGAAGTCGACAGCCTAACTCTGCCAAGACAGGGTAGGTAAGTCCTTCATAATCCCTGCTCTACAACAAATGTCTGTCAGAGAAACAGGACCCAAAGGCTGAAGACTGATGCAGGAATGTATGGAGA